>JAJKFI010000008.1:12408654-12420078 GCA_029204185.1 Lerista edwardsae
TAGATAGATAGATAGATAGATAGATAGATAGATAGATAGATAGATAGGAAACAGAACATGGAAAGTCTTGGGGTGATGGCAGGCAAACAGCTATATTTCTGGCATTTGGGGCTTCACAAACTTTTATCAACTGGTGATATGAGAAAAATAATTCAGAAGCCTTGCATTTTGGAACAAAACACAGACATGAATGGTGAAACCATTTTAATGATGTTGTTATTTTAATGTTGTTAAGATATTGTTTTATTATTTTATAAGCCGCCTTTGGACCCCTCACTGGGGAAAAAAGGTGGGGTACAAATATTTTAAATTAAATAAACAAACCTACCTCTTGGATTTTAATCAAATATGAAAGAGTAAAAACCAAAGAAAAAAGATGCACATTGTAGAGTTGCATCCTGAATCTCTGTCGTCCTTAAGCATTGCCAGTTAGTCGCTTTTTTACATATAGTAAGTATTTCAAAAATTTGGGCTTCAACTGGGTTGGTTAAAGGGGTTTTTCTTTCCTTTTGAGCCGAACCATGGAGGATTGCCCATAGTAACCTGCCTTTTTTTGGACTTAGAATGTACCTCAAGACCCATTGCAGAATCGATGGATTTTGGATGTCCTGTCACTTCAGCTTTGGCCAACTTTAATAGAAGCTGCCCCCAAACCCAAGCTTTTTGTGCTGCTTCCCGCATGGCAGCTTTCCTTCAAGAGCACTGCCGTGGGTAATGCCAACTCTCCCTCTGTGGTAGATTGGGCTAGTTTGTCCTCACAGATAAGACTGCGCAAATATTTTCGAGTTTTGCCCCATGTGCATTGAATTAGAATGCTAATTTCGCACATTGTTTATGATGGGTTAATTTTTTATCCATTTCAACATGCAAGGCCTCCGTCATAAATACTGAACCATTTTGCAGCAGTTATAAGTGCCATACGTATTACTCCTTGTTGAGTTAGCAGTTGCAGAACATTTGAGTCTTTGTACAATCCTGCAATGCGCTAATGTGATATTTAATGAGGAGACATCAGTCTGGAGAAAGGTAGTCAATATAAATCAGTGTTTACAAAGTGTGATTAACTCTGAAATATTTCATCAATGCTGTGGTCCCAGGCAGACTCTATGCTAATTACTAGAATCTGTGCCTGTTTCAGGGGACTTCCACGGACTCTGAGAGCCGCAAACATGGAGCAGCAAAATTGCAATTATGCCTGGACTGTCTCTGATGACAATTTATGCATTTGGTGTGATGACCTCCCACTTCCCAAGAGAGCAATAAACAGAATGCATTTTCATTAAGATACTAATGCACTTAATCACAGGGGGAAAGGGTTAGAAAGTAACAAAATACCTTTAAAGCGAGATGGGGCAGCACTGATGGGGAAAGACATTTTTATGTAAAATTACTTTTCTTTCCATGAATTACTGCTTCACACACACTGTCTTATTGTATGTGATTGTGAAGATGAGGAAATATAAGAAAACCACATTCAGCAGATATTGCTGCATTTATATTCCAAAGGTTATGTCTCTTTTTCTTCAGTGATGTTGGATAAGAGGAGGAGCACAAGGACAGCCCTGGTGGATCAGGCTAGTTGAGCACCCTGTTTCCCACAATGGTTTAACCAGATGGCTCTAGAAAGTTCACAAACATGGCATTGAGGCAATGACCCTTTCCCACTGTTAGCCTCCAGCAGCTGATACTACTGAATATCTGAACATGGTATTACTGAACATGGCTGCTCCATTATGGATGCTCCAAACTAGCCATGATAGCATGGCTAATAAATATTGTATTTATTTATTTGTCATATTTCTGCCCAGATTTTCTCCTCTTAAGGGGATCCAATAGTTGCTGATAGACTATTGTCTATGAATTGAATCCCCTTTAAACGCCATCTAAGGGTCAAATCAGGCATGACCCTAAGCACATTGCTTGTGCCTGTGGGAGGAGGGAATCAGTGGAATGGAATTGATTGCCAGTCAATTTCAGTGGGTGACTCCCAAATTTAAGCTGTATGGAAAGGGAAGAAAATCTTTCCCACACTGTGCATCATTTCATAAAGCACAGTGAAGATATTCATAAAGGTATTTCATAATGGCCCTCCTTAGGTGGATTTCTAAATGAGAAAAACTTAAATGCATACTATTTTAAAAATATCCTGAAACAAAAGAGGTAAGCTGCATCTTGACCAATGAGGGTGGTGAACAAGTCCATCTTATGTCTGTAACCCTTAATTGCACTAGCAAGAAATAAGAGGGCACAACTCTTTTCTGCACATTGTTACGAATGTCTGTCCCTTCCAATATTACATCAATTAATATTTTTGCATGCACATGATTTGCATACTCATTTCAAGAAAACAATCTTAACTTGTTTCTTAGGAGTGATTCTAATGATAATAAAAAGACATGGGATAATCCTTTCTCATCTTTGTATCATGTTTTTTTCTCATTTTTTTCTGGTCATGACAATGCAGAGATGCATGCTAGCCTGAAGTGTGCCCAGCTGTAGGTTATGTTCGTTCACATACATGCACACGTCAGGTGCTCGCTTAGCGAGGGGGCAAATGATCTCAAGGGACATACCCAGAGTCTGTGTTCATTTTGCCATACTACATTATTTTATTAATTGCATTCATATCCTCCCTTCTCTCCATCATGGAACTCAATACATGGAAATGATGCATAGTGCGGGAAAAGTTCCATCATGGAATTCAACGTGGGGCTCATCACAGAACTCAATTCCGGGGCTCTCAGATGGTCGGTGACTTCCTTAGTCACGGCAAAGCTTCCATATTATGTGTCCTCAGACCACACCCTGGGAGAGAAATGTACACTTGAGAAGTCATAAGAACCCCATAAGTGTTGCATCTGTAATGCAAAAACTGGTGTGAGCCTTAAAACTTGATACTGTTTGTAAAAATGATTTAAATCCAACTGCTGATACTTTCCACCACATTTTGCATATGCTTTTAGTGATACCTAGACTACTTCCCTCCTGTGACAATTAGGAGAATCTGTTTGCTGACATTTCTCAGTGGTGTCTTCTTCTTGTTTTTCCCTGGATGTTACAGGTAACATAGAATACAGCTGCCCGGCCACAAATGAATGTGAAATCACAAAGCGCAGACGCAAGTCGTGCCAAGCCTGTCGCTTTATGAAGTGTCTAAAAGTCGGCATGCTGAAAGAAGGTAAGGCTGATCCAGTCTTTATATACCCTTTCTTCACAAACACTGTAAACAAATTGCAAGTTGATGTGGAAAGAACTAGTCAGTCGGTGTGATCATTCAATACAAAGAGAACTTCTCTGTGATCCTCCAAATTTTAACCATGTCGTGATGATGAATTTCAGGTACGTTCAAGGTGGCATTTTATTTAGTTTTGTATTCAAATATATGCTTGATTACTAGCTCTGAAGAGCCTCAAAGTCATCCACAGTTAAAATAAAGCAAGCATACAACCGTAAAACCCAGTATGAAACAACTAGAAATCAAAAGAAGCAGAAAGAAATAAAACCAACGTCAGTTGCCTCTCAGTGTCACAGATGCCTTCCTGAATAAGTAGGATTTAGCAAGTCTCCAGAAAATCTGTTAGGAACTCACCAGGTGGGCTTAGTTAGGTCTAACCTGGACATGCTGTTAATCATGTCATTTGGCCATTCATGGCCCTTCATATATATAAACAGGTGTAGGACACCCAGATTGGGGCCATAATGTAGAGAAAGGGTCTTTTAGTGTTTGCCCCTACCATGACCCCAATTCAGATCAGGCCCACACAGTTGCTATTCATTAATGTTAATTTTATTTTATTTTGAAGAATTTATACCCCGTCTTTCCCATGCTGAAGCAAATGCCCAAAGTGGCTTACATCGGCAGGCTAGTCTAAACCACCATTTTTCAATGGGGTTTTTACAAATATACAGTATTCTGCGATTCACTGAATCCTCAGTCCCAGATATAGTCTTCACAGTATGGTTCTCTCCTCTGACCATGTGACATCGAACTTCAGCAGGTGATCGTAAGTCCAGCCTGGACAGGTCCTCAAGGTTGGAGTCTATTCTTTTGCTGACTGGCCTTCTCACAACATTCCCGCACTGGCTAATCAGCTCCACAGGGACACCGTTCTGCCACAACAGGTACTGCAGCTTGTCACAGCCTGGTGTTCCATCTCCCATCCAAAAATAGACCACAGATTCTCTTGCTTAGCTTCAGGCAGTACCAGCAGCTCAACCATCCATCCACACCTCCTGCCACCTATTGCCTCAGGAGTAAAGTTTTCAATTTTGTCAATTGAAGCGCCCTCCCCCCCAAGTGCTTCTGATGCAGATCAGGACTGGGGTGTGTGTGAAAGGTTAAAGTCCCTCACCACATTCCTGATTTGGTCCCCACCGCATTCCCCATTATTATTATTTTATTTAAAGCCTTTCTTGTAGATTTGAAGAAAGTAAGTGCAAGAGAAGGCATCTCCTTTTAAATATTCAGGACTTTGGGCTTTTAAAGATCAGAACTAGCGCTTTGAAATGTGAAGAAATGGAAACAACTGGTTTATCACAGAATCAGATACATCACATTTACATAAGACCCTTTTGATCATCTGCCTTTAGCTATTGTTCTGCTGTATTTTTGTGGATTTCTTTGCATTCATTTCAGACCTTATTTCAGGTCTGATGTATATTCAATCTACATACCAAGTATACTGAAGTAAATGAAACTAGTATATTAGACAGTGCAGCTCACATGTGCAGCATGCGTGCACACACACACCCCTGAAACTTTAACGTTGGCTTTGATTATTCCTTGCCCATTCCAGTCAAAAGTGCTGACTGAATGGTAACTTGCAAATGTGCTTCATCCACTGTTGTGCAATGTCTAATGCAATCCAGGCATCACTTCTGGGGCAGAGGGGAGAAGCACATGGAAATATAAATGTGCATGAAGCTCATGTAACTTTCTACAAAGAGGATCGTAAGTTTTCATTTTGGACATTTTCCAAAAAATTCATCTTCTCTGGAGCAGATCATGTTTATTTTCTCTGGAGCCGTTTTGAGAGCCTATTTCGCATAATCTCAGATGTGTGGGCCTGCTTATTAAATTGCCTTGATTTTTCCAAGAAGGTCAGGTATGACTATTTTAAACAAATCAATATATTTTGCATTGGTTTACACTGTTAAAAGAGAAATGAAATGTTATCAACATTTGCAGTTCAGCCCAATTAGATGCCATTTCTGTTGTCATCTGGTGGCATCCACAGTGAATTGTCCCAAAGGACCATGCTATGTGTTAAGCAATTGCTTTAAAGTGTGGATTGTAGTGAAGTATATATAATTTGGTCTTCAATTCAGAAAGTGAAATGTACTTTGTCCTAGGTAACCAGTTTTCTCTGTACTGCGGTTCCCATAAGAACATGGGCTGACAGAGAGAAGGCTGAAAAATTAGGCCTATCACACACCTACAGACATATTCTTATTGGATTATACTTACTAAGAATAAACCTCATTCTGTGTGGTTGCTTTGGCAGGCACTATGATCCTGTGAGCCAAAGCCTGCTGCCTTTAGTCTTACTCCGGAAAAATTCCTGTCTAATTCAGCCGGGATTTTGCTTCACTGAGAGATACAGGATTTGGCGTCTTCTTCTTTTTTTTTTTTTCCCAATTCAGATGCAGACAGGGCTTCTTACGTGTAGAAAAAAACTAATTTGTTTCATACTACAAAACCATAGTACAAAAACATTAGTGGGAGCTTTAGATGAACCGAGACATGAAAAGCATGCTTGAATGCGACACCTTTTCAAACAGACGACACTGTTTAGCATATTTGGCCCGCTGGAATAGAAAACCATTGTTCAGGTTGACTTGCATGGCCATTTTCTTCCTCCGTGTGGCAGGTGTTTTGCAATCATCTACTAGGATGATGCATTTGATGCCTAGAATGGTGACAGTGATCAGATCCTTCTCCATACGTTTTTTTGCTACTTGCTTGTTTTTTATTTTTCTTCAAGATGTGTCAACACACAGAAAAGCTAAGCCCACGAAGGGCCAAAACAGATGTGGTGCAGGAGATCCAGGATGGAATGTCCTGACTCTTACTCAGCAGAAGATATCTAGGCATCTCTATGAAGCCTATATTTTTCCTCCAGAATGGTTAACATCAGTGGCGTTTCTACAGGGATGGCAAAGCTCTAAGTTTTGCAAGAACCTTGCAAGTACCTTGCAGTGGAAATCACTCCTCTCCTGCACTGTTTTAGCCAATCCTCACAGGGAACAGCAACATCTTGGCGTTGCTTACTAGCTGCAGCAGCAAGGGAGAGGAGGGATTTACATGACAGGGTAAGGCTTCTTGCAACACTTAGAGCTTTACCACCCCTGTAGAAACGCCTCTGGTTAACATAGAAGGGGAGCAGGAGGGAGCATTTCAATTTGGGAGAACATTTCTGGTAAAAGGGCTCAACTTCTCCTCTCACTGTATCTAGTCCAATAAAAATCTGAGCCCCCTCCCCGTGGCTGCTTTATTCAATAAAATCAATCAAACAGTATTTATATACTGCTTTTCAACACAAAGTTCACAAAGCTGTTTACAAGCTATTAATAATAAAGTTAAATGGCTCCCTGTCTCAAAAGGGCTCTAAAAAATGCAGAACACCAGCAGCAGCAGCCACTAGAAAAGACACTGCACAGGGGTGAAGAGGGACAGTTATTCTCCCCCTGCTAAATATAAGGGAACACCACTTGAAAAAGTGCCTCTTGCCCAGTTAGCAGGGGTTATTCCCCTAGTGACCCCTTCCTGTAATAAAAGGGATGATTCCCCTAGTGACCCCTTTCTGTAATCATTGTTTATAGGTTATATTATCTTGTGCAGCTTTTCTGGTTTTATTCTGGTTTCACTTGCTGTTTTAATCCATTCCATGTACCACTGTGAGTCGTTTTTATTTTATTATATTTTTAGTTATTTTATATTGTTATAGTGTATACTGTTTTGAGTGTCAGAAAAGCAGGCTGTAAATCTTTTAAATAAATTTATTTAAGCTATGCAGTTCAGAACGCAATTCTAACCAACTTTTCAGCACCAGGGTAAGGGCAATGCAGCTCTGCAGTAAGGAAACAAACATTCCCTTACCTTGAGGAGGCCTCCATGACTGCCCTTCCCCCTATTGCAGGATGAGCACATGCCCCATTGGCACAGCTATGTCAGTGCTGGAAAGTTGGTTAGGATTGCGTCCTCAGTCACAGGTCTCTCATGTCATCTCTTTTGACCTTTCTGAGATGTCAGAGTCCTTGGTTACAGGGGTAGGTGAATTACTGGAGAAGTTAAGAGTCTCAAACTTATTCTAAAACACATACAGAGGATGGTACACAGTCTGTGTGCTGGCCTCTCTGACACCGAGAGTGGTCCAAACATACTTTATGGTGTCCCTTGTGCCTGCCAAACTTTGCTGGCCTAACTGTGCCAGCCTAACTCCAGGTTAGGATTGCGCCCTGAGTCAAATAAGGAGGTGACAACTGAAAGTGTATCCTTCAAGGAACCTTTTTTTGTTTGTTTGTTTAAGCAAATGGATTTTCTGCATATACAAACCAGGAAAAAGCATAATTGTTTATATAAAATCTTTCATGGATTTCAGGCCTTTTTTTTTTACTTTGTAGACTTTTTTTTTCCAGAGATCAAAACAGACAACAAAAGACTGATGAGAATTTTTAAAAAGCGTAATTCAAAATCTATAATGAATATGAACTTTCAGCTCTAGTAGGTCATGTTACAGATATGATGGATATGGGAGAAGTTATTCTGTGTAAGGACTTAACAGTACAATCCTATGAATGTCTACTTAGAAGTAAGTCTGTGAATATAGGGTTGCAGCCAAAGTCTTTACAATCTATAGTGAAGTAGACATTTTGCCTCAATGGATCTATCAAATCCCCTTTTTAAAGGTATCTAGGCCAGGTCCAAACACAGCATCCTGTGGCAAGGGGTTCCACACATTAATTACATACTGCATATAGAAATATTTCCTTTTGTCTGTTCTCAACTCTCTCTCATCAGTCAATTTCAGTTGATGTCTCCTGATTCTGGTGTTGCAAGAGGGAAGATAGCTTCCCCCTATCCATCCTGTGTATAATTGTATATGTCCCAGTAACGTCTTCCCTCAGGCACTTTCTATCTAGACTGTAAAGCCCCAAATGTTGTAACCTTTCCTTGTAAGGGAGCTGCCCAAGCTCACTAGTCATTTTGATTGCTCTCTTCTGCACCATTATCAGTTCCACTGTATCCTTTTTGAGATGTATTGACCAGAACTGGACACAGTACTCCAGATATAGCCTTACCATTTATTTGTACCATGATATAATAATACTGGCAGTTTATTCCCAATTCCTTTTTTTCATGATCCCAAGCATGGAATTGGCCTTCTTGCAGCTGTTCACTGGGTCAACACTTCCATTAATTTATCCACCAGCACCCAAGATCTCTTCTGATCTGTCACAAAGAGCTCAGAACTCATTGGTGTATATGTGAAATTTGTATTTCTTGCCCCCATGTGCATCACTACACTTATTCATATTGAAGCACATCTACCATTTTGATGCCCAGCTTCCTAGTTTGGAAAGATCCTTCTGGAGCTCATCACAATCCCTATTAGCCTTCACCACCCAGAAATGTTTTGTAGCAAACCTGGTTACCTCGCTTCTTATCCTTGACCCCAGGTCATTTATGAACAAATGGAAAAGCACAGGTCCCAAGGCTGATTTGTGGGGCACACCACTATTTACCTCTCTCCATTGTGAAAATTGCCCATTAATTGCTCTGTTTCTTATTCTTCAACCAGTTCCTAATCTATAAAGAGAACCTGCTCTCTTATTCCCTTATTTTCTCAGGAGCCTTTGATGAGGGACTATGTCAGATATCTTCTGAACATCCAAATGTATAATATCTAGGGGTTCGCCCACATCCTCTTAACTTTTTCAAAGAACTCTAAATGGTTTGTGAGACAAGCTTTCTCTTATGGTGATTCTCTCTCAGCAAAGCTTGTTCTTCTACATAGCTTCAAGATGTTATCCTTGATTAGACTTTCCACAGTCTTGTCTGCAACAGATGTTAGGCTGACAGTCCTGTAACTTCCCAGGTCCCCTCTCCCTCCTTTTTTTAGATTAGCAATGCATTAGCTATTCTCCCGTCCTCTGGCGCAGTGGCTCTTTTAAGGGACAAGTTGTGTAGGAAGAGGATTCATACAATGTGCCCTAATTTATACGTTAAAATAGTCTTTCAGTGTGCGATAACTACTTAATATTGTGCCTCCTGCAGCACCTGTGGGATACAGAGGCAGCTGTTTTGGCCTAGCTGCTCCTATGGGGGATGGCACCATAGGATTGGGTCGCCCATTTCCTTGATTGCTATAACAATTGCTATAGATTGCTATGGCAGCTAGGCCAAAACAGCTACCTCTGTATCCCCACAGGTGCTGCAGGAGGCACAATATTAAGTAGTTATCGCACACTGAAAGATTATTTTTATCATATACTCCCATCCATCCCATGGGTTTTGCGGGAGCCGTAGGAGGCACTTCAGGAGAAGTGTTCCCTTCCCCCAGGGTACTAGCCCACCAATGGGCCTCCAAGTCTGCGCTGGCTGTTTTGCTGGTACAGACTTGACCGCCTCCATGTCAGGCCACACAGCCCAACACAGAGGATAAGATGCAGTGGCAAAGGCCACCATTGGTCCCACCCCCTCTCCACCCTCCTAGTCCCGCCTTTCCCATGCCCCTGAAGGCCTTAGTGCTGGCCAGTGCTGCTGGAGTACCAGCTGGCCATACCACCTATTATGCTGAGGTACAATGCCGACTGGCACGACCAAGCGCCAGCACTCCCTCCTCCTCATGCTTTATGACACATTCACAATGCCTGGAGCAGGTGCTGAGCATCAGTGCTGGTGATACAAGCCCATAGGATTGGGCTCTGTGGCTGCCTGTGTTATCAAGCAGAGTTCTTGTGGTGATATCTTTAACTTTTGCTAAAATGACCCAACCGTGATTCTTGGTGCCAATTTCAGAGGCTAATAGGAAGTGTCACCCCTTATTCCTTATTCAGTCTTTGGCCACAATGTTCACTCTGTCAGCTGCAGGTTATGGTAGTGGTTTTTTTAAATGCTTGGAACTAGATCAAGAAACGTCATACTGCTCAAGTTTTATTTGACAATGTTCCTTTTTATCACTTCTAAAAGGCTGTTGGGTGGAATTTCAATTTAGGATGTATGAAATATGGGCACTCCTTAGTATCTTCTATAACCAAATATAAGGAAAGACTGATTATTCATTTAAAAAATGTATACCCTGCTTTTACCATCTTTTTTAAAAAGAGTAATGCCAAAGTAGGCTTAGAACTAAAACATATAAGATTGAACAAAAATAAATACAATAAAATCATACTGCAAAGGGGGCTGTTCATAACAAAAAAAAATCAGATTCAAAGAGGAGTGACCAAAACACAACTAGAGGGAGAAAGCTTGAGAGAAATACAGCACAAAGATCTTCTGTGCCCAATCCTATCCTCCCCCTCTTACTTGGGCAGCCATGCCAAGAAGGTGTGAGATGTACCCAGTGAGGGGGCGTCCATAAGTCTCCTGTTCAGCAGTGGATCTCTTCAAAACTGTACCAGTTAATGCCCAAGAGTTGGACAGTAAGAACATACTGCCTGCACTTCTGTCGTAAAAGGCACCTCCAGCACCAGTGGTAAGCTAACGCCAGTCCCTCCCCACCCAGAGGCAGCAACGCAAGTTGGCAAGCAGTAAGTGCTACTGTTGCCAGCGTTACATGCTTTTTGGGTGGGGCAGGAGGGCGTTCCTTGGTGGGGGAGGGGCAGAACGGGAGTGATTACGAGCAGTAATCTTTGTCACTGGATCCTATCCTCTTTGTTGGGCTGCACAGCCTGACACAGAGGCCCTCACCTCTGCGCCAGCTAAATAGATGGCACAGAGGTAAGAAGAAAGACCCTTACCCAGGGAAAGGAAATGAAATGGCCCCTTCCTCCGAAGAGCCTCCAGCACCTGGCGTTGGTAGGATGCAGCAGTAGCTCCACAGGCAGCACAGGATTGGGCTGTTAGGCCTCAGTTAGCTTACCAGGCTAAGCTGGCCAACCCTCTCCCCTTGACCATCAGTGCCACAAGGAGCAGTGATCAGAACAGGATGACACCCAGACTGTGCACCCTGGTCCTGCAGGGGACTACAACCCCATTCAGCACAGGCTGATAATCCAATGCCTGCAGCAATTGTTCTGCGAACCAAGAGTCTTGTCTGGATTTAATTTCAGTTTGTTGACCCTCATCCTGTCCCTGACCTCCTCCAAGCAGCACCCTAGGACATCAACAGCATTCTTGGGATTGGGTGTGTGTGTGTGTGTGTGTGTGTGTGAGAGAGAGAGAGAGAGAGAGAGAGAGAGAGAGAGAGAGAGAGAGAG
>JAJKFI010000008.1:12423410-12438729 GCA_029204185.1 Lerista edwardsae
TGTGTGTGTGTGTGTGTGTGTGTGTGTGTGTGTGTGTGTGTGTGTGTGTGTCTCAGAGGAAGGGAGGGAGGAGGGATTTTTTTCTCCAAATTGATCCATTTGAGTTATCTTACTGAACAATTATTTTTTTAAAAAGTCTAAAGAAGCAAAGAACCAACTAAGTAGGCATCTTGAAAAAAGGAGTGTTACAAATATTGTGATACAATGCATTGTTTTGGGAGTTTTGCCCCTCATGAGTTTCTGTAATTTGACACTGATCGGATAATCTGGGAATTGGAACAGGGGATGGATCAGAAAAACAAAGAGGAAAAGAGAGCTAAAAAGGAGGGGGGGGGGCTGTTCCAAAAATGAACATTACTGGTTCCTGATTTGAAGCTGAGAAACTGTGGAAGGATAAGTGACCAAATAAAAGGAAAAGTGAATACTTGCCATCATTCATGACAGGTTCTTGCTGAATATGGCCCTGCACCCCAAAACATTTGGCCTTACTGATGGAGTCACCCTCAACAAGAAGGCTAAATGTGTGTGGTCAAAAGTTTTCTGTGCTTTACCGCTGCTATGGTCATATCAGCTCATTTACACTTTTTATCCGGCAAGTAATGAGCAAGATATTTCCCATGTATTAGCTTCCATGCATCTGCAGTTGCTATCTTTAATTACTTATGCTGTGCTGTCATTCGAAATTCTTGAGATCTCTTTTAGTGCTCGGCCAGTTTAGTGCTCATTTGTTATCTGAGGAACTGATGCATGTTCACTAATTGGATGGTATACCATAAGTTCATTTGATAATCAATCAGCACTCAGACAGGAGAGAAATAGCCTTGTTTTTGTTTATTGCTCACAGTTGCTTGTAAGTCAACATCAAGCACTCTGTAACTGATTAAAACACACAGGGTAACAATATGTGGGCTTTGCCGTTCAGTTCCAAATTGAATACAAGATTTTTGAGGGATGCAAATATGGCCAACTCCCATCAATTCAGTGGCTAACACTGTTCTGTTGCCAATTTTTGTTTCTAAGGTCAGGGAAGCTAATAATACATTTGCTGAATGAAAAGTTCCTATTCAGTTCTATTTTTTTCTTTAAGGAACTTAGGGCCCAATCCTACTCAACTTTCCAGCACAGATCAATCAATCAATCAATCAATCAATCAATCAATCAATCAACCAACCGGTACTTATATACCGCTTTTCAACACGAAGTTCACAAAGTGGTTTACAGGCAAATAGTAATAATAATAACGTTAAATGGCTCCCTGTCCCAAATGGCTCACAATCTTTAAAAAAAAAAAAAAAAGGCAGACCACCAGCAACAGCCACTAGAAAGATTGTGCAGGGGTGAAGAGGGACAATTACTCTCCCCCTGCTAAATATAAGAGAAACACCACTTGAAAAAGTGCCTCTTGCCCAGTTAGCAGGGGTCACACTCACAATGCATCACAATGCAGCCACAAGGTAAGGGAAGCAATGTTTCCTTACTATGAAGAGGCCTCTGTGAGTGCCCCCCCCCACAACCGCAGGATGTGGCACGTACCCCCTTGTTAAGGCTGCATCAGTTGCATTGGATTGGGCTCTCAGTGAGGTATACACTATACTGTGCTAAAATGGACAGTCAGTAGGAAAGAGAATTTATTATTTCCAAGGATTGGCAGGGGAAACATTCCACAATATCATTCATATAAACAATTAATGAAAAAGGAGTCAAAACACCGCATCCCTGTTATGTGCCATTGATGAGCACACCTGAAGGAATACTTTTTAAGCTGATGTCTGAGTCCAAAATCTTTAATCATATTTAGGTCGTAATCATATCCAATTTTCCAGTGCTGATGCCAATGGGGTGCGTGCTGCATCCTGAGGTGTGGGGGGGGGCAGACATTGAGGCTTCTTCAAGGTAAGGGGATATCAGTTCCCTTACCTCAGGGATGCCTTATGGCTGCATCACAGCTGGAAAGTTGGATAGGGTTGGGCCCTAAAACACGCGAGAACCAAATTAGCATCAAAAAATTCCTTCCATGATAGTGTTCCGTTAATTGTATCCAAGTCTTCATTTAAATCCACAAAGGCAACATAAAAGCTATTTGTCCTTATGTTGGCATTTGTACCCAACATGTAAAAGTACCAAACTAATTATTCAGAATAGAATACGTTGTTCTAAGTCCTGCTTATGTGTCAAATGTAATATGGGAAGCGAAGCCTGCATGTAGAAACACATAACACATGTAGGCCCAGGCAAAGCGATTCATCTCCCTAAGGAAAGGTGTGGACAAATTACATTGGTGTACCCGTGTAGGCCTTGCGTTGCATGGCTGCATATGATGGAAAGACAAATGGCCAAGAACTGTTCTTGTTCTCCTCTGCCTGCTGAGCATAGACACTGAGGCCATGTGCGAACCAGCTCTTTGTCCGAGTTGCTTCCCTTCCTCCTGCGTTGGGTGTGGCGTGCATGCATAGACTCGTTGCGGTTTCAGTCAAGTTTGAAACCTTGCCCCTTGAACTGAATTTTCAGTGAAATGCATAAGCCTGTATTCTATTCAAGAAGGAGAGTAGGTGCTGTTATTCAGGCCATAAACAAATGTATGCATAGAATGTGCCACAAACGAAATTTAGGCATGCTCTTAGTAACGGTAAGCATGCGCAACCTAAGACTTTGTAAATAAAAATGTGTTATCACCTTCTGTGTTTTGAGGCCAAGGGGAGAAAAAGCTTATTTGATATCATTAGTCACAGCAAATTCTCCTTTGCAAAAAAAACAAAAACAAAACCCGTGCATAATAGATTGCCAAGGTAAATTTCTTTCCCAGTCTAATACCTTTACTCTGCCAAGTAGAAAACAGAAATGATTGTGTGAGGATAGGTAAATCACTACTGTCTTCAAAAAAGAGAAAAAGCTAACACTTCTAAGGGTATTCTAGCAAAAAAAAATTCTAAATTGACAAGCAAAACAAGTTTACTTCTATATGTTTCTGTGAAATATCAGGTGTAAATTTTCTGTAGTACTGAACTTTAAGCTGCATATTTATTTAATATTAATCAATTAAATAAATGCTTAATATTACATTTTAATAATATAAAATGTAATAGTAGTAGTTAATATTACTAAAGTATTTAGTGAACCTTCTAGTTGAGTGTCTTCTTGTGCCTACCGACTTTCCTCAGTGTCCAGTAATGTTTTGTGATTGCAAAACCGGAAGTGGGTCATGATCAGGTTTTTTTTTACTTTTTAAACGCAGCGGGAGCCCTGAAGAGGGTCTGCAGGGCTCCCCCACCCAAAACAACTCTGGGGCAGGCACTGCTAAGTCCCCCTAGCCCCAAACTATGCCCAGCAGCATCACTGCAATTTCCCCACCCCTGCCCTTTAGTGCTTTTCTAGCTGGGGCATTGCAACGCCCCAGTTTGAAAGCCACGGGTCTACACCAAACTGTTCTAAGAGTGTGGTGTTATTAGCAAGGCTGGTCATACCTGGCAGGTACAGTGTATAGTGTGACACCGGGAGTAGGAATAGCAATAGGTGTGCAACCCGAGGCAAGCTGGAGTCAGAGGGTGAACAGAGGCTCCAACCTCTAGAGACTTTCTGGCTTGGCGGATGCTGGCTCGTGACCCCTTGCACTCAGGTTCAGAGCTTTGCAGTGAATGCCGTGGCCCTCTTGAGGTCGGCATAGAAAAGCTGTGATTGTTAGAAGAAGATTAGTAGCTGTGAGTCAGGTTGATAATGCCTGAAAAGGGTAAAACACAGTGGGGTTCCGTATCACCAAAGTAGATTCCCACGCAAGGGGGGAAGTGTATAGAGTTAGGGCCCACTGCAGTATTTGCTGTAACTTACTAATAGCATGATCTAGTCCCTTGTTCCAGCCTCTGACAGTTGCAAACAGGCCGTAAAGCTTGTTTGCAGTAGTTTGTGAACAGAAAAACCAGTGCCCCAACTCCCGGGCCTGGAGGCCCAAAGGTAAAGTTGGCCTTGTGGGGCTGGCACAGGGACTTGGAAGGGCAGTGGGAGACAGAATAGGGTGGGGGAGGTGGGCCCACCTGGCCCAGGGCGGGAGGGTGAAGACAAGATCCAGCATTTGGGCCGGATCCTAACCTCCGTCTTCGGCTTGGTCGACCCTGATTCGGCCGCTTGGAGTTGCACCGCTGATTTTGGCAGCTCAGGTCTGCATAGCCCCACTAAGGCCACTTCACGCTACCTGGGGGAAGGGGAATAATTTCCTCTTTCCCTGGTAGTGCGACAGCAGATCCAAGCCCCGGGCTGGATATGGGGCAGGCGGGTTTTGGATTGCTTTTCCAGCCTGGGGTTTGGATTGCTCTCCAAATGGCACTGACTTCAGTAAATGTGGTCTAGCTTTAACCCCAAATATTGCCTCATATGTTTGTTGAGAAGTGTGTGGGCAAAGCAAATACGGGAAAATAGCAGATGTGTATTACTGATATATTGACCAAATTAAATTGTATTCCTATACACAAAGAAGAAACAACTTATTTAGCGTGCGCACTTGTGTTTGAATAGCTATTAGTGAATTCTAACCAAGCGTGTTGGTGTGGTGTAGAATTCTCTCCCTCGTGATTATTTCATACACTATGTAGATCTTTTTTTGCCCTTGAGTTCTGTGAGTTCAGAAGTCTTCCTGCACTATGTAACTGCTAGAAGTCCATCATTTTTAATTAACCAAAGTATATTGGCCCCTCTTTGACTTTTGAATAGCCCTGTTTGTCATATTTTGAGTTCCCAGGCTAAAATAAAAATTAGCATTTCTGTATTACTAGTAAAATATTGGTCTCTTTAAAAAAAGAATCACCAGATTTAGGCCTAGGGGCGGGGGGAATGGGTGAGCATTTGCTTATGCATCAGAAAAACAGTGACAGTTCTGTAAGTGAAACTAAGGGGGAGTCAGAGACATGCCCACAGGATGTAGGATTGGGTTTGATGTGGCATCTTTCCCCATGAGCCCCGAGACAAATAGCTGCCTTCTGCCCTTTCTCCTTGGTACCCAAACACGTTTGTTTCAGAATGCCTCGGTTTAACTTCAAGCCAGTCTGCGCTGCATCCGCAGGAAAAGGCAACTCCTGTAAATTATTTCATCAGTTTTATTTTTGTCTTTGCCACATATCTGCTGCAGCAAGCAAATGTGATTGACATTCCTTGTGCAGAATATATTGAACAGCCCTAGCACAAAATGCATGTATAAAATCTGCGAGTAAAAAAAAAAAATGCCAAGTGGTCAGTTTAAGTTTTTTTCTTGAACTCTGGCATGATTCTGCTCAATAATTCACCCTTCCCAGGTTAGCACAAAACACAAAAGTTTAGGCCAGATGTTGTTGGGGTTTTTTTTTTCTTTTCAGTGTAGTGTCCTGCCAGCAGAACATGAAACCACTGGCACTGAGTACTAGTCGTATAATACTTGAACCTTTGTAGGCTTGGCACAAGACCTGCTGGAAGTTGAAGAACTCCACATGACCTCCTCAATCAATCAGAGCAGACAGGGTATCAAGGAACGCTAAAATTACGAGCTGCAAATATCACATGTGTGATCTCATGGAGCTGTCCCTCAGATAGTCCCGTGTATTAAGCTCTGCCTTGCTATAGAAACGGTTCCAGGCAACATTTCATTGGGGCAGCCGCAAAGCAAGACACACCTCTCCACTTGAGCCAATGGTATCCATTTGGTCAGCTGTTTGGGAGTTTCTGCCAGTCTGCAGCATCTGTCATTTTCCACCGTCTGGGACACTCTTTATCTGAGCCAGATGATGATTTTATTTGCAGTCTGCAACATGACTACTGTGGGCAAGAGCCGACCATCTTAAATCCAAGATAAGTGAACAATACATACCCTGTACTACTGTGCTCATAGCAGTCAGTAATTAGTGCTGATAGTTTCTTTTGGGCTAGGTACACAAAAATAAATCATCCCTAACAAGTGCTGAAAACGAAGAGCTGTGGAAATCCAATTTAAAATCTCGTTTGCCTTGTCTCAGAAAATGTTCTAAAGCTCTTATTAGTAATTATAAGCAGTAGACCTGTCTGTGTCAAGTTCGGTGACTATGTACAACACATTTTTTAGTTGGAGTAATAATTACTAGATTAAAAAATATATTATGATCTATACACTTCACAATCTTATATTTATAGTATGCCGGCAATCAGCTGTTCTCTATGAACGTCTCCTTAGCCATTGTCTGAAATGTCAGTGAATATCAGCGTATATCCTAATGGTTGGGTGGGAGGAAGAATCTATAATAGATTTATTTTGATACTTTTTATTAACGTTTACATTTTCTACAAGCAAATTAAAATGGAACCTATCTGCCAAATGGTCAAACCACATGCTATTTTAAGCACATGATTGGCCCTTGCATGCTTGTGTTTCATGTTGGGCTTTTGCTCAATAGCAACTGCAGGGGCTCTTGATCTAGTTCAAATCTGTGGGTGTGTGGAATGGAAAGCTTAAAGCTTTATCCTGTCGTAGGGCATCCAATTTGATTGGCCAGTTTGCCTTTGACAAATAGATGGAACATTTTCAGGAGTCTGATGTCAGCAGAAATTGAGGGCACAATCCTAACCTGGTTAGACCAGCATATTTAGGCCAGCAAAGTTTGACTAGTACAAGGGACACCATAAAATATGTTTGGACCTCTTTCTGAATCAGAGAGGCCAGCATACAGATATGCACCATCCTCCTTGACTCCAAGAGAGGTCCAAATGCGCTTTACAATGCCTTGTGCTGGCCAAGTTTTGCTGGCCTAACTGTGCTGGCCTAACTCCAGGTTAGGATTGTGTCCTGAAGGTTGTAGGAGGCTAACTTCTAAGAAATTTGTGAATATGCCTGCATTTTCCTATTGTCTGTTTGTATCCCAGCTTCATCAACTTTGAACAAGTACTCTGTAGAAAAGTAGAATGCTGAAAATCTGTGAGGCGTTCAGTTTGACTTGAAGAAAAGCATAAAATACGTCCTAGTGACATATTTTGGCAGCTCAGGTCTGTGCTGCAGATGTTTGAGGCGTTGGAGCTTGGGAACCAGAGGGTGTGGATTGGCCAGGTGGGTTAAGAATCAGGTGTGGTGTGGATTGGCCAGGTGGGTTAGGAGGAAGGAGGAAGAGGAGGAGCTATATACAGGGCTTAGGGACAAGAGGATTTGGGTTTAGTTCTTTTGGTGGAAGTGAATTCTGAGAGCTGAACGTCAACTACTGATACAAAATAAGCAGCCAAGTCTGCCTGAAGTTTATCTAGTTGTAGTTTTCCTCTTCTGACAAGTCTATACACCTAAGACTGCAACCTTCAGAAGTCAGTATGTATAAATTAATGTGGAATGAAGCTGGCTGGGTACACAGGGCGCAATCCTAAACTGAGTTAGGCCGGCATAAACTAAGCCAGCAAAGTTTGGCCAGCACAAGGGACACGGTAAAGTATGCTTGGACCACTCTTGGAGAGAGAGGCCAGCATACAAACATGAGCCATCCTCCCTGACTCCGAGAGTAGTCCAAACACGCTTTATGTGTTGTGCTGGCCAAACTTTGCTGACTTAGCTTATGCCAGCCAAATTCCAGTTTAGGATTGTGCTCAAAGAGGGCATAGACACTAACACACTAACCTAGGTAAAATTAACAGTCTAGAACCAGTCAACCTTTCAAATATCTCCTGGAGGGTCTGTTAGTTTCTTAGAAAAACCCAAATTCTGCCTACTAACTATAGTTCTTAAGATTTGCAATATAGTTAAAAAAAACAAACCTTTTTTTTTTTTTTTTTTAAAGCTGGATCCTAAAGTCTTTCCTTGGGCAGGACTGCCAGTTAAGTCTCTTATGACTCCTTGGTGCAATTCTAATCTGGAGGTACGCCAGTACAATTAGGCCAGCAAAGTTTGGCCAGCACAAAGGACACTGTAAAGCGCATTTGAACTGCTCTTGGAGTCAGGGAGGGTGGTGCACCTCTGTGTGCTGGCCTCTCTGAGAGTGCAATCCTACCTTATGCTGGCCTACTAAGGCCGACATAGCAGGGCCATATCCAAAGGCCCATTCGGAGGCGGCAGCAGCAATGTGCAGGACAAGGGGAGGTTTTTCCCTTGCATCCGTGTAAGCCCCAGTCTCCCCTATGGGCCTGCTTGGATCTGCGCCGGCAAAATAGCAGGCGCAGAGGAATGTGCACGGGAGCAGCTCGAATGGGGCCACCATGGCCAGGAATCAGCATTAGGATATGGCACTATGGCCATCCTGTGTCACAATCACGCCATAACTGCTGACTCCGCCCTCTGCACCGCCCAGTTACGCCCCCAAAACGCCTCTAGAACGCCCTCATGGAGGCCGTGTGCCAACCGAGCAACGCCGGCGCTTGACTGGCATGCTGCCGACAGTCGTGCCAGTCCCAAATGCTGGTGCTGCTGCTTGTGCCGGCCAAGCGCTATAGCGCCGACACAGACACGCTTTATGGCACGTTCACAATAACGTTCCACCAGCGCAAGAGCGCAGCGCCGGCACTAAGGAGGGAATAGGATTGCGCTGTGAGAGTGATCCAAACATATTTTATAGTGTCCCTTGTGCCGGTCAAACTTTGCTGGCCCAACTGTGCTGGCCTAACTCCAGGTTAGGATTGTGCCCCTAGTTCCTGGTGACACATGCAAAGGAACTGCAGGGGTGAAGGGACAAAAACTCAACTGTTCCCAAGGAACCCCAAATTGGAAATGGTGGCCGAAGCAGCCTGGTGTTCTTTACAGAGTTCTTTACTGGGTTGTGTCTCCTCACCCAAGCTATTGCTTCCTTCTCTTGGCAAAACACCAGAGAACACAGGGGCAGAGGGCATCTACAAATCTCAGCCTCAGATGTTATACCTTGTCCTCCTGCCACTCACCCCCAAAACAAATCATGACACGTGAATTTGAAGATGTCCATTACAGACATGCAATGCATTATACAAGCATAGTATTTAATGGAAAAGAAGTCTTCCCTAGCATATACTGAATGTGGGTATCTCTCAAAAAGTTCCTGACTGCATTAACATAGCAGTGTGTACCTTCTCTATCATTATTGTTCTTATCTTTTGGCAGCTTCATGGGTTGTTGACCTAAAAAGACAAGGAAGCTCTTTTATTTAGCTTTGAAAATGGTCAAACAAAGGCCTCAGGTTCTTTATGATCTCCCTTATCCACAGTAGCTTGTAAAATCGACTGGACTCACCTGGAGGATTACTACCAACTCTGGTAAATCTCTGCAAGAACAGGTAATTTTCCTATCTTGTGTACAGGGGGCCATTTTCCCATTATGCCAGAAAATGCAGGTACCTGATGAAGTGGGGGAAATATCAGAGTTTTAACTGCCCAGTAATTTCACATGAAGCCTGAAGAAGAAAGACTGGTTGTGCAAGAATTATGAAGATCCGGAATGGGCATGAAAGAATATTTTGGCACATGAGATAACTTCAAGTCAGCTTTTAATTCTGGTTTTGGAACTATATCCCATTCTTTTAGTTCAACAAGCTGATTGCCCACGTTTCCCCTGCCTCCCACCCACCCAAAAAAGCAAGGTTTGGAAATCTTAGAAGAAAAAAGCCCATAATATATTTAATTTGAAATTACAGTGCTGGGCAGCAATTGGCAGCTGAGGCAGGTCCTGACTCACCTCCTCCCCTTTAGTGTGGGCAACTAGTGTGAACCGCCCTAGGCAAACCACCCTGCCTGTGAACCTGGGTTCGCCCACAGGTTTCCTCAGGTTCTTCTCTGCCAATCCCTGGAAAGAGGGTCAAGGAAGCTGAATTGCTTCACCCACCCTGTGCCAGGTGACCCCTAAGGGGCATTTTCCTAATTCCATCCCTGGATAAAGCCAGGCTGAATCTGGGTGGCCTCTGAGGACCAGCACTGGCTTTATCCTGGCCAGCTGCTTGCCTAAGGGAAGGCACGGGATTCCAGTTCCTCCTCCCTGTCCCGCACTGTTCTGCCAGACATGGCCAACCTGGCTAAAAACCCAAACTCAAAGGACAGTTAGGGGTAGGTGAAAAATTTTCCACCGCAGCCAATCAGTAGGGAAGCAAACAATTCCTACCCAACCTCGAAAGGTGGCCAGCCAGTCTCTGACTGTAGCCTAAAGAGTGGGCAGGCGGGTGCCACCAAAGAGGTGGAAGAAGGCCTATGCGCTGCTTTTGTACAGCATGCTAGAGCTGTCTCCTCTTGGTCTGCCCAAAAGCAACCCAGCACATCACACAGGGGTGGGTGGGGGAATCGTGCAAGGTAGCTTCTCTCTGCATGTGCAGTTGAAGGCTCATTCCCTTGATATGCATGAAAATTATGGCAGTTGAAGACCATAGTAAAAATTGGAATGGAACTATAGCAAGGATAGAAGAAGAAGAAGAAGAAAGTGTGTTCAAAAGGTATTAATGTTGGCATTTCCTGCACTGTGTTGGAAAATGTCCAAATTATGTACACATCTTTATAATTTACACCTCTGACAAATTAGAATGTGGACTGACCAACTTATAAATATGGTTATTTCTGCTTATCTGGGGCAGAATATTTCTTTTTCTCCTACTTGATTTGAGTCTCATCTGAAAAAATAAGAATTAAAAGTCTTAACTGCATATGTAAACTGAAGAACCTTTGAACCCCGTGTGTGTGTGTGTGTGTGCGTGTGTGCACGCGCGTGCAAGTGCGGGGAGGGGACACTGCACATGGCAACTTCATCCCATTCAACATTAAGGAATTCCATGCATTTGACAGCAAGCACAGCTACAGTACCATTAAAAGTAGTGGAGTTTTTGCTTTTTGCTGATGTTCATTCGTTCTCCCCCCCCCCCTTCTTTCCATGCTTTTCGGTCTTCATGCTGTAGCAGTGTAGCAGAATGCTGATGAGATATTGCTTCATAGAAGTATCTGTTTTTCTAGGCATTTTTTTTTTTAAGACGAGATTAATATTTTTTAGTTTTCAGACTTCTCTATATAATATTATACTTTAGGCCGGATGACTCTGTCCAGGTCATCTCTCTGGTAACATTGAATCCTATCTGGATAGTTGAGATGTTTCAGCTACATCTCATCTCTAATTAAAAGACTTTTTATGAAGCATTCTTAAGTACAACCACTTAATGAAGTTAAAAATGCATTTAGATGCTGGCTGTGAAACTTCAATTGCTGGAGTTACTCTCAGGGGAGAATTGTGCAGTCAGAAGACATTTGAATTGCTAGCTAGCTATCCTATTTTGTTCCTATTTATTTCTTTACTTTCCTGCCCTTTTAAATGCTGGTCAGCTGGAATAAGTATTTTTCCCCACCCCCACCTTCTTGCTCTCTACTTTCTTGCATAGATCGGACTGTGACATGTGCCTAGCAAAGTGGCTTCTTGGGAATTTGAAAGTCTTTGAATGTGTTATCTGATTAAAGGGATGTATATGTCTTTAATTCTCATCTGCAGATCCACCTTTGACCCTATCAGTTGAAACAGAGAGGAACTGAGAGTCAGCATAGTTCCAGATTCAACCCAGATAACCTGAAATGTTTAACCCTTTTGTAGACAGCATAACTATTAAATTCATCATTTCTTTTGTTACTGGCTTACGTATAGTTTTGTAATGAAGCTGGGGGAAAATACGTTTGATGATGCTCCGAGATATACAGTATATGCTTATTCCACCTGTAAATTAGGGAAGTGACCAGCAAAAAGTTTCTATGTGTAAAGAATATTGGCTTTAACTTTGCACATTAACTAGAATCCAAAATTGTGCTATAAATTTATGAGAGAAGTACACCCAGACAGATAAAGACCTGATTCTCACAAACAGTAGATGATGTGATAGGTTTATGTTTATGATGTGATAGATTTATGTCTTGATGTACCACATCACGCTGTAGATGAAGGCTTGCATTAGTGACAGCATCGTCGTGAGGGGGAGCAGGGACGGGCCGAACCAGGGGTGTGTGTGACACTACCAGTTTCCAAAATTGCTAAAATCGCGGTTTTAAAAGATAATGCCATCATGCTATATACCATTGGATGTGGAATTTTACCTGGAATTCAATGAAAAAACTGGAGTGTACGATATTCATTCTATCAAATGTTAGGGCCAAAAAACTAAAAAACCCAAATATAACTTTTATTGTAAAAATCATTGTAATGTAAAAAACATGATGTTATATACCATTGGATGTGGAATTTCACAAGGAATTCAATGAAAAAAACCAGAGTGTCATATTTTTATTCTATCAAAAGCTATGGCCAAAAAACTGAAAATACAACTTTTTATGTAAAAATCGTGATTTTTAAAAAGTCATTATTATGAGTCAGTTCTCATTTCCATATATCAGAACTAATGCTAGAACTTTTATTTAATTGTGTGAGTGTCATCAAATTGTCCATGGGTTTTCTGTTGGTTACTAAGTTGTTGGGTGACCTGTACTATGGTTAAATAAATAAAGTTCCTATATGGTTTAGGAGGAGGAGACTCATTATGAGGGGTGACACACTGACCTCCCACTCTGGGTGACGCAAACTCTAGTGATGCCACTGGTTAGTGAAGTCTTTTTCTCCCTGCATTTAGTATTCTATGCACTGAAATTGGTTTTCATAATAAAAGAGCATTGGATCATATTAATCCCTACCTACTGATTGAAGTGGTATAATCCAGTAACATGCTACCTCATCTGCAGGTTCAGAAACTGCCTCACAGAGGCAGGAGATAATCAAGATAGTAGTGTTGTGTTGTTATAGAATTATAATTCAGGAACTTTGGAATCTGTTTTAACTTGCTTGCCATGATTGTCCTCTCCTGATCACGAGCAGGGGTGTACAGGGCAAGAGGAAACATCTACAGTGGCCATGTCCAGCACTCCATCCATCTACCCTTTATGGCTGGGGGTTGGGCCTTTGTCCCAAACTTACCTGGGTCACAGTACCCCACAGCCTCTTCTTCCTGGCTCAGCCAGGTGCCACCATCTTGAATCTCACAAAATATAGCAAGATCCAAGATGGCACCGCCCAAATCCCATGAGATTTTGTGAAAATCAATATGGTGGCGCCCAGGGAACAGGTAGGAGGGGCCACAGCACCCTGTGACACTGAAGTGCCATGATGCATACTTTGGGAACCCCTGGTCTATGCCATAGGACTGTGAACATCTCTAAGTTAGCAATTTGCTATAGAGCTCAAAGTCTGAAGCTCGTGAAGCGTTATGTCTTCTTGGACCAGGCTGGTCCTCGTGGACTCTTCCCCACTTCCTGAAGAGTGGAAAGCTTTAAAGGGGCAGTCTTTGGCTAGAGCTAGATTCCTTTGTTTCAATTCCCACATGGTGCATTCCCTGCACTGATAAGTAATATGGGTATGGAGGGAGTCAGTCCCTTAATGGAATCTGATTCAGAGGATGCAGACATGGGTCCCGGTTCAGCAGCCTCTGTTCAGGGCTCAGCTGATGGGTTTGTTGTGCTGGGAGTGTTACTGGGCATTATTTTAGGATGCATGTGGCCAGTACACATGGGGGAAATATAGGTGTTAGGATCAAATGTAGTGGCCAATGGCAGTGGAATGGCATGAAAAGGAACACATATATTTACTATATGTGTGCATTGGCTAAAACACAAGGCCTGGCCCAAGCCCATCCCATTCTTGAGGTGACACCTTGTTTTTCCCTCCCTGGACTCCATCAGGAATTCTTCACCCCCTCCTGTCTCCCCAGGAGGCTTCTTGCGTCCCATTGGATAACCCCAAGCCTCCCAGCTGGGAGCCTTCAGGGTAATTTCTTTATGTGTTTTGAAAAAAAAATTGTGTACATAATCATTGAATTATTTTGTAGATCTATAGGTTTCCCTTCAGCGCAAGACTCACAGGGTGGCATTTAATTGAAATTAAAAACAAATACAAAAATGCAATATTTTTTTTGTAAAAATCCCAGGAGCAGCAGCCATAAGATCAGAGATGGAATAAAATTAGCAAAGGCCATAAAAGAACTGCAGGCATGCCCCGGTATCCGCTGGGATTCCGTTCTGGACCCCACCGTGAATACCTGAAACCGCGGATACTGGGGATGCCTTTTTAAAGAGAGGTGTAAACATCAGTAGTTTTGCTGCAGCAAGGTTAAAAAAGAAAAGAAATTTATTTAATGTTCCCCTGTCTTTTTATTTGGAGTCCCAGAATCCATGATATCCATGGATAACTGAATCAGTGGATACCAGGGCATGCCTGTAAAATCAACTGCAGATTATGATGAAATGCCTGGTTGAATTAAAAGAGAAATGCCTCCACAAATACAGTACATCAAGTTACATCACTGGGAGGCGAAAGCTTTCCATCTAAGAGGCACGATTACTGAGAAGTCCTTCTCCCCAGTCACCCTTCCACACGGCAGGGGGAACCAGTGGAGGGACTCGGATGAACCACAAAGGGTTCAGACACTTATGCTTGGAGGCAGTTCTTCAGATAGGCAAGTTCCAAACTGTCAGGGCTTTATAGGGTAAAAACCGGCACCTTGAATTGTGGCCAGAAACTGGCAGCCAGCATAGCCGGCCACATGGCTCTGTTATGTCTAAAGGTTACACAAACATTTGCTTTTGTTACAATTAGACGCCAGCTTCCAAGCACAAGTCAGTGTATCAGAATGGACCCTCTTTTGATGTTCCTGTTTTGTACACAGATTTTCCTGCACCATCTTTTATCTTTGTATAAAAGATGTCAGGCGTGGGCAGGCCTTAATAACTAGGTGCATATAAATAACAGGGAATTTCCTCTCTCTAAAGTTCTATTTTATTTTCATTAAAAAAAAAAAAAAAAGTTCCATGTACTGTATATGTATATTCAAATTAGTTGAATGGGAAAAAATGGGAATGGGAAAAAAGAAAAACATTCACCAGTAGTGCCTTGATAGCTCTGAAACTATATTTAATGTACATAATAATGCAAATGGGCTCTTGCTGTGATGGAATCATAGTAATAAGAGTTCAGTGCTAGAGTGTTCAGGCTGCACCGGAGTTGGCTGGGGCCTGCCAGCCTCTGCAAGCCTACTGAGAGCATCTGTCTTGCCACCACCTTGCTCATGCTGTGTCCTCCACAGGCACTCTGATTCTTCTGACTAGGAGCATAAATCATCCACCTGTCAGGAGATCTTGCTGCTTGGATTATGCAATGCCTGCCTTCATTTGGAGATGGTGTGAGCAGAAGATTGCCGCAAATGGTTTGCATTCAGTGTAATGCCTTTCCCTGGCTTTAATGAGGGATCAGGGTGGTGATGACTTTCTGAGACAATGGAAGCTTCAGACAGGCTTTCTGTGTGTGTGTGTGTGTGTGTGTGTGTGTGTGTGTGTGTGTCCTACTTTAGAAGTCTTTCTTTCTTTCTTTCTTTCTTTCTTTCTTTCTTTCTTTCTTTCT
>JAJKFI010000008.1:12438739-12485174 GCA_029204185.1 Lerista edwardsae
TCTTTCTTTCTTTCTTTCTTTCTTTCTTTCTTTCTTTCTTTCTTTCTTTCTTTCTTTCTTTCTTTCTTCATATGCAGACATGAATGGCATGAAAATTCAAGCAAAGACTAAGTGTTGTACAAAGTCAGCTGCTGTCCAGTGTTGTACATTTGCTGGTTATGTGGAGTTCCCTTAGATAATCAATGAAAAATATTACGATTTAGACTCGGAGCGCAATCCTAAACTGGAGTTAGGCCGGCATAAGTTAAACCATTAAAGTTTGGCCAGCACAAGGGCCACCACAAAGTATGTTTGGACCACTCTCGGAGTCAGAGAGGGCAGCACACAGATGTGAGCCATCCTGTCTGACTCCGTGAGTAGTCCAAACCTGCTTTGTGGTGGCCCTTGTGCTGGCCAGCCTTTGCTGGTTTAGCTTATGCCGGCCTAACTCCAGTTTAGGATTAACCTCTCAGGCTAATGATGATCATCTATTCATGCTACCTTTTGAGCAGAAAGCAAGTTTGTTGCTTCCAGTCATGCTTGGAATGGTCAACCCTGGAACGGAACCCCCATGGATAACAAGGGCCACCAATATAAAGATTCCTAATAGAGATGTGGTCGGTCTATGTGGGGTAGAGGGGTCTATGTGGGGTAGAGGGGGGTCTTTGGTAGAGGATATGAAGATGAAGAGACAGAAGGGGGAATGAGCTGTAGATCTTAGCTATATGCAAATTTTTGTTGACAGCTCACAGCATTGGAGTCCCCCCTTTGCCGTAAAGGCAAAAGTAAATGAAAAATCTGGAGTTTTTGAAACATAGTTTTTGGTGAACCATTTAATTATTATTATTATTTATTTAATTTATATCCCACCTTTCTGCCCGTGGGTACCCAAGGCGGCTTACAACATTAAAATACAATAATACAATAAAATCAGTATACAAGACAATTAAAAACAATAGTTAAAACAATCTTAAAATAATTAAAATAATTAAAAATTTAAACAACCAACCCCATGGATCCTAAAAAATACAAAGAAAATGTAAAAAGCCAGCCAGCCTGTCAGCAGTTAAAAGCTTGTTGAAATAATACGGTCTTCAGCCCCCGCCGAAATATTGCTAGAGAGGGAGCAGTTCTTAGTTCTAAGGGGAGGGTATTCCAAAGTCGTGGGGCCACCACCAAGAAGGCCCTGTCCCTGGCCGCCATCCCTCTCACCTCTTCTGGTGGCGGCACAGTCAGGAGGGCCCCCGGATGACCTCAGAGTATGGGTAGAATTATATGGAAGGAGGCGGTCCCTCATACCCCGAACCCGAGCCGGAAAGGGCTTTAAAAGTCAAAACTACCACTTTGAATCGGGCCCGGAAAGGAACCGGCAGCCAGTGTAGTCGCCGGAGCAACGGCTCGGCAGAGTCAAACCGATGTGCCCCAGTAACCACACGAGCAACCGCGTTCTGTACTAGTTGTAATTATTCTATTTAAGACACCAACATGCACACCTACAGATAAATAAAAATTGAAATCTATGTATATGAGTAATCCTTTTCTTGATAGCCAGTGATTACTCTTGATTAATGTTCACATCCTGTTTAAAAAATGAATATGACCTAGATTAAGATTGCATCTGTTGCCTCCCTGTTATAACCATTTAGAAAAAAAAAATGATTTTTTTTTATTTTCCTCTTTATCCTACATTTGCCTGTTGACACATTTGCCTGGAATAACAACAAGGATGTTCTTTTAAAAAGAAAAAAAAGTCAAACTAAAACCAGCTATCACCACAGGAAAGGCAAAACAGACCGTTTTGATGCTCATACACATTATGTATCAGGGATACTAAAAGTTATGCAGGGAGGAGAGGAAGGAGAAAAATTGCCACCCTTGATTTATTTCCTCTTCATAATGACAATCATAGCCAGTCCTGATCATTGCACCAATGCACTGTGTGTCCCAGAACGATCTAAAAACCTTTCGCAGATGGTCAGTGATATTGGTGGTAGCTAGACCGTGGACTGTATTGTAACATGGTCTGTACACCAGACATGAATCTTGACTGTACAGAGAAAACCCTGCGTATCTATAATGATTTCCTCTTTTTCAAGGGAATGACATCTATAGAGCCTCCTGGTGCTTAGCATGAACCATACTGAGAAATTAGCGTTTTTGATAAGAAAACAATGAAGATCTTCACAAATGAAATAAGTAGATATTACATATGTGCTTTGAACTTTATTTGCTTTAGGTAACAAGCTAACCTACCATGCCATTTAATTTTTTTTAATCCTCTCTCAATGGTCACACTAGCCCAGTTTAAGTAAAGCTTTTGGTAGATCACCCTCAATTTTTTTTTCCTTTTCAATTTGGCTTAATCAATACATGGTAAAATGTATTTGTATTGAAAATAGAAAGCAGAGGCATTAGACAAAACCAACACAACACTGACATAATCAGATGGGGAAAAAATCTCAGTCTTCTATCTATGAAGAAATTAGATTTATCATCAGAAAAAAAGCATTCCCCTTTCATTTTCTGAAAGGTGCTTTTTGACAGACCCTTTGCAGTGGACGTCATGCTCACAAAACATGCTGTCACAGGGCTATTTGAATATGGTGACAGGCTCATTATCATGTTGGAGACAAGTGACAACACCACAGACTAGAAATGGACAGGCTTGCCAATCAGCCATTGAAAGGATTGCTGTTGAAATAGGGTTTTTTTGTTAAGAGAACAGTAGTACAAATTGACAACGTTAATTCTTTTTTTTTATTATACATGCATACACTGTGGTTATGGGTCCGTCACTTTTTGCACTAAAAAAATGGCTGTTTTTGAAAATTTATTAGTCAAGCAAAAAAACTGGCCCTGTAACATAAGGGAAAAATGTGTTCTAAGCACGAAGTACATTGTAGGATTAATTTGTATAACATGCATTTTTTTAAAAAAAAACTACATTGAGATATACCTAAAAAGGGAAAAAAGTTTTTATAAATATTTTAGTTTTTCATAATCTATAGAAAAATAAAATGAATATGTCAAAGGATCTTGTAATTTAGAACAAAATCTTGCAAATGTCTATTATAGTGTGTAGTATTATTTAAATACCATGAGTTTAAGGTACTCATGGCAGTATGCATTTAGACAGGGTTAGCAGCCCAATCCTAGTCAGCTCTGGTGCAGCATGGCCACATGGCCCACACCATATCCAGTGCTGAAACTGAGCAGGCCAGAGGGCTCTTTGGGGTAAGAGAACATTTTTCCCTTACCTCCAGTCAAGCTCCAGCCTGACCAATGGGGCTACTCGGATCTGTGCCAACTAAATTGCTCCTGGGCCTGAACCGCCCCTCCCCATCCTCCCTCTGCCCTGACACACCACTCCCTGCATCCCTTCCATCCTCTGCCCGCCTCTGTGCCCCTTGGGACCGCACGTACCAGAGCCATCAGCTGTTGGCCCGGATTTCATAATGTGAACGCTAGAAGATCTTGTGTTCATTCCCACGAATAGTACGGGTACAGGCTGTAAGTTCGGTCCTCTGCTATGTGATGTGTACCTGCACAGACATTGGGAAAAAAAGGGTCAACGAAGCGAGCAGATGTCAGTATATTTAACAATGAAAAAAAGGCAAAAGGAAGCAGTATATATAATGCCTATTCCAAAATCTAGACACCTTCCGGACCCAATCAATTAGTATGAGGGGTATTCAGCCTCTGCTGCAGAGCCCTGGCCAATCCCTCTGATCCTGCTCATAGCCTGAACGTTATCGTTGCTACCAGGACTATTCACCATTTATTTATTTTTTAGATATTTATATTCGGCTTCGTCAGCAAAAAGGGGCTCTCAGAGCAGCAACGTCAAAACAATAAAACATAAAAATCAATATGATAACACAGTAAAAACTCAGTGAAGACACTGCAGAGCAACTGCAGCTAATTTTATTTTAACCCTAAAAACAGAAGAAGGCCTAAAAAGACTTAGAAGGTTGGCAAATAGATCTCTAGCTGGCTTAAAAACAAAAATTCCTGTACCAGATGAGCTGCTAGGAGGGCATTCTACATGCTGCATGCCATAACCTGAAAGGCCTCTTGTCCCCACTTACCTCCTCTTAGAAGCGAGGGAGGCATACCTGTAAAAGGGCTGTTGAAGATTACTGTAAGATTTGGCCAGGTTCTTGGTGGGAGCAGGCAGTTTTTCCAGTACCCTGCTTCCAAAATGTGACCCATTTCCAGTTGGATCCAACCCCCTTTCAGCAAGGCTCAACTCAAAATGGGTATTGGACTCTGCAGCCACTGCAACACTATCCTTTTTTATAGGACTTTGTCTTGTGTAAGGAAACAAAGGGTAAGGGTATGGACAATGCTTTTGCAGAACATACAGAGCTGGCCTGTCTATGAAGGCAACTGAAATGGGCACCTGAAGACAGCAGATAGGCGAGTGGCACCCAACTTTGCCTGCCAGCTTTCCTGCACTGCTCTTTCTCCTTTTCCTGTCCTCTTGGATTGGAAGAGGTAGTGTAGAGGTCTCCACCCTGTTCTGCCTCTTTCTTTTCCAACCAGGCAGTGAGAGGAATACAGGCTGGCATATTCTCTAAGTCAGTAGTTCCCAAACTGTGCATCGGGACCCACCCATTTCAGGTGGGTCGTGAAGCACCTAGAGCAGCCATATTGAAAATTTGGGAAGATGGGATGCTGGAGAGAGGGAGGGCTGTATGGTTCTTTTGCTTGTGTCAAGGTTGTAAATAGGCTTTTTTCTTTCTGATTCCCTTTGCTATTGGAAAATGGCTGAGAACTTATTGCTGCTTTCTCAGGAAAGCAGCAGGCTCTGGCACCACAAGGATGCCTTTCCAGCCATGACACCACTTCTGGTGGGTCCCAGATAGATTGTCATTCTAAAAAGAGGGTGCTGGTGCCAAAATGTTTTAGAACGACTACTCTAGATACTTGGCATGCTACCTCAGGTCCCAAAAAGTCTTGGGCTTGTTCTGAGAATGTAGAGCTGACACAATTCTTGCCCAGGGAACTGTGTCCCATCTTATACATTCAGCTGGAAATTCCTCTGAACACCTGTGCAGCTACTACAGTCAGTCCTCTTTGTATGCAAACTTGCTATCTGAGAACTTGCTATCTGAGAATTTGCTTATCTGCGAGGGGCAGAACTGCTACTTACCTTGTTACCTGTGCCTTAGTCCTTGTTATCCGCTATGCAGAAGCCTTCCAAAGGCTGCAGGGAGCTTCAGAATGGCACCTGCGACCCGTGCTGACTCCTTTAAAATGGCCAGAAGAAGCATCCGCTGGCCATGTTTAAGGGGTCCATACTGGTTGCATGTGCCATTCTGAAGGTTCCTGCAGCCTCTGGAAGGTATGTTCAGCATTTAGACAGCTTTTGGCACTTCCTGCTGCACTCTGCTGGCTTCCTGAGGGTCTCTGCTAGATTCTTCGATGGCAGATAAGGTACCCCTTGCACTTAACCTCATTGAGCCCATAGGGTCAATGGTTCGTTATCTGCGAATTCGCTATCCACAAGGATTTCCAGAAACCTCACCCTAGTGGATAATGAGGACTAACTAAAATAATAAAAAAATAAACACACTGGGGGCCAGTGGCACAACGTCAACATAGTTTGGCCCTGGGGAGGGGTGGGATATTTTATTAAAGAAGTACTAATGATGACTTCAGTGCTAATGGTTTCACCAGGGAGATATACAGGGAAGGGCCTTTTAAAAAAAAAACAAAAAAACCTGTTTTCAAGCATTTTACGTTCCAGTTCAATGTACTTCAATAATAAAAATAAGAATAAATCTTAAGCAGTGACAAGGGCTTATTTCAGTTCAGACTATGCTCGATTTTAGCCTCACATTAAATGCAAGCTCAGTTTTACTATATAACCCTTATTACAGTTTGGTTAATAGCAGGAACCACTAGTAACACAGTATGTCATAATTTTTTTTAAAAAAAAAAATTACTGTCCCTTGACTTGCTGTCAAACTTTAATGGCTGTTGTATCTTTTACAAAATGTATGCATGAATTAATTTGTTGACTAGGATAAGCTGCACATTAATTTTCACATAAAGTTGCTAACAATGTTGATTTCGATATAAAAATCTTTCTGGTAAAATATTCATACCATTAATAACTCTTACGGGAAATGTGTAGAAATTTAGGTGTTGGTTTAAAAGTCCACAGCATCCTGACAGCATGTACCCAATTTACCTGGTAGAATTTGCATATAGTTATTGAAGATTGGCAGCTGTGCTAGAGCTGTAAAATGCACACCAATGTGCATGGACTATAGCAAAAGCTTTAACAGGTGTCTCCTGGTGAGAAGTGCACAACAAAACTCATATCCATAGTACTGATATCTGTTTGCAGTCATGGCCAGAGTTATGAGGTGATAATTTCCTTATCCAAGGTAAAAGACTGGCAGGAAGGGCTGTGTTACGGTGAGGGTGGAGTCTGAGATCTCTATTTTGACTTGCCCAGCTGAAGGAAGGCTGGACCATGAAATGATGGTCACATTTTTCAAGTTCTTGTTTTGTTCTCAGTTTGAGCACGCCCACCATTTGAAATCTTGCATCATCAGGTTTTCTGACGCCTCCCTTTCATAGTGTCATCTCAAATCCATAGCCTCTGAAAAGCCACCTGGAGCATCCTCTGGTACAGTGCAGGCTGCTACAGTCAGAAGAAAAAAGTGAGCAAGTTTTAATGTTCACAGAAAAGCTCTTTGGCATACATCAGGTATTTGCGTGAATCCATAGGCCTTTTGCTTTAATGCTACCCCTCTGTTTGCGTTCATTCTACCCTGCAATGTGATAGCTTCATCTTTCCAAGAAGACGTTAAGAAACTGATGTTCTGTCCTCTTCTGAAATATTCCTGCTATGGCGTGAGTGGGTAAGGAATTCCTCTGTCTGACAGGAATTCTTCCATCCTCTCAAGCATCTTTCCTAGTTCCACCTCTTTGCTGTATATTAACCATTCCTTTCAGGCACATGACTTGCACACACCAAGTGCTCTTAAAACTGTTGCTAAAAACAAATCTGCTCCATGACCACCAAACACTTTACATTCTAATTTTGGCCATATATGAAAGTTGCTTATGCACAGTGATAACGTTAGCAATCTTTCAGTCGCAACAAGTGTTGGCTGTGGCTAAGTCCAGGAGCTTAGGATTCCTGTAATCAAAATGTTTTTCTGCTGGACATGAGTAATACAGTATGTGTTCACCTCCAAACATTAAATCTAACCTGGATTTGGTTCAGCTGGGCTATGTGATACCGTGTTGATTCACACTGGCCTCCACCACCACTTTCCTCTTTAAATATAGGCAAGAGCAAACGAGCTGGCACTTCATGTGAACTGGCTCTGATCTGTGTGATAGCAGCCAGCTTGCCCACGATATGCGTCTTGTTGCTATTTCTGTAGCCATTAGGTAGTACAGACTTAAAGAACAACAACAATATGACTGCATGGACTTAGTGTTACAAATCATGAGGCATCCTGACTATGTATTAGGAAGGGTGATAGCTATTTATAAACCAGACCCACTCTGTTCTCACAGTATTCTTAGGTTCTCTTAGCATTTACACAGGCAGTTCCATTATTGTTGCCTGGAAAGGATAACCAGAAAGAGCATCTGTATTAGAGAGTCACACAATGATCCTATAGGGCAGCAATAGGGTATATGTACATATTTATATCCCGCCTTTCCAAAGCCTGAGGCACTTCCTTAAATCCCAGTTTAACACTCTGGTATATTCAACAAAATAAAACCCTTAAAATACAGGAAATTTAAACAACATATGGAACAAGCTGCAATTATGTACATTTGGAAGATACTGGATTGTCATAATTAAAAGGGAAGACTAAATCAGCCGGGTGTGTTTTGTTTGAAGAAGAAAAATACTTTTTTATTGGAGGAAAAAAATCGTTGCGGCTTTATATAAGCTGTGTGGTTGAAATCATTCTTTTCTCTTTCCTTTAAAAAAAATCTTCCCTTGATGTGGGAAAGGGTTCCTTAGGGGTAGAAACAGTTTATCTTTAGCCTGGCGTGTCTTTGGGGGACAATTTATTCTCATCTTGGAGGAAGAGGAGAGATTTTTAAGTTAATAATGTTTTTGCCACCTTGCTCTCCCCTCCTATCATGCTCACAGCCAAAGGTGAAAGCCTGCCTGGTGTCCCCTGTGACTAGTATAGAATCTACATCAGAAGGAGGGAGAGGAGGGAGGGATGCGAAAACGAAGGAGTGAGATCAGCTCTGTGGTTTGCGGCATCCTATAAAACCAGAAAAGCCTTTACAAAAACAGGAGCCAGACAGAACTCATAAAAGCTAGTAATCTGTTCCCAACATGGGCCAGTTGGCAACCCTGAGCGATGGTTGTTTGTCATTACAATAGGAAGCCCTGCAAAACCAACAAAAGATTCCCAGTGCATTTTTATAGGTAATCAGTGGCAGCAAAATACCACTGTTAATATTTATCATTCCTTTAGTGCTTTGATTCTGCCCAGCCATTCTGCCCTCCTGATCTTGCCTAGTAAAAGGAGCCAGAGTCTGGAGAGGATAACTGGGCGATGAAATGGTTTTAAAAACAACAGTGAGATTTCTCTTTTTAATGCTATTGCCCCTATTGGTTATGATCAGGAGTATTTACAGGTACTAAAGTGTATTCACATTTACGGCAATCATTTGCCTATACCAGGGTTATTGGCAAGAACACATTCCCGGTGCAGATGCTTAGCAAAAAGTAATTATTAACAGGAAAGAACAGGCAGACTAATTCTCAAAGGGAATTGCCAGCAGAGACCTCATTGATATATGAACAGGATGTGGCACCGATGGAGCACTGTAACTCTGCCATAGGCTAACTGGCAATACATCCTGACTAAGTTCGTGTTACAAATGTCAACCAAAAGGATATAGGTATGGTGTCCTGTGCAGGGTCTTACCAAATGGAGTGTCCTGTATAGCAAAATGCCACCAGCAAGCGTAATGCCTCTGAAGCACTCCTGACATAACAGGCCTCATGACCCCAGGTCTTGCAGCCCGTGTTAGGGTGAAATGCCGTTTTGCTGCCTACACAGACTGTATCCATGACCCCTCCTGACATGTCAGGCAGCTGCTGAGACCCTGCCTTTATTAGGCAAGGTTGGAAGGCTGTGGGCCGGCTCAGAGGCTGAACTTTCCTCTTTTATAAATGGACAACAATAGGGTGTTGACAGCCCTTGAGGCCTGGAGAGACGGTAAGATCCATCCCAATAAGGATGGATTAGTATAGATAATTTACCAAACATGGGGCACGCTATCCCCCTGCCCCAACTTGTTCTTTTCTTTTTCTGGTCTGGATTATATCTCCAGACTAAAATACACGACTGCTTTATGAATTCCAGGTACTTTAAAATACTGTAGTGGAGGTTCTCGTAGAAATAATTTCTTTAGAAGATCAGTGATCACAAGGGAATGAATGGATACAAAAGCAAATAAAATAAAACTAAGACAATATTTTTTTCCCCAGTTTGGCATAGAATACTCCCTTCGTATTATAGATCTAAATGTCCTGAACTATGTATTTACTTTTAAAGGGTCTCCATTATAAATTATCTCCTACCCCCACCCCAAAGATTTACACTTGAGAAATTTTATATGCTGCTTTATTCTGTGCAAATAAAGATGTTTCCATTTTAATACCCTTGAGGGTATAGCTGTCCAGCCTAAGATCAATGGTCACTGGAAAGTCTAAAGAGCTTTCTGGATGAGATCTTTGACTGCTTTGAGGTAGATACCTTAAAAGGTTAAGAGAATGCTATAAATTCTTGGAGGGCTTAAAGGAAAGGTTGTTAACCTTAGTGATCCTGTAGTTAGATACGTTCTGATATCTACGAACATTGCATTGTTATTCATTCATTCATTCATTCATTCATTTATTTCAAGTACAGTATTACTTGTTTGACAGAACCAGTAATCACATATGTAAGGGATCGATGGAAGTTTGGCAAATCATTTAGTTTTTGTGTTGCCAAATTCAGAGTTCATAGCTATAAGCTTAGAACAGCCCTGTCCCTATTTATAGTACTGTAGAGAAATATTTGATTAGAACCCACTGTGTTGCTTTTCTCCTTTGTGCTGGACGTTTGGCGAATGTGAGCATGTCTTTGAACTGATATGTCGCAGTCCCTTTATGGGTCACGCATGGTATGCTAGTCAGCTCACCCATTAAACCGAAAATAAAAAGGAGTCACGTTAAGTAGGGTTTGCGAGGCATTTAAGCAGGCCACAAAGACCTTTTAATTGACCCAGTCGGTTTTGAGAAGAAACTCTTTCAAAGCAGGAACACTAGTTCTCAATCATGCTCTCAATGCAGGAACACGTTCCAGCATGTTCAAACCGAAAGGACTTGTGCGCATTACTTAATTTTGTTACTGACATTTAAGCAATAAATTAAATCCATTTAAACTGGGTTTGTTTTGAAGTGTCCACTGCTGTCATCCTATCAAATTGGAAAACTTTGGGGTGGAGGTGCCTGGGTGGATTGCCTGGAATTAGAATTCACTGTTAATGGTATGCACTTAACGTGTCGGGTCACGGAAGTACTAACCAGATATATATTCAGTTACCATGTTGTAGCCAACAGACAGTATTCCTTTAGATAGAATTGACTATATTCACTTAAATGGACTTGACTCCAGCACAATCACTGTATTCAAATGTCAGGGTAAAAAAAGAGAAGGAGGATGTCACTTAGGGTCACAAATTATGTTGGATTTTGACAGATTGTAGCCTTGCTTTACAAGAGCAGTAACATCTCATTTGTCACCGTTTGATCTGGAAGTGCGGGAATGAGAGCGGAAGGCCCTCCATCTCCACCGCAATTTAATCGCTCTGAGGCCGACAGTGGATGCTAAAGCCACCTGCCCATGCACTGTACTGCTGATCTGTTTTAATTTAATCGTCCGTCAGCTGGGATGAAAGCATAAATCGTCTTCCTTTGATCTGCAAACGGTGTGTTTTTGTAAAACAGGGTGCAGGATCAGGGAGACGGGGCTTTGCATTTAGTGCAACATAGACAACATGAGCCGAAAAAGGCTTGTAAGTGATATTTTAGTGAAGTCGTTAAACAGGAAGTTGCTCTTTGTGTAAACTGATATGGTGATGTAGGTTAGTTGGGGGAGAAAGCAGGCCATAAGTAAAGGGACATATTGATTAATAACTTATCAATTATTCAAGTTTAAAGGAGGAAAAACGGAGTATCTGAAACCTCTTGGCACTTGGTAAAACGTTAACTGCTTTGCTTCCAGGTGGAAATTAAAAAGAAATAATTAAGGTACTAGTATTTTATCAGGTGTTAAATATACAATGGACCCCATGTGTGTGGTAGCATAGTTTTGGGTGGGGGGATTTTTGTTTGTTTCCAAATGATATCTTTTTTAAAAAAATCAAAGACCATGGAGATTAAACCCTTCCTTTAGTGCAGAGTCCTCAGAATGTTCAGGGTCAGATAATGGAAAATACCCCTGAAAATTACATGGAGTAAGTACACTTTGTGGTGTCTTCAGCCTGACTGGTGTAGAAATAGCAAGCGAAATGTACTTAAGCCATACGTTATTCTTTCATGTTGAAAAAATAACCATGTTGAAAAAATAAAAATAAGCCAAGAGACTCAAGATCTATTTTGTAATACATCCAGACAAAATCCTCCTATTTCTTTGACACTTTTAGAGTATGAGCCTTTTAACTATGTAAATTGAGGTGGGAAATTAAGGGCCCAATCCTCAGGGCTTACAGCCAGCGCTGGAGTTGCCTTATGGCACTGTGACGACAGCAGCGAAGGCGTTACACTTGTACCGCATGCCTGCTCTGCTGTAGTAAAGCTGCTGTAAGGCAACTCCAGCGCCCGTGGCAAGCCTTACCGCTTGCGCCGGCCCAGCACCGGCCCCACACACCTGGAGGCGGCAACGCAACACCGGCAAGAAGCAAGTCTCCTGGCTGCCAGCATTGCACCGATTCTGGGTGGCTGGGAGGGTGTAACTGGGTGGGGTGAGGGGAGGGCAGAGGTGGGACTGGTGGCGACCTTTGCCACTGGATCCCAACCTCTGTGTCATTTGGTTACCACTGAGCGGCCTGACAGCTCAGGATTGGGCTGTAATACTTCAGGACTTACATAATAAGACTTGAAATGGAAAATAATCATACTACTACTTTTTATAGTTTTTCCCCAGGTGCCCAAAGCACTTTGAACTTTATCCCAGAACTACAAGCCTGTAAAGCAGAACTGTGTTATTTCCTTACCCCAGATAAGACTTGAAATGTGCGTAAGAATGGCATTCCTGTTAATGTCTGGATTAACTGGGTTGCAGATTGCTGCTGTGGCAATATGTATTTTCCACAGTTCTAAAATTTAAAACAAAACACTATTCTAACTGGAACGACCTGATGAAGTCAGTGGAACATACCTCTGAGCAATGCATAGAATTGCATTATTGAAATATTTATATTCTTCCTTTTCCCTCCCAATTAGGAAGGGCTAAGGATGCCTTACAGTATTTTTTTTAAACATATTAGTTGAATGCAAATGTCAAGGGGGGTATGCCACTTTGCCTTTGTCTCACAGGGCAATTGGTGCTCCTTGCAATCTAGGTGTCCTATGTGTGCATACACATAGGATTTTTTGTAACATAAGCCAAATGACATCTAGGTCTTCCCTCTAGTTTGCTTTTCCTGTATCTTCATGTTCTTCTTGTCATTCCCAATTCTCATTGCTCTTCCACCTGTAATTCCTTTAAGCAAGCTTTCTTCGTTCTTTTTGCAGGCCCCTTTCTTAATTTTGATCTGCGCAGTGATGTGCCATGGAGAAAATCATATAAAACTTTACTTTAAGAAGAAATAAACACTCCTGAGATGTCCATGTGTGTTCTCCAAACTGCCATATTCTTTTTGCTGGCTTTTTCCAGTATGGGTATATCTTTAAAGTGGAACAGAGCAGAGTAGAAGATTCCAGGTTTCATCTCTGAAATCTCTCGCTAAAGAGACTTGTGGCCCCATTTAAGATACTGAAAGTTAGAAATGAAAGTTCCGACCTAGCTGGGGCCAATTGTCTCACTTGGTGTAATGTGAGACATGTACATGTATTTGACTATTGGCGTTTCCAGCATTCCAGCCTGATTGATAATACTGAGGTTCAGTTTCTACAGAGAAAGCATTCTTGGGTAGGAATTAGATCATAAACATAAGCATACCTGCTAGGAAATGGCAATCTGTTCTCTGCAAACACAGGGTACCCAGAATGAAATGTCACGTTAGAAGTGGCCCTTAGCATAACTCGAAAGGGTAGAAATGTGTCCAATGGAAGAGATCACTTCACCTATTTTGTATTGCTTAGCATTCCTTAATTAACTTCTGAATTTGCTTTTCATTAGCCTAAAGATTTGCCTGGGGGGGGGGAAGATTTGAGGAGTGTCTTTTGCAAAGGCAAAAATGATGCTTAGAATGACAATGGAAGCCTATTTGCCCTTCACAGTTGGTAACAACTTCTACAGGTCAGGAGGTGTGCAGACAATTTGGGGCAGGATAAAAGCTAATGAATTTATCATGTAATACCTCCCATATAGATACATGTCTGGATGTATTATACATGGCATAAGTGATGGCTTTGGCCTTCTGTGACAGGTGACTTCCCTTGTGCGGAGGATGGCAACAGGCGAATAGTGATTAAACATCAGTGTAACCAGCCTGAGCTTGAACCATCCTGTTATAAATCATTATATATTTGAAATTTTACAAAGTGGTAGTACAAATCACCAAAAATGAACTCCATATATATTTTCATCATATATATATATACTGCTGTATCCCGTTCTGGATCAATGTTTTTCCATATAACTTTTCCAGATAGAAAGATTTGTGGTTAGTTGAGGAGCTGTCGCTCTGGTGAAATTCCAAAGCGGCTATAGAAGCTGACTTGAACATCTTGACTTTAGTCTATACAGGTTGAAATACAGACAGTGACATAAAGCAAATCCTTTCTCTGATTAAACCAGGGGTGGCCAACCCATGGCACGTGTGCTACTAGTGGCACATGGATACATTCTGAGGGGCGCAGGCAAAGTCACCATATATTTTTGTAGAAAACATTTAAAAACATTTAAATAAGAACAAGGAAAGCACCACTGCAGTTTATGGCTGGTTTGATTTCTTTCCTGCTCCTTACACAGCACATGAGCACACTCAGGTGTCCACTTACTCTGCTTGATTTGTCCTGGTTGAAAGGCGGGACAAGAATAATGGACAGGAGAGAAAGTCAATAGGGTGTGTGCTAGAGAGCTGCATTCCATTAACAGATATGCAGAAGGGCAATAAACACATCTTCAGAACAGGTCCTGCTGGGCTAACTAAAGGTCCATGCAGGCCACCTTTTGGGCCTTATTGGCAGTCAGCCAGGTGCCCAAATAGGCAACAACACTCCTGTGTTTCTTGCTCTGTACTCGGAGATATGCATTCTGAGATATACTGCCCTTGAGTTTGGAGGTTCTGTATAGCTGGTGTGGTAATTGCAAAAAGTTACCTTAAAGTGGAGTGGCACTTTCAAGATTCTCTACATAAAAAGTGGCACATGCCATGCTGCAAGTTCGCACCCCTGAATTAAATCAAGGGGAAAACATACATTGAATGAGTGTCAAATGACATAATAGTACAGTCCTTCTCCGGATTAGCACAGCAAATCTAAATGCATTTTTATAATAAGCAGGTAGAAATAGGCTGAGAGCCCGTGCAGCCCACAGTAGTTTAGGCCGCAATCTGATGCACACTTACTTATGAGTAAGCCCCATTAAACACAGTGAAAATTAATACCAAGTAGACATGTATAGGATTGAGCTGTAAGAGGCTGAACTGTGAAAAAGGATTTCCCTGGTTTGAAATTTTGTCTCTGCCATGACCTTGGCGAGTCACTTCCTCTACATGAACTTGGCAAGTCACTTCCTTTCAGCCTCAGTTTGCCAGCTGCAGTATGGGAGTAATAATGCTATCTTAACATATAATATAGTTGCATCATGATGGTACAGATGATGCTTTGAACATTTTAGCGTGCTGTTCAAATGCTCAGGTTTATTATTAGAAGGGGAGTCAGGGAAGAGTATGTACAAGTGTCCTATTCCCTGCAAACTAAGGGCAGAACGGAATGTCATCCAAAACACAGAGGATGTGGAAAACCTTCTTTGAGTGTTGACTGTGAGGTGATATCATAGGAACCCATCACTTCATCCCATCATGCATTTCTCGGTTCTCACTCTACAGTATACAATTGGCGGCGGCTGGGGGATAATGAGAAGCGAAAAGAGGAAAGCGCTTTTGTCAGCAACCCTGTGTTTTGGATTGTATTTACTTCTGCCTTTCGACAATAGGAGAGGTAAATTCTTAATACGGAAGAAAACCATTTATCTAAAGAAAATTAAAAAACAAATTTCTCAATGATCTCGTGAGTAGCGCATCCTTATTGCACTTCAGCAATAGACCCAGGCACTTGTTCACTGCCTCTGATCCATGTCTTCTATGGGCAGGGCAGACTCAGATCCATGTATGCCCTGTACGTTTCTGTGAGTTGAGCTGACACAGCATTCTTCTTCAAGAAAAGCCATATTCAAAGGCCTGTGAGAGCAAATGCATATTCCCAGAGGAGGGTGAAAGGGGCAGCTGCAATCTTGTTCCGGTTGCTCACCTTCCAGGGGCAGTTACTACCTTCTCTTGAGCGCTTTCTAGTCTATTTCCTCTTCCACTTGCAGCACATTCTTGCCCAGCCTGCTTGGAAGAAGGGGCTGGCCCTGGGGACAGAGGAGTGATAAGGTTCACTTGAGGGTGCAGCGCATCAGGTGCTATGTGAGCCATATAAAGTAAGGAGCAGAAACCTTGGGTGCTAGGCATCAACTCAGCTTGCACTGGACCTGTTTTTAGAGCATCCAGTGCAGTATAAAAAGAGAGAAGGAAATGTGACTAGTAGGCAGGTGTTTTTTTTTCCCCAGAATCTACCACTACTGAGCACATGCTGATTGCAGAAGGCTTCATGTATGAAATGCATTATGCCTGCAGTACGTCTAACTAGTGACGTAAGGATGACCAATGTGTATTCAGCCACAACCCAATCTGGGAATGAAACATTCCAGCTACACTGGCCCAGTAAACCTCCTTATACCCATAGGTAAGGGTGAGGGTGCAATCCTAAACTGAGTTAGGCTGGCATAAACTAAGCCAGCAAAGTTTGTCCAGCACAAGGGCCACCATAAAGCGTGTTTGGACTATTCTCGGAGTCAGGGAGGATGGCTCACATCTGTGTGCTAGCCAAATAGATTTCTGTAATAGGGTGATGGTGTGCTGCATATTCCCTTCTCAAAAATGTGTTTGTGACTTGGAAATAAGTGCTCTATACTTGCACAAACCCACAGCAGCTATGATATCATTTAGAGTGGTCAAAAGTGTGAACATTTTTTCCACCGGAAAAATGTTTCAGAATTATTGCGGTTAAGACAAAAGCAATGAAGCAGAATATTATTTAAGTTGATGGAAGATGCAAACACAGCTTCATTGCATTTCTAGATTCAAATTAAAAGAATAAATATTTCATCAGTGATACTAATTAAAGATTGGTCAAAGATTTCCCTGTGTCTCATACAGCAAATACCAGTCAGACCTGATTAGGAGAAGTAACATTTATCGCACTGTCCACTGGTTGAAAAGAATGATTAATATGAAACCTATCTTCTAAAGGAAACAACTATATTAGCACGATCCAATTTTATTATAATTCTGTCTGAGAAATCTACCTATCGACTTTCATCAGATAAATCAAAGGAAATTGTAAAGTACTTAAAAAGCACTAAATATTTTATTTTCTGCTGATTTTCTAATGGTATTACTATTTAATGACTAGCCATATGAAAAATCAGGCAATACATAAGATGATTTCTGTTTCCATTATGTGAACAATATGAGATTGCCTTCATATTTACGCAAATAACCTTTAAAAAAGAAAAAAAGCAGTACCCGTATAATGTTTCTGTGTAAACCCCTTTGTGAACCAATTTTGTAAAGTGGTATATAGTACATTATTCATCATCATCATCATCATCATCATCCCCCATTGGCTGCAACTGACTGACTGAATGGTTTAATTTTTTAAATAAAAACATTAGGATTAATAAGGGAGATGTCCTAGGCAAAGAATAATAAAGGTTTCCCCACGACCGAATGGTCTAGTTGTGACCGACTCTAGGGGGCGGTGTTCATCTCCGTTTCTAAGCCGAAGAGCTGGCGTTTGTCCAAGGACAACTTTCCGTGGTCATGTGGCCGGCATGACTATACGCTGAGGCGCACAAAACTATACGCTGAGGTGTTACCTTCCCACCAAAGTGGTATCTATTTATCTATTCATATTTTTACGTGCTTTTGAACAACTAGATTGGCAGGAAGGCAAGGAAAAGGCTCCATCAATAAATGTGTCAGAAGCTGAAGTGCTGCATCGTGCATTATATATAGGACTGTGGGTTTTTTGGTGCTATTTTTTTCAAAAATTTCTTGATTAAAATAGCAAATTGCGGTGTTATGTGTTTCTATTCTACGTTGTTATTCCAAGTTCTCGCTTTTACTAATGTTAAATGCTTTAAAAGTGCACTAGGTGTATGATATAGGTGATAGTGTCAGCAGATGCAGCCTCAGGATAATTTCTAATTGGAAAAGTAAGATATTTTTCAGAAATTAAAATAAAACACCCAAATGTGGTGTTTTGAGTTTTTATTCATAGATTATACCCCCCCCCACCGGCAGGGTTTTGTGTTTTTATGTGGTGTTTAACTAAAAAAAACCCACCCCCTAATACGTTTATATAAAGAAAGGCAGAATCTGTACTTCTTACCATAACAGAGCCAGACAATGAGGGGTTCAGGGGACCTTCAGGCCAAGCAGATTCTGGTCCACCCCACTCCCCGTGGCGCAGCTGCATCAGTGCTGGAAAGGTGGATGGGACTGGGCGCATGGGCGCCATCTGGGCAGGGCTCTGGAGCTTTGGGCGTACAAGGGTTTTTCCCCCTGGGGGCAGAACATCCATGTTAATGCAAGCCCCATCGGCATCCAGCACCCACACCCGATGCGCTCCAAAGCACCCACAACTAACCTGCACAGTCTTTGGGAGACAGACTAGTGAAGCGCGCAACGCCATTTTGACTCCTGACGCGTGCGCGATGTCTGCTCTCCTGACAGAGGGAGCTCCAGAGCCCAGGTCTACCAGCTGTACTTATAATGGGTAGACCTGGGCTCTGGAGCCCAAGTCTATTGGCTATACTTATAATGGGTAGACTGGGGCTTCCAGGTCTATCCATTATAAGTATAGATGTGGCCATGGGCACATTACATCAGTGGGTGTGGCCACGTCAACATCAGGGGCGTGGGCACGTAAACATTGGCCACAGGCACCCACGTTTATGAAAGCAAGACAGCGCCACTGACTGGGTAGAGGTGCCTTTTTTTCTATCTTCCCCTGACTCAGCCTCTTCCCTCCCTTTCCCTCATCAAGATGGCCTTAGAGTGCTCCCCGCCATTTCCCTCATCAGGATGGGTTGGGGAAAGGGTGGCGCCTCTCTGCGCTGAGCTCTCCAGAGACACAAAAGAAGAGGTTCCACCAGCCCACTCTTCCACCTTCTCCATCCACTTGCAAGTGGTGAGGGCTAGGCAAAGAATAGCAGGAGTTGCTTGGCTGAATTACTTGTGTCACCACTGCCTGTATTGGGGGTTCAGTAGTTGTCCAATTGGTTTGGAGATTCCATGGATCCTCAACCAGTGCCCTTGCTGGCTAACTGTTTGTATATTTTTCATCAAATCTGTGATGAAAAATGAGCCCATGCAAATTCACAGGGAGGAATTTTCTATACACGCAAAACCTTGCTCATAACTCTACACAAGCGGTAGAGAATTCATAAGAATATATAGAAGGCAATTTGTGGAAGCAAGGAAATTACTCCATACAACTGGGAGGAGAAGTAGTGTCTTCTAGAAAATTTAGCTTATCATATGCTTTCTTGCCTTCCAGACAGTAGCCTTTTCAGACACTGGAGGCCCAGTCCTATCCACCTTTCCAGCACTGATGCAGCCGTGCCAATGGGACATGTGCTGCATCTTGCAGTGAGAGGGCAGACATGGAGTGTGGCAGCATCGGTACCGGAAAGTTGGGTAGGATTTGGCAATGGTTCCTAAACCACTAGCAGCTCCCTTGATCTACTGGGCCACTGGCCATGCCTACCCATTAGGGCTACAATCCTATACATTGAATAATGTGGTGGGTTTTTAGTGCGGATTCCATGGCTGCCCACGGAGCAAGGACTCATTGTTTGGGAACCACCGCATTAAGAGCTAAATAAATATGCATGGAAAGGAACACCACCGTGAAACCTGGCTTCTTCCCCAGCAGCATGCATGCTCGTGTATAGCTGTATGCATGGAGGACTCATTAACCATTTTCTAATGAACACTCATAAGAGAGGTGGAGTTGCTACCACAATGCTATTTCCTACACATGGATTCCTTGATAACATCTGAAATGGACTAGTTTTGCAGCATTACAAAAGTGCAAGCATAAGGGTAGTGACTACATAGAAATATTTCCAGCACCTGACATCTGTATTGCCCTGTTTTCTCTGGAGAAGGGAGGCACTCTAGTTCTGCTTCTTATTTTTTATTTTATTTTAAACTCTCTTACTTTCCCTGCTGGGAGATGGATGAAAAGTTCTTCCATCCTTGTGTATGTTAATAACAAGAGAAGCACTTCCCATTTTTCTCAGTCCTAAATGAATTACCACTCAGTTGATGCTATTACACAACTTTCCATAAAAAAACAACTCTCAACAACAAGCTTCAGTAGATCTCCCGAACAATTCTTAAATGTATCGATCAGTAAGTTATTTTCTTCCGTAGGCTCAATAACCACTCTGAAGCTGTGCTTTATGTTATATTACTGCTCCCTTAAATAATTAAACTCAGTGTAGCATACGCATATGCAAAGTTGTCTTCATTAGTGAAAGTATTAAAATAACCATTAAAATTGGTGCTGTAGAGATCTTGCCGTCCAGCTCTGTGTTTGTGCTACTCACCAGTTACATTCATAGTCATATTTTAATTTCAAATGAGCTAAATACGTAGTACTATTTTCAAACAAGCATTGTTTTTTTGCTCTACCCTTGTGTTATTAATATTAATATTACGCTGCCTTCCATACCTTTGCTTTACTTCCTGGCTATCTGATAATTGGGTTGGGAGAGTATATACCTGGGGTCAACTTGTTTAGCTTATCTGTGCGAGAGAAAGAGTGGCAAATAATAAGGGAATGCAGCAATAAAATAGTGGGGAAAAATAGAATGGAAGATTTAATCTTTGACCAATTTGAAACATATCCCAGTGAATCCATGGAGAAAAAGATAAAGTGTGACTATGAGTAAGTTAACTAAACACATTACTGTGTGAGAGAGCAAATGGAGTTAGTCCATTGTACATGTTTAATTTCCTATTAGTCTCTGGCGTTTACTACTATGGTCTGAGTTTGGGGCATCTGTAAATTCAGTTAAACACAGTGCATTGTCTAAACATATCACAGCTCCAATCAGTCACCCTGACTGCTGATAAGAAGCCTCTTGTATTATTGAATCTACAATAGGGAGGCTCTGCAGGCACAAAGATAACAGCTAGGTATTTCACTTTAAGTATGAGGAAAAACAGTGACTCGCCTTTGCCGCTACAGCACTGACATTTATTACTATCCTCTGATTTGTTTTATACTACTGATGTGAATTTGCTTTCATGCGCTTTATATCTCTCCCCCTTTTTCTCTCTCCTTAACTTCGGACTACTATCTGGGAAACAATGAATGGAAAACAAATAAACTAAAATCAACTTTCATGTTATTACGCAGATAGCAGCAACTTCAGTGCTCCCTCCTGCCCTTTCAGGATTCTTTCATGATTTATGCTGCTCACACATTCTGAACTTGTACAGATGAGAGACTGTCTTTTGTTTATTCTTTTACCCTTTTGGCTATTACTTATTCATGTGGTTTTCGTGAGGCTCCTTTTATCAGATCCCTTTAAAATACACAATCCTTAAACCATGTGTCACAAGCTGTAACAATAAGAGACTTGGGTTTTGCCTATGTTTTAATAGGTCCTATAAGTATTCCATCAGTTGTTAATAAAAAAAAATATACAGTTTGGATATACAGTTAGATTTCATTAAATTGTAGTTGCACGTGGAGGGAAAAAAGTTTCATGATACATGTACATGTCTTAAATAAGCCTGGATTGTAAATTCCGTTTTGCAAATGGAGTGGAGCTATCCAGTGTCCCCCTTTCCTCTGCAGTGTCCAGCACCCCTAAGGAATGAGGGACCATTTGGAACAGAATGGCAGGCTGGCACAGGGAACTGTAGCATGACAAGTGAAATGTCAGAAGTAGGCACACCCACCACCTTTGGAGCCAAGTCATAGATATAGAATTGTTATATTCTGATTGTTGTGATTGTGTGTGTGTGTGTGTGTGTGTGTGTGTGTGTGTGTGTGTGTGTGTTATAAATTGTATGTGTGTGTGAGATAAATTATCACATGGATAATTATTATAAATACTATGTGGAATTACTGAAAATACGGATTTTTTTTGTTGCCATAATGGTGATGGTAGAGGTACGACCCTTCTCAAAATAGTAACCTTCCTTGATTTAGCATTCGCAGCATGATTCTGTGCATTTTTACTCAGAAGTAAATCCCACTAAGTTTGAAAGGACTTTCAACTGGGGAAGAGGATTGCAGCCTTAGATTTTATTATTATGCTTACAATGTTGCATACCAACCCTCGGATCAGAATTACAAGGGTGTTGCACCAGCATTGCAAGAATAAAGATTCCAGCAAATGTTCGGCACTGAATTATTCTTGCTTGCAGACTTCTACAACTGCAGCACAGTTCTTTCCTAATTTTCCCTCATGGTTTCTCCAGTAAATGTTTTTAGTACACCTCTTATTTCTATTGTAAATCAATCCAAATTCATTAGTAGACAATGTAGCCCAGACTAAGCCAATGCCTGATCCATAAGCTGACATGTAAGCATTTAAGCTTTTTGCCATCCCCATTCTATAAGTCCGAATCACCCTATTAGGATAATGTTGGTGCAGTATCCATGTGGTACCATATTTTGTCACATTTCATTGTTGCAGCAGTTAGTAGTCCAATCTGAAATTCTTACATGGCAATGACATCCAGCCATCTATGCGTGCTAGGGTCAGTAAAATTTCAGACTCGAAAGGCCAGTTCATATAAAGGGGACTTAACACTAAATATTTGAAATGTAGGAAATATTGTGAATCTCTGTAGAAACAAGAATAATCACTATTGTTGTTTCAGTATTTTAAAGTTGGCTGAAAACCACTATTCTGGAAGGAGATGGAAAACATCTTCCTATCAGCTAGCACAGTTATGGTATTATTATTCAGTTTGTCAAGCTACTGCTTCTCATACCCATTATGAAAAACCAAGAATTGACTCTTGTCTGCTTCTTTAGCATCCAATTAGCAGCCATCAGGGGTATATACTCTGTATTAGTACTGTGAAATGGGTGTGTTTACAGCGTTGTGCTTAAGATAACCTTTTATTAATTTAGAAAATTGCTTTGTCTCGTTCAGACCATACTCAATGTTAGACTTGTAGAACTGCGACTTGATTTGAGGAGGTGGGGATATAATGTGGCAACCATGGAGAGAGTGAACATTCACTGAGTAGTAAATTAATAAGTAGTAACTGGAGAAACCGAACAATGTCACAATCATATCAGCCAGTAGGGGGTACTTTCTGCTTCTAATTTTGCCCAATCAAATTTTAAAGAACATTTCCTATGAAACAATCATTTGTATAGTGATTATTGTTGTTTTTTTACTTATTGATTATATAATTGATGCAATTACAGAACTGACACAAACACCTGGAATTTAGGAAAATTTGTAATTAAATGATGCAGTGTTTCTGAAGGAGAGTCAGCCTTGGATTTTGTTAAATCTCCAAGGAAAGGGAATTTCATAAATGTGGAGCGTCCGTGTGAAGAGCATAAACTTGCTGGACAGATGCTATAGTTATGAAAGTTATTTGGGCATTTAGGCATTTATAGATCAGAACCAGTACCTTGCTATGTAGCCAACCAAGCTGGTTTAGAGGCCAGCACAGTTTCTGAAGAACACCTTAAATGGGCTTTTTACAACTATTGTTCTATAGACAATTTATAGAGCCCTCAATTTCTCCAGATGCTTTCCTTTCAATGTGCAGTCATCACCCTAGCTGCAGTCTTACACTTTCTAAGCCTTCACAGGTAGCTGCAGATCACACCTCAGCTGGTGTCAAGATTTTACCTATCTCTTGACTCTTCTACATTCCACACTCCTCACATTCCTCTATGATCTGTCAGTCTCCCATCTATGGTCGATCCAAGGGTGATGATCCTGCTTAGCTTCTTCAGGCAGGGCAACAGCTCAACCTCCAGACATTAGTATATCTTAGTGTTGTGGAGTACTGCTTATGCATGTTGAGTCTGTGTAGACAGGTTGTCCCATTGGCCTTCACCTTGTCCAACATATTTACCAGGCCTGCAATGTGTAAAACTGCAAAACTGTAAGCCTGCAGTGTGATCTACATGCAGTGATGTCATCTGGTAATGAAGATTGGGAACGCTGGGCGGGACTTACGCGTGAGTGGCAGCCTGTCTGTTCCGTTCCGCGGCTGCCCCACCGCTGCTCGCCCAGGCACCTGGCATGCCTCCCACCCATCCCCCCCCCCAGCGAGCAGGCGCCCCGCTGAGGCCAGGGCAGCCGTGGAACGGAACGGACGGGCAGCCAATCACGCTTAAGTCCCGCCCAGCGTTCCCAATCTTCATTATCAGATGACATCACTGTCTACATGCCAGTTTTTGTGCAACAGTTAATGGCACAGAATATGCCACTGTTGCTTTAAAGTCAACTCCCAGAGCCTCAAGCAAATAGAAATTTAAGTTATATGATAGGAAACTGGAAAGTTCAGTGTAGCATGAGTCTGATTGAGGCTTGTCAGTTTCTGCAGCAGTGATAGTTTCAGTCCAAGCTTGTGAACTGTCACTTAGACATTTTACTTTGCTCATATGGCTGCATTCTAAGCAAAATCCATCCATTGCAGAGCGGAGGTTTACAGAGGGGAAAGGGGTTTAAATCACCTTTGGGCTCTAAGGCACTCCCAGATACTCATTCAAGGTAGGGGCAGAAGGCCCTATTCAGCTCTTGAGGCAAAACCAACCAATACATGTTTGATTATCTTTCAGGCAGAGATTCAGCCACGATATTTACATTAAAGGCATTAAGACTGGTCTTCTCCTGTGATTCCCTTCCTGCATTGTTTTTGTCCAAGATTGGGCTTTTGCCTCAAATAAGCTCTTAAGGCAGGATAAAATACAGGAGCAAAGTGAGGCTATCTATGGGTTTGTGACACAAGTAGGCATAACTACGATCTCCTGCGTTAAGGAAGGCTTCATGGGTTGTAGTACTGACTTAGTTCAACAACGTAACAAATACAAGTACAACAGACTGTACAAATATCTCAAATAGTAAATTTTAACAATATCTTCTGCTCAACAGATACGTATCTTGTTCTTGTCTTTATTTGTCAATTCCAAATAAGCTGTAGCCTAAACCAAGCTGAAATTTGGATTTTCCTAAAGCAGACAGAGGAACAAAGGGCAACTAAACAATTCAAACTTAAAAGGTGACTTAATACAGATTTCATTCATTAGCATGAAGAATATTTGCTGCCATGGTCTCATTTCAATATAGTTGATATTATGGCAAATCAAAAAAGATCTTGCTGTCCTTTCCTACCCAAAATATTTCAATGAACCAGTAGTAATTCTGATGGGTTAAATTGTTGTCTTCAGATTTTGTTAAGAGAGACAATTACTTGTACTGTGTACTTTGCTAATCCTTCTTTAGCAGAAGTGCAACTCTTCAGCATTATCCATTTAATTAAGTCTGAATTTCTTATATTATTTTGGTGTGCTGATTGCAGGCAAAGACTTAGTGGAAGTCATTTTGGTATCCCCAGAGAATTCTGTGTTAACAATGCATGCAGCTTTTTTTCCTTTCTCTTCCTTCCTGAACCATAGATAAGCAGCAGGCCCAAGCTAGATTTCATTACTATCACACACTCTTCATGGTCATCTTTTAATATTTGAAAGGATCATTTGTTAACTGGAAATGGTCAATTTTTTTTCCTTTGGCTTTTGAAATATAATTTTCAATTTTTAATTTGATTCATTTAGATGAAATCATTAATCAGGGTTGAAACTGAGTTAATTTTCTGGAAAATAAATGAGGTTGTTAGAGTGAACATTATTAAGTGGGCTCTTTGCAAAGAAAAGGATAATAGCTGAAAATATGGAAGACTTTGAGAACTGTAGCAGTTGAGGGATAAAAACAGAAGGAGAAGGGTTTTTTTTTCATCCACACAAAATGCAATAATTTATTTTTAAAATAAGTTAGAAGAGGAAAGGGAAATGTTTCACAAAAAAACATTAGTCACAAAACATAGGGAACTCTCGATTTTTATAAAAACCACAACAGTTTTGCAGTGAGAGCAAATAGCGTGCATTCAGATGCAGTGACAACAGCCAATACAGCCACACTGCAACTGCATCACGGTTGGGAGTCTGTAGCGATTAGCCACGCACTAAAGCCAAACTTGCTGCTGTGATGTTCTAAGCAGCTGTCATGCAACACGAGGTCACCCAAGTGGGTACGTATTAAAAACAAATGTAAGTTTTCGACACCTCTCGCTCTTTAAATAAATTATATATTTTTAATTCTTGCGGAATCAGAAACCATGTTGGATATATAAAATGCGAGGCAAAGTATAGGTGAGTGGAGCCTTTTTTGACACTGTTTGTGGGCGGAATTTACTTGTTCCTTCCTCACTTGGCGCCTGGAAATTCCAAGCAGTTTCTTCTCAACCAAACAGCACTGGAAAGGACCAATTTTGCAGGGGAAACATGATAGGAAGAGAAATGTGCGATTCTCCAATTCTCTCAAAACCTTCTCTTGACTCCCCCCGACCCAAGTTACAGACCGATATTGCAATGACCATTAAAAGTATACAGGCATGCCCCGGTATATGCTGGGGTTCTGTTCCAGACCACACTGTGGATACCTGAAATGGTGGGTACTGGAGATGCCTTTTTAAAGATCAATCAATCAATCAATCAATCAATCAATCAATCAATAGTATTTATATACTGCTTTTCAACACAAAGTTCACAAAGCGGTTTACAAGCAAATAATAACATTAAAGTTAAATGGCTCCCTGTCCCAAAAGGGCTCACAATCTAAAAGAATGGAGAACACCACCAGCAACAGCCACGAGAAGGACACTGTGCTGGGGTGAAGAGGGACAATTGCTCTCCCCCTGCTAAATATAAGAGGACACCACTTGAAAAAGTGCCTCTTGCCCAGTTAGCAGATAGGGGAACATCAGTGGTTTTGCCTATCTTTTAATATGCATCCCAGTATCCATGGTATCTGTGGATCACTGAAACCATGGATACCGAATTGGTCGATATCGGGGCAGATCTGTATGTGCTCCCTGATCCAATTATGAACATACCCAAGCAGAAGCAGTGTTTCTAGTCGTATGAGCAAATGTATGGACACATGGGAAGTGTATAGATGAGAATGCTGAGCCTGATCTACCTTCCAGCAGGAGTGTGTACATTTGGACTTGACTGTCCAAAAGGATACTAAGGGCTGAAACAACAGGGCTGTGGTTCCCAATCGTTTTTGACTGGCAACTTCCTTGACCTACTGTGCCATTGCCCATGGACTACAATTCTATACATTGTATAGGGGTGGCAGGTTTTTTGTGGGAATTATGCAGCTCCCCTGGCTAGTTTCCACAATGCTTTGGGGAGCCATGGCTCACAGGTTGGGAACCACTGGACTAGAGCTATCAGCTACTTGAAAAGGGATGAAGGGAAACTGGATTCTGCCCAGGTACTTCTGCCCTTTTTCCTGCTGCTGCCAAGCAAAACTCGAGGCTGTACAAATTGGTCCAGTCAGTTGTAGGCTTATGGCCCCAATTCAAATATATAAGTGTAGAATCTTTCTTCTTGGGAAGAAAGCTAAGGCAAACCTAGAAAACTTAATAAAAAGCCGAGACATCACCCTGCCAACAAAGGTTCGCATAATCAAAGCTGTGGTTTTCCCAGTAGCAATGTATGGATGTGAGAGCTGGAAAGGCAGAGCGCCGAAAGGCAGAGCGCCGAAGAATAGATGCTTTCGAATTATGGTGTTGGAGAAGACTCTTGAGAGTCCCCTGGACTGCAAGGAGATCCAATCGGTCAATCCTCCAGGAAGTCAAGCCTGATTGCTCCCTGGAAGGACAAATTCTGAAGCTGAAGCTCAAATACTTTGGCCACCTCATGAGAAGAGAGGACTGTTTAGAAAAGACCCTCATGCTGGGAAAGATTGAAGGCAAAAGGAGAAGGGGGCGGCAGAGGATGAGATGGTTAGACAGTGTCACCGAAGCGATGAACATGAAATTGGGTGAACTCCGGAAGCTAGTGGAGGACAGGGAGGCCTGGCGTGCTGTGGTCCATAGGGTCATGAAGAGTCGGACACGACTTAGCGACTGACAACAACAAGAATCTTCCATGCCTCTCAGACTTGTTTCAGACTTTCCCATTCGACAACCTCTCTGCACCACATAATACAAGACTTTTAAACTCTTAAGATTGAATGATTACTCTTCATAATGTAGTTTAGACCACTGAAAGGCAATCTGCTGTTCGGAAAAATGGCCCTTGGCTGTTTTTGAACATGACATGGATATTGAAAATGAGTCTTCGGTCCAAACTAGCATTCTTTCTGGGTGGTTTTCCCCTTCACTTGACACACTGAGATGAAAACCTCAGGTTAATGTTGGCTCCTCAAGAATTTGTGCCTTAATTCATAGTGCTTCATAGAAGGAGTTGGGGGAAAAAAAGAAAGGGAAAAAAAAGCCCTGCTGCATGATGTGCAAGGATGGGTATGTACATAATTGGGCTCTCAGAATCCCGGTTATGGGCATAAATTGTCTTTCTGGAGCTACCAGCCATGAATGCCAATACAGTATACACCTCAGAAGCAATATGATTCTGTTAGAGGCTAGGGACTGGTTTCAGTGGATAGATGCACTTGTGAGCTGGGCTCTGAGGCATCTGGGTTGACCACCATTGGTAAATAAAATGCTGGTAAATAAACCATTGGTAAATAAAATGAGGCCATCTGACCCAGAATAGTATTTTTTAAAAATATTTGTTGAAAAGATCCTAAAGGCAGAAACAACAGATTCTGTTCAGGGAAAAAATAAGAATAGATCAAGCCACAGTTTAAAACCAACCTTCTTACCTCCAATAGATCTAGAAATAAGCATTATATGCAGATAAATATGATACAATTGTGTGATGTCTGACTGGAACCTGCCAGCTCAAATTTGGCCCAAGTCATATTGTAAACAGATGCAAACATATGCCTCAGCTTGCGAGAAAATTAAATTTAGTGACTGTTTGGATGGAGAAAGTGTAGCTCGGATTCACTTATTTTCAAATTGACTGTATTGTAGTGGGGTAGCCATCTGTCATCCTACCTGCAGCCATCCTACCTGCAGACTGTGCAGTTCAAGAGCTACATGCTGATATTTACATTGGCTAGCTGTGTTGACGGAGTGGGAAAAAAAGTTTGAAAATACCAGGAAAAAGAACCTAGTTTCAATTGCTGAAAGGAAGGAAGTTGTTCCAGAGCTAAGAAAGCTGAAACGGTGAGTATATCCCTGTGTTTCTTTTTCTTTTTCCAAGTTAAGCTTCCCGGGTTAGTTTTAATCTGTTTTCAAATGGTTTACTCTAGCTTTGAAGACAGAACACTACCCCCTCAAGCTCCGACACTGAGCACTGGTCTGTTTGTTTTCACAAGCCGAAAATTAAGTGTTCGCATGAGCTCATTTACAGAGAATGGAGTTGGCAGCATTATCAGGAGAGGAGAAAGGAGCCCTGAAGATGAAAAGCTATCGTAGTGACAGAAGTCTTTATTAGGTTGGGCAGTAATGGAATGTGGTGTACACAGGATAAAGTGACGGCTACCTAGAGCATTTAGGGAAAACTAGAAGAGTAATCATGTTTTGCGTTGTTCCAAGTCTGGCTTCCTCAGTGATTCTATTGACCCTGTGGATGTATGGGATAAAAGGGGTGGGCTGCGTATAAGCACATGCTAAGTAAAAAAGAAAGTTGGCATTAAATAAGCCGCTATGTGCTTGCACTATGCAGCTCTCGGAATCAAATGTATTCAAAATGGAGAGGGTAAAATGAAGGGCCATAAGCTTTAATTGATTTTTATCCGCAAATTAATCGATTGAGGGTACAATATAACAGGGAGCACTCCTGCTTCGAATGTCTTCGAGTGTGTCTTAAATGTGATGGAAATTGAACAGGTTCTATTTCTTCTACAGCTCTTTCGAAGCACATGCCAATATCTCTAGAGCCATGTCACATGACCCCATATAGCAAACACTACATCCTTCCTGAGTTACAGCTCATGACAGCACACACTGGGGGAAGAAATCACCTGCTGTTTAGTGGTGATGAGACCTGGAACACTGTTCTGCAGTGCAGGTTTGCCACAGCCACACAATTGAAAAAAATTAGCAGCCACTTACGATTCTCCTTGTGTGGTTTCTTCAGTCATGGAAATGCAGGACTTCCATGTTTGACTTAGAGTGCAATCCTAAGCTGTGCTGAACAGCAAGGCCAGTGGGCCTGTGCTGTATCCAGTGCGGTTTTGGAACGCTCAGGAGCCTCCCCGGGGCAAGGGAACCTTCTTTCCCTTGCCTCAGGGGAAGCTCCAGCCTCCCCTATGGGTTCCTGTGTAGCAGGTGCAGAGCCAGGGACGCTGCACGGCCCGAGGCTTGGATGTGGCCTAACGGCCGTATTTCAACCCCAACCCCCTCCCTGGGCCAGCACGCCTCCTGGCCCACCATAAAGCACGTTCGCGCAAGCCCTTGTGGCACACAGCCGATTCAGGCAACTGCATCGGCCCAGAACCACTGGAGCAAACTGCTGGTAAGCCGCCCATGTGCTGGCAGAGTTTGGCCAGTGCACAGGCTTCCCTAGGCAGGGAAAAGGCAGGAGGCAGGTAGAACAGGCAGGGTGGACTGGGCGGTTGGAGATCCGAGGAGGCTCATCGGGGCGGCTGGCACCTACCCTGGGGTCGGTGCCCTTGCCCCGAGGAGGCTCCAGCCTGCTCCTAACCTGCAGTGGATACAAGCACAGGCCAGTCGGCCTGCCTGTTCCGGTTCAGGTTAGGATTGTGCCCTTATTCAGAAAACTATGTTGGTGTTTTGGTTTTGATTTTGATAAGTTCTGAGTTAGTGTGGGTTTGTTAATGTGATGGTATCATTTATTAGTTTAAGGTAATGTGAGAGCTTTTGAGCCGAAGTAAAATTCCATGTATGGTGAAATTCCATGTATGGCCAATAAAATTCTATTCTATTCTATCAGATGTAGTCTGAATGCATGCAAAAAGGACTGTGCCACTGCCCAACCAACATATGTTCAATCAGAGGGTCTGAACCGAGTTTGTGTGTACATAAAAATGGGACTCCGGACTCATGTGGGCCCAGAGTTAGCATGCAGCTCACTTAAGTTAGATCAGTCACAACATTTTAATTTTCCAAGATGCCTGGGCCCCTGCCGCAGTGCTGCTCTGGACTGATTTTCCTTTTGGGGGGGCTGTGAAATCTGTGAAAATCAAAATGGTGCTACCAGGCTTAAAGCAAGGTACACCCAGTCCCCAGTGCATGATACACCCAATGGGGTGTGCCATGCAATCAGTTCACAGGGAGAAATCGCTGTCAGAGGTGTGTGTCCAGCAAAGTGTTGTACCCCGGCTCTTCACATCATTATCACATGATAATGCATGTGAAATTTTTGAATATGCAGACTCTGGTTACATCTTCAGCTGAGAGATAGTGTGTTCCATACGTAAAAGGAATATACTCAAAGGCCTACTGTCAAAGATGTACTTAAAGATTTTTGCTGAAATCTCATTGATTTAAAAAGCATCTGGAATGTGGAGCTGAATTAAGTATCTTTTAATGGCTCCTACTTTTACATTCATAAGTTAGCATTGAGTGGATTTCTTTTAAAAAAAAAAAACCTTACATAAATGTAACACCCACAAAATCTAAATACGCCACTTTAAAATCATAGCCTAGCATTGTGTTCTAACGAAATAGTGACAGAAGGAGAGAAATCAAATGGTAGTGGCACATTTGTTTTCATTGGATATAGTGAATTATATTTTGTTTGCGGGTTATTTTTTTTTGTTTTCATTTCTTTTACTGCATTTCAGTCTTCATTAAGGTTTATCTTCCCTCTCCAAGCCAATATAAAATCCGAAACACTTTTGTGTAGAGAAGACTATATTCACCAAGCAAAACCTTTTGAATTATTGGTGAGGGAAAAAATAAAGAGCTAATTGTCACTCTGGTACTTATAAATTTCAGAGCTGCTATGAAATTCAAATTGAGACCTGCAATGCTTTTATAGACCATCTCTGGCCTTCCAATAAACAGCAACCAGGCATCACTTCAAGTTTCAAATTGCCTCTTTTTTAAAAAAAATAATAATTAAACAAATACCTTCTGGCTTAATTAAACAACAAAAGTTTCATTTTGGCTGTACTGATTTGCTTGGAAATGTGATTTTAAATAGAAATCACAGTTAACAAAAGAACACATACCATTCTAGCCACAGAGATGAAGAACAACAATGAATTAAAAGGGAAAGGTAAATGGTACAAGTACTACTTGCATTAATTAAGGTGACTTGCATTTCTTGAATATTATTTATATTGGAAATAACATGCAATCAGGATTCCATCAACATGTTTTTAGTGGGAGGTTACCTCCCGATTAAGAACTGCAGGATTTGGTCTGCTGAGCATAGGACACAAAATCAACGTATATCAATGGCAGGCCATTTATTTGTACACTGGAAGGAATAACAGTGTTGCCAACTATTATGTTTTTACTGTGCAGGGCTTAGCTCTGATGCTGTAAATCAATGAGTGTACTTGAATTGTACGTTGTTTTTTTCCCAGTCCCTAAACTGGGTAGAGAATAGTCACATGGTTTCATAAGCCATTTTTTTTAGTGTGGATTAACGAAATCTAATTGGGCAGCCCAATCCTAAGCAGTGCCGACATAGTACAGCCAACATAGCAGGGCCATATTCTAAGGCCATTAGGAGGCAGGAGCAGCACAGCGCAAGGCAAGGGGAGGTTTTCCCCTTGTACCCGGGTAAGCCCCAGCTAGCCCTATGGGGCTGCTCGCATCTGCGCCTGCTGTTTTGCAGGTGCACATGCACATGCACAGCAGCCGTCCAAATTGGGGCCGCCAAGGCTGGGGATGGGGTTTAGGATTTGGTACTATGGTCATCATGCATCACCGTTGCCGCCCACTGTGCCACCCCGTTATACCTCTGGCATGCTCTCTGCGAGGTCCTGCACCGACTGAGCATCGCCGACACTCAACCAGCACACGAGCGGCACTGCTGATGTGTGCAGTGGGGCCCATGCACCGATGCTGCTGCTTGTGCCAGTCCAGTGCCCGACTAGCCAGCGCAGATGCTCTTGACGGCACATTTGCGACAGTGCTGGACCAGCACAACACAGGTATAGGATTGCACTCTTAGAATGATAATGGCTCCATATTGTATATGGAGCTCCATATCGTACATATCGTGAATGCATAGTATTAAAGGTAAAGGTTTCCCCATAACTGAATGGTCTAGTCGTGACTGACTATAGGGGGCGGTGCTCATCTCCATTTCTAAGCCTGTAGCGCCGGTGTTTGTCCGAGGACAAGATTCCGTGGTCATGTGGCCGGCATGACTATACGCCAAGGCGCACAGAATGCCATTACCTTCCCACTGAAGTGGTACCTATTTATCTACTTGCATTTTTAGGTGTTTTCAAACTGCTAGGTTGGCAGGAGCTGGGACAAGCAACAGGCGCTCACTCCATCGCATAGTCTCAAACTCCCAACCTTCCGGTCTGAAAGCCCAGCAGCAGCGGTTTAACCCGCAGCGCCACCACGTTCCTCACATGCTATGCATAGCGTAGGCTGTAATTAATAAAGCCTTCAAAATTGAAAGAACCCGCTGAATTGTGAACATTATGTGTCCAGAATTTAAGACTGACTCTGGACTGCTTTTCAAAAGTTCAGTGGAATGTTTAAAAACAATCTCAAACAGAGGATATAGACTTGACTTGCGGCTTCATTATGTGACCGCCCTTCCAGCAGAAGCAGGAATGAAAATGTTGCAGCAAGAGGTTTGTATGCCTATACAGCTGCCTGATGTTATATCACACCACTAGCCTGTTTCGTCCAGGGTTGTTTACCCAGCGATTTCCCACCAGTGTGCTTCAGCACATTGGTGTGCCATGAGTGGTCTGCTGGTGTGCCGCAGGAGTTTGGGAGAGGGTCATTTATTAGTAGAGCCATTGGGGATGTGAATCCCCTGCCAGCAGCACAGTGTGCCTTGTTAATTGAAAAAAAAAAAAAAACCCTGACTGACAATGTTAACTCCTTGTCACTGTATTGTCACTCCTTGTCACTGAGTTGACAATGTTAACTCCTTGTCACTGTGCCGTGAAATGGAAAAGGTTGAAAATCACTAGCTTACACCGATTGAATTAAGATCTTCTGCTGTATGAGATCCCTTAAACTCAGTGGTGTCATCCAAATGATTTAGGAACAGGTACTCACTTTTGATTGGCACTTGTCGGGGTCCGCCCACCAGAAGTGACATCATAAACCGGAAGTAATGTCATGATTGTTGCCATGGATGTGATCATGTTTGTAATAACTTCAGCTTGGGGTTAGTGTTGATTTAACTTCTATTGCTTTGCTTTCTAGAAATGTGTATATACATATTTTGCTTCAACTGTTCCCTGGTTAAATAGCAGGGGCCAGCTTCGAGTGGGCGGGGCCAGCTCAACTTCTAGAAACCGGTACTCGCGTAGTGGTGCGTAGTGGGTGCATGACATCACTGCTTAAACTGGAGGTGCTGTGATTACAACCTGCCTGCAAAGCAGGTGCTCTTCCACAGACCCATGGCCTCTGCCCAATTGCTTACTTGAAATCCCATATTTGGTTGGCTTCAGTAAAAATACTGAACTTGAAAAGTGTTTGCTTTGGGAATTAAGCTCCAAAGCATTTGAAAATTAAGGGCCAAATCCTATCCAGTTTTTCAGCCCTGATGTAAAAAGTCTCAATGGGGCGTGTGCTGCATTCTGTGGTGGAGAGGGAATGGGGGGGGGTAAGGGAATGTTGTTCACTTACCTTGGTGCTGCATTGCAGCTGTATCAGCACTAGAAACTTGGATAGGACTGGGCTCTTAGTCTTCAACAAGTTTATGCTCTAGTCCAGTGGTTCTCAAACGTTTTAGCACAGGGACCCACTTTACAGAGCGACAATCTGTCCAGGACCCACTGGAAGTAATGTCCAGCTGCTCTAGGTACTTTGCACCACTTGAAATTGGCTCACAACCCACTGCTAGGTCCTGACCTACAGTTTGGGAACCACTGCTCTAGTCCTTTCTGAAAGGTAAAAGCGTTTAAACTCTGTTCAAGAGCCTTGATATGACCTGCTAAGTATTAGTTTTGTGTTAAATACACTCAGGTCAAATAGGGACACAATTTCTTTTTCTCCAGACTCAGTTTGCTTAAGCACTCCTTTTCAAAGCATGTGCTGTCACACCAGGGTTCAGATGCTAAGATGCTAAGAACTTAAGCAATAGTTCAGATCCTGCAGGTATGCCTAGCCTTCAGTACTTGAAATCCCATTTAGCGTAGTTCATTGTTACAGTGGCAAATTCCATAGCATCTTGAACAGATTTGGGTGTCTCAGCAGTAACTCTATAGCATTACTTACAAGGTTATGGATTTCATGACCTTGAATGGTCTAAGTACATCTTGGGCACAAGAGGGCATTTTATGTTTATTATGAAACAATTCTAGCCTGTAACCTCATGCCCTGACAATGTGCAGCCCTGTGAAAAAATCCAGGAATTGTACCTGCCTGCTGTTGGATAGGAATCGGGAGAATTAAATCCAAGCTTCACCCACCCCCATTACAGAGATAATTGCACTAATCCCAGACTGAGACATTGAACATGCAGATTTGCCTTATACTGAGTCAGATCATTGGTTCATCTAATTCAGTGTCCTCTACTCTGACTGGCGGCTATTATATGTGCTCCAGTCACAGAGTCTAACTCAGGAGTTGAGTTGTAAGTCACTGACCTCTAGACTCACCTTGTGCATACCTGTTGCAACTCAACATGAGCAAAATTTCGAGTCGTGATTTAGGACGCAATCCTAACCAGCACAGTTGTCAGCAAAGTTTGGCCGGCACAAGGGCCACTGTAAAACACATTTGGACCACTCTCGGAGTCAGGGAGGATGGTGCATGTCTGTGCTTGCCTCTCTGATTGCAAGAGTGGTCCAAACATATTTCATGGTGTCCCTTGGGCCGGCCAAACCTTCCTGTGCTGGGCAAACCTTCCTGTGCCAGTTTGGATTGCACTTTCAGGGTCACTTTGCCTATTGAGAGCATATGGCCTCCATTTTTTAACCTGTGGGCATAAATTAGGTTTCACCCATGGGGTTGGGGTACTGGGAGCCCTTGCTCCTGGAAATCAGATGGTCTTTGTGGTCCAGTGAGCTTGCCCAAAGCCAGGCCCTCTATTTCATGGTCTGTTTGGGAATAAGAATAAAGACAACAGAATAGGGCATAGCTACTACCTTCAATGGATTCAGCAGCCCCTTCAGGATGTTCAGGCACCACAGAAGCCCCTGACATCACAGAAATGTCCAAAACAAGGGAACATAAGTATTTTGAACAAAATCTGTGGACTTGGTGTCCACTTTCATTTTATGCTAGTGACTCCTAGAGCATGAGCCTTGTGGCCTCTTATCAATGTGGGAAGCCATTTGAGTGAAGGAGCTCTCTGTGTGCTTTGAGCAAAGTGAATTATGCCACCAGCTAATCCCTTCTTTTCAGCTGACTTTGTTGGCATAGTTCAAGTAGCCCAAACAATGTGTGAATCCCTCATACACAAAGGGCTTCATACATGGTTAGCAGCCTGTGCAAGCTGTGCAGACCGTGGCAACCACGTTGCCCGTAGAACACGAGAGATTGACACCTTGACCTTGAGAGGGGGGAGAAGTAAAAAGAAGTCTCTCTTGCAAAAGCCTGTTTAAAAAGATGTGATGCCAGTTAGGCTCCCCTGTTTAGGTGGAGAAGCAAGAAGAAATAGGATCACACACATAAGAAATGTGCGTATGAACAGTAGTCAGATATGTAACACTCACTTAAATCTCCAATGTTCAGCAAAGTGAGAAAGATGCAAAACCTTGAGAAACTGTATCGGAAAATACGGAAAATGTAAAGATGCCTGGGATCATAGATTAATAAAGAGTTTGCATTCAGACCCCTGGGCCTTCCTCACCAGATCTATCCTTATTTCCGTCTGCTTTGATTTTCCCCAATAAACATGTGCTTGACTGTTTTCCCCTAGAAAATATACTGATGTTGCTTGTAAGTGACACATAATTTTGCTAGATGTAAGATGGTTTCAGGCTTGTTTTGCAGCTGCTAGCTCTTTCCTTCTATTCTTCCACTGTGATGAGTGTGAGCTCTGATTTTTTCCCCATGATATTGTCAGGATCCATACCTTTGTCACATCATGGGAAAACCTGCTGTTGCCTCAGTTACCTCGGAACCCATTTAATGAGGGCAGTATCCTGTGGTGTTCCTCTGATTCTCTTTTACATTCATACAGAGCAACAGAGTGAGCATTCTAATGAAGGCAAATAAGTCAGAATTTTTCCTTTGGGAATGAGCAGTCTTCTGACACAAGCAAAGCTTAAGGCTGTGGGAGGTACTTTATACATGTGGGGCCAGTTTAAAGTAGGATATTGCAGCTGACTGGAGCATAGGAGGTTTTCTTCATAGAGTAAATAACAGCAAAAATGTGATGCACTTGGAAGCAGGACCAGCTAGTTAGCACTGCTGATTATACCACAATATATACAATTAGTGATTGCAGTCTGGTAATGACCAGGCTGAGACATTTTTATGCCTCAGGTGGTAAGTCAATAAGAGACTATGCCTGGTTCTGCTCAAACTGGTAATACACACAATGAAAGAAGATAAGAGAGCTAGGGGCCAGGTGTTACATGAACAAGCATGACTATTTAGACCAGGGTTTCTCATACTATGGGTCACAACTCACTTGGTGAGTCGTGGCCTTCTGTCTGGTGGTTCCTGGGTTCGGAACCTTCCATTTGGTTGGCTCGAAACTGGAGCCTCCACACTGGGCCTCCACAGGCCTCCAGAAGCTGCTGGAAAGTCACTTCTGGTTTACTTTCTGGTTTGTGAAAGTGACTTCTGGTCACTTCCAGAGGCCTGCAGAGACCCTCCACCAGAGAAAAGATGGGTCATGGCAGAAGCAAGTTTGAGAACCCCTGCTTTAGACCATTGGCTGAGGTCTTTCTCCAGAACCTACTTCAGGGGTTACCCCCCCCCCCACACACACACACTTGAGCTCCACTCGCCAATGGATCTCTCCAATTCTCTTGCCCCCTTCCCTCCCTCACTCTGCCTTCCAGCCTGCACTCACAGTCTTTGGTCTCTCTCCCCATTCTCGAAGTTGCTTCCTTCAGCTCATTCTCCCGCCTCCATCTGATCCTCTTGTCTATTCTCAGAATTGTCCTATGGTAGCTCTTTCCACCACATCTCCTACTCTTTCTTCTTCTGCCCTTCCTCTTGCTATTCCTACTAGTCTTCATCTTGTCTCTGTCCCACTGACTGTTCTCCACCTTTAATCCTCCCCACCCTCCCATCCCAGCCTCCTCTGGTCACATTCCCACCTCCTCCAGGCCAGCAGTGAAAGCCCCTTTGCACAATAACTGGCCTGGGAGACTTAGGCCACATGCTGACCCTCCCCCTTCTGGTCAGCCCAGCATTGTACCAGTCTGCTCGGTTTTGTACCAGCAATTTCGCTGATGCAAATCTAAATAGCCCCATAGGGGTGGCAGGGCCATCACTCAGGGTAAGGGGATGACTATGCTGGACTGAGAACTGCAGCCACCTCCTACCCTGCTCTGGATACAGTGCAGGCCAGACGGCCTGCCTGTTCCAACACTGGATAGGATTGGGCTGTCAATTGAGTCAAAGATTTTTCTTTCCAGTCATGTCTCAAATAGCATCGCAGAACCTCTGTGGCAAAAAAAATGTATCTCTTGACAACAATTATTGACCTTTTTTCTTTCTTTCTTAATTCCAGTAATTTAGTCTGGCTAAAATTACATACATATACATGTACCTTAATAAGAACAAAGCTTTATTCTTAGATATTTTCCATAAATTTGTCCTCATAAGCAATCTGATATACATCTACTGTAATTGCTATGGGTAAGAAGTTTGCAGGTGTTTTTTTCCCTTTCCTCAGTGTTAATTTATCAGCCCTTTCCCCATTTCAAGTCAGAATTTTAGACTACTTTAGGGGATGTCAGTAGTTGGAGTGTGTTACCTAACACATTTAATTGGCTCCAATATAGTCAAAATTATTTACAACCAAGTCTACGTAAAACAAGCCAATAGAAAATGTTAAGTCCCATTGCTTTTACATAGAATATTAGCTGGATTGGAATACTAGTTGCATTTTATTGAAAATTAAAATTTCAATTAAGAAAAAATTAAGAAAAATTAAGAAAAAATTAATACATTTGATTATTAACTAGGTATACTGAAAGCCAAAAGTGGGCTTCCAGAAAGTGAAATCTGTTTTTCAACTCAGGCCGTCTAGGGTTGCCATTGTGATTATTTTTTTCTCCCTATCAGAAAAATAGGAAGTACTAGTAAAGCTAGTATCTTTACTAGCTGCAGGTTAAGCTTAACAGGTTAAGCTTCTCCTCGTATGGGGAAGAGGGAGGACAGTGCCTATTGAGTTTCCTCCTGTTGCAAGCAAGTTGCACAGAATTCCGTCCAGTAAAAAAAGACAGCTCCACTTACACTTGGTTAGCTGTTAGCTCAAATATTGACATATGGCATCCTTTCCTAGCTAGCAGAACGTACTGCTACAGTGGTGAACAGAAACCCAAAATACGGGTAGCCATGTCATAATTCTATTACTATAAGAATATTAACTAGAAAAAGATGCTTTAAGTTAGCTTTAAGACTAATTTCCAAGAGTTGTGAAAGTGCACGTATTTGGTTTGGTGGGCCTGTTCCTAAGAGATCTAATTCTAGAGTTAAGTATAATTCATTGCATAAAAGCTGATGCTGAGGACATATAACTTTGTTTGCTTCCTAATCCTTTAACATGACTTTCAACTGATTTTGAGGGCAATTTTAGTATGTATACTAAATGAATTAAAGGAACATTTATTGCCACAGTTAACTTTCAGAGGGCAGGTCACTTCTGAATCACATTTTTCTGGCAGTGAAATGGGAGGCATCTAAGGGCGCAATCCAACCCAGCGCCGGAATGGCAAGGCCAGCCGGCCGGCCAGTGCTATATCTGATGTTGGGTTGGGGGAGGATGGAGCCTCCCACAGCAAGGGAGCGCATGCTCCCTTACCGTAGGGGAGGCTCCAGCCTCCCCATGTGCTCCTTGGATCTGTGCCCGCTAAAGAGCGGGTGCAGATCCAAGGAGACCGCGCGGCCAGAATCGGGGCTTTGCGGCCTCGCTGACGGGCTTAGGAAGTGGCCGTACGGCCATCTCCCAAGCCCACCCAAGTCCCGCCTCCTGCCTTCCCCCTCCCACCAATCCCTATCCCAAAATGGGACAGAGAATCCCTTGCACTGATCATCTTCAGTCAGCGCAAGGGAGGCTCTCCGTCAGCACTCCGAAGCCAACGCGGGGGGTGCTGCTTGGCGCCCGTGTGCCAGCACTCTGCCCCTTGCGTCGATGCGACAACATTGCGTCGACGCAAGGGGTGCGCTAGGATTGCACTGCCCGTAGAAAGCTGCCAGGTTTTTTGAGCGGCATATTTTAACTGTAGTTCTGAATACATAGCAGTACTGGGAACAACATTATTTCCATATACTGATGGTAAATCATTTTTTTGGACTGATTTATTTTATCCTGCCCTTGATTATGAACACATCTTTCCTTTCTAGTTTCTACACTACCTATGTTAGGCAAGCATTGATTATTAAGAACATACTGCATTTTAGATTATGTACTGGATTATGTACATAGATTTGTGTGCCATAGCAGTAGACAAGTGGAAACTGGCCTTTTACCCAGAGAGCCAGAAGGATTAAACATTCAGGAAGGATGCTACCAAACCGGTCACTAAAATTAGATCAATTTCGACTTTTCACTGATCTGGCCAATGAGTGGAAAGGCACAGAGATGATTGACAAAGAAAGGATGCAGTGATATCCTCTTCATTTCCCTCTTTTGTTGCACTGATCAATGAAAATTTTTTTGCTCCAGTTGGCCATGGCTGCATTATTTTTCTGGCTGCATTTATGTGCCTGGCTGGTGAAGTGGATATTGATTTTTCTGGCCTAAGAACAAATTGGTCGACACGTGATATTGTTCTGGCTTGCTAACAAATTGGCGGGCACTTGAAATTTTTTGATTTATTAAAATTAGTTGATATATGATTTATATATAATACACTTAATAGCTCAATCCAATGGGCAGGATCCAATGACAGATCTGCAATCTGTCATTGCATCCCACAGGCCATTGGTGCTGTAGCAGCTCTAGAGAACAGTTGCCAGCAGAAACACCATGGCACATTGGTGTGCCGCAAATGGTCCATAGGTGTGCCACAGGAGTTTGAGGGAGGGCCATTTCTTAGTAGGGCCATTGAGAGATGTGAGTCCTTCACCAGCAGAGCTGTGCACCTTGTCAATTGTCAAAAAACGGTGTTCCTTGACAATTTTAATGCCTTGGCAGTATGCTGTGAGATGAAAATAGTTGTAAATCGTTGCCTTACCATATCAAAAATGGTAGTAGAAATTTGACCTTTGACTGAACTACAATGTTATCTTTAAGAATGTTAAGAACTGGAATGTTTGGTGGCTAGGGAAAACATTGATATAGTGGGCATAACGGAAACCTGGTTGAATGAAGAGAACCAGTGGGATACCGCAATCCCAGGCTATAAACTCTATAAGAGGGACAGGGAAGGGCATGTTGGCGGTGGGGTGGCCATCTATGTCAGAGAAGGGATAGAATCCAGCAGAGTAGAAATTTAAGGTGGGCCTGACTCCACCATAGAGTCACTGTGGGTTAAACTACCATAAGAGCGATGTAATAGTGGGGGTGTGCCCACAATAGTGGTCTTCCGGATCTAAAACTTGAAGGGGACCTTGAAATGAGGAAACAAATAGGGGGTGATCAAGAAAGACAGGGTTGTAATCATGGGGGACTTCAATTATCCTCACATCGACTGGGTCAACTGGTGCTCTGGTCAAGAAAGAGAGACCAGATTCCTTGACATGCTGAATGACTGTGCCTTAGAGCAGTTAGTCATGGAACCCATCAGAGGACAGGCAACTCTGGATTTAATATTGTGTGGTACTCAGGACCTAGTTAGGCATGTCAATATTACGGAGCCATTGGGGAACAGTGACCATGCTGCGATTGGTTTTGCCATGCATGTCCAGGAAATTGGGCAGAGCAAATTTGACACAAAAACCCTCGACTTTTGAAGGGCAGATTTCCCTCAAATGAGGAGGCTAGTTAGAAAGAAATTGAAAGTGAAGGTAAAAAGAGTCCAGTCCCTAACAGTAGTAGAGGCCCAGCAGAAGTGTATACACCTTGTGGTATAAAGAAAGAAGGGTTCGACTAGGTCCAGGAGGGTCCCTGCATGGCTGATGAATAAAGTGAGAGAGGCTGTAAAGAGCAAGGGAGCTTCCTTCTGTAAATGGAAGTCTTGCCCATATGATGAGAATAAAAAAGAACATAAAACTCTGGCAAAAGACACGTAAGAGAGTGATACGGGAGGCCAAGAAAGACTTTGAGGAACGCATGGCCAGAAACATAAAGGGGAATAAAAGCTACGTTAGAAGCAGGAAACCTGCCAGAGGCTGGTCAGCCCACTGGACAGTGAGGGAGGGAGAGAGGAGATAAGAGGGGACCTGGAAATTGCAGAGAAATTAAATGAATTCTTTGCGGCTGTCTTCATGGCAGGAGGCGTTGGGCAGATACCACTGCCCGAACGGCCTCTCTTAACTAAGGATTTAAGTCAGATAATTGTTAATAAACAAGATGTTTTAGATCAAATTGATAAATATAAATACCAGGCCCAGATGGCATCCACCCAAGAGTTATCAAGGAATTAAAGAATGAAGTTGCCAACCTCATAACAAGAGTATGCAACTTGTCCCTTCAAACAGCCATGGTGCCAGAGGATTGGAAGATTAGCCAATGTCACACTAATCTTTAAAAAAAGGAGAAGGGGGGATCCTGGAAACTACAGGCTGGTCAGCCTAACGTCTTTTCCAGGTAAGATGGTGGAAAGCCTCATCAAAGTTAAAATCCTAAAACATGAAGAGGAATACGTGTTTCTGAAAGAAAGTCAGCATGGCTTCTGTAAGGGTAAGTCTTGTCTCACAAACCTTTTAGAATTCTTTGAAAATTTCAACAGGCACGTGGATGTGGGTGAACCTGTGGATATCATATATCTGGATTTTCAGAAGGCGTTTGACACAGTCCCCCACCAAAGGCTGCTGAGGAAACTTCACAGACAGGGAATAAGAGGGCAGGTCCTCTTATGGATTCAGAATTGGTTGAGGGCCAGGAAACAGAGAGTGGGGGGTCAATGGGAAATTTTCACAATGGAGAGAGGTGAAAAGTGGAGTGCCCCAAAGATCTGTCTTGGGGCCGGTGCTTTTCAACTTGTTCATAAATGACCTGGAGACAGGGATAAGCAGCAAGGTGGCCAAGTTTGCGGATGACACAAAACTTTTCCGGGTGGTGAAAACCAGAAGGGATTGTGAAGAGCTCCAGAAGGACCTCTCCAAGTTGGGGGAATGGGCAGCAAAATGACAGAGGCGTTTCAGCGTAGACAAGTGTAAAGTGATGCATATTGGGGCAAAAAATCAAAACTTCACCTATAAGCTAATGGGTTCTGAGCTGTCTGAGACAGCTCAAGAGAGAGCTGATGGACAACTCAATGAAGGTGTCAACCCAGTGTGCGGCAGCAATTAATAATAATAATAATACTTGTATTTATATACCGCCTTTCTTAAGATCACTAGATTCCTCTAATGACTGTAACTCAAGGCGGTTTACATGGGCAGACTTTATTCACAAACCCGAAGGTTTTTACAATTATACAGAAATGTTCTATCTTTCAAGAACAACACTCATACAGATGGATCTTTCTGGATTTAGCCTTCTTTCTTAGCCGCCCGTCTGTCTTCTGCTGGCTGATAAGAGGCTTCTCTGCTCCCACCAGAGATGCAGCTGACCAGCACACTCCCCCTCACACGAGGCAGCTGGAACTCAGCTTTTAATCAGCCGCAGTTTGCAAGGTCTGACGCTCACAGAGACTTCCAGTAGTCTCGAGCTCACAACCTTCGGATCTTCAGCTGTTATCTTCAGGCAAACGGAGGCATTAACCCTCTCGGCTAAATCTTCTGCCCCAAGGCCAATTCCATGCTTGGGGTCATTAAAAAAGGGGTTGAGAATAAAACAGCCAAAATTATTATACCATTTTACAAATCAATGGTAAGGCCACATCTAGAGTATTGCATACAGTTCTAGAGTATTGCATACAGGGTATTGCGTACATCTAGAGTATTGCATACAGGGATATGAGTGAGACATATAAAATTATGCATGGAAGGGATAGAGTCAATAGAGGTATGTTCTTTTCCTTCTCTCACAATACCAGAACCAGGGGGCATCCACTGAAATTGAGTGTTGGGAGAGTTAAAACAGATAAAAGGAAATACTTTTTTACCCAGCGAGTAATTAAGCTATGGAACTCTTTGCCACAGGAGGTGGTGATGGCATCTGGCCTAGATGCCTTTAAAAGGGGACTGGATGGATTTCTGGAGGTAAAGTCCATCGTGGGCTATAGCCATGATGGGTTGGGCAACCTCCTTACATTAATAGTAGGCTACTTCAGAATGCCAGGTGCAAGGGAGTGGCAACAGGATGCAAGCATCTTGTTTTCTACTGAACTCCCTTAGGCACCTGGTGGGCCACTGTGAGATACAGGAAGCTGGACTAATGGGCTTTTGGCCTGATCCAGTGGGGCTCTTCTTATGTTCTTAAAGCAAATCTATACAAATTGAGACCCATGCATTGAAGCCTGCCAGTGTGTTGGTCTAGATCCCAATATTTGGATTCCCAAGCTGGCAGCAAAAACAAAAGATTTGTCAAGACTTTTGTAGTCCACCACTCAAGACCCGAGAGAGTTGCATTGGGCTTGGTGGGTTACAACTTATAATAATAATAATAATAATAATAATAATAATAATAATAATAATAATACATGTATTTATATACCGCCTTTCTTAAGATCACCAGATTTCTCCAGTGACTACAACTCAAGGCGGTTTACATGGGCAGACTTTATTCTTAAACCCGAAGGTTTTTACAATTTACAGAATGTTCTATCTTTCAAGAACTACACACATTCAGATCTTCCTTTCTGGATTTAGCCTTCTTTCTTTAGCCACCCGTCTGTCTTCTGCTGGCTGATGCTTCCCTGCTCTCACCAGAGACGCAGCTGACCTTCAGCACACTCCTCCTCCCACGAGGCAGCTGAAGCTCAGCTTCTAATCAGCCGCAGTTGCAAGGTCTGCCGCTCTCAGAGACTTCCCGCAGTCCCGAGCTCATGACCTTGAGATCTTCAGCTGTATCTTCGGGCAAACGGAGGCATTAACCCTCTCGGCTAAATCTTCTGCCCTTGGCCTTATATAGGCCAAGTTGGACACTAATGCGTTATTTTTGTCTGTTTGAAATCTGCAGCATGTTACTTTAATTGGATGCTATGTATGTCTGGGATTAGCAGTTGTATAAACTGAGAAAACTCACACGAAGATGTTGTATAGCATCAGACTATTGTTCCATGATTTAGTCCAGTATTGTCTGGCTGCATACAGTGCCAAAAGCCAACTTCTGAGATTCCAGGCGACAGAGTCTAGGATGCCAGTATGTATAGAGGAGCTGCCAATATGTATAAAGGAGCTGCCAAACTAATCAGCAGCTCATGTCCCGAGGAGGCTTCCATGAAGCAATGATGCAGCGTAATATCTAACCTGAAGTAGCCTTACTAGTATCATCCCCTCAGTACAATCACCTCACCTCTCCCTTTTTGTGATTCAGATCATTCTAAAATATAAAGCTTCTGCTTTATCCATACATTTACCCATAACCTGGAAGAATCATGGTTCATATCACCAAAATGTAGCCATTTGCAAGAACGCAAGGCGCAGTGAGGGTCGACGCAGGGGATGAAATGCATGATCACTGGTTAAATGTGCATGAGCACCCAATTGTTCATAGGTTCTGACCACAGAGGGAAGCAGAGCAAAATATGACAACTCTCCCAACTTCTTGGGAAGAGATGGTAAAGCCTAGTTACCAGGTGACTGGTGGCTACAAATACTCATTTCTCCATGCAATGTGATTATCTGATTTTTATCCTGAATATTCATTTGTCAAGGGTGTAGCATAGTGGTTAGACTGCTCTAGGGTAGCATCTGTGTATGGGACAGCCTTTTGCTCCAAGCAAGTAAAATACATGGAAGCTTTTTAGCCTTTTCTGCTCACGAAGTGCAGTATGGCATGGAATATCCCTATACTGTTATGTATCAGGGAATTGAATATGCTCCTGTTCCTGTATTCCTGGGTCAATACATTATGGTAAATGGATAATTACCCATTGCTTCTTGGGTTTTGGTACTAAATACCAGCCATGGGGGTATACGATCAGAATCAGGAGTGGGGTCTCAGGAGAGAAGAGACTGAGCTCTTCGTCTGGGCCATCTTCTTAATCTAGGTAGCCCCCCCACACACACACACACAGTTGATATTCACCCAGGGAATGAAGCTGCCAATACAATGGCCCTTCCAGGGCAGATAATAAATGTCTGCGTGGAGGTAGAAACTGCAGCAGAAAGAAATGGTTAAATCCCCTCCCACCCTCATTCCCCAGTCCTGATCCTGATTAGGTCACCCTAGGGCTAAGGTTTAGGGGGGGGGGAACCAAGCACATAGAGGCCAATGCCAGGCTTAAAGTAATGTTTAGTTTAGTTTCTAGTCTACAGGCAGATGACCAGTTCAGGCCCCCATGGCTTATGAAGATGGGTTGAACAGAAT
>JAJKFI010000008.1:12485574-12496472 GCA_029204185.1 Lerista edwardsae
AATGAGAACTTTTGATCTCCGATGAAAGGACTGTATGCTAAAGGTGTATTATAAAACTAATTTAGGTGTATTTAATTGGCTTTCTCTGGACCAGGCTCTCCAAAACCTGGCCTGCAGGCCGGATCTGGGGTTTGGACAACCCTTCCGCTTTGTGAGTGGCATTCAGCGATGGGATCTACAAACGATTTGGGGGAACGGAGGGCGGGACTTAGGCGGGACTACCATTTGATTGGCAGCCCGTCCGTGCACTTCCGGTTTCGTTCCGCTCACCCCGTGGCCGTCCCTGGCCTCGGAGGGGGCGCCACTTCAACCGAATAGTAAGCGTTGGGTTTTTTTCTATGCAGCGTTCGGGGGTTTGGCAACCATCACTCTAGAGCCCCGCTTTGACAAAAGCAGAAGCATGACCACCCTGAACCTAAACATGGCACCCCTAAATACCCTATGTCACCTGCTGTAGTGAATTTCAGTGTCTCTAGGGAAACTAACAGTAAACCTTTTCTGGTGGGGATATTTTGTGTTCTTTTGCTCATGTTACTTTAATCATTAGGACCTTTGCCTTGACTTCTGGATCCCCAAATAAATGTGGGAACTTTAAGCTCTTAAATAGAATGCTGCTTAACTTCATATTATTTCTGAAGCTGATACTGAGATCCTGATTCCATGCTATCAGTACTTCACAGTCGGATTACTGTAATGAATTTTATTTCGATCTCCCCATATCTCTTGTGAGTTGCTAGTAAATGGTCCAGAACTTTACAGTTAGACTTCTTTCTTTTGAGGTGTCACTAGCTTATCACTTGAATTCTTTTCACTAGAAATGCTTTGCCAGGGCAATCTAGAATCTAGGCTTCCTTTTGACCTTCAAATGGCAGCAACTCATTTTTTTAGTATTCTTATTGTTGTCTCCTTTTTCATGGCTTTCATTGTCTAATTAAAACTTTCTGTTAGTAGGTGTCATCCTGCTTCTCAGGGTTCACAGGGTTTTCCACACTAGAGCTCTTGGTAGTCCTCAAAGAGATCATACAAGGTTTTTTTTTTTTTCCTCAGCTAATCAATGTAGCTTACAGCCAAACTGCACTTTAAGAAAAACTTCGTCATTGTACCAGCAAGGCCTAGCAAGACTGACAGCGCAATTCTAACCTGGAGTTAGGCTGGCACAGTTAGGGCAGCAAAGTTTGGCCCGCACAAGGGACACCATAAAGTATGTTTGGGACCTGACTCCAAGAGTGGTCCAAATCTACTTTACGCTCCTCCTGGTACAGGCCAAACTTTGCTGGCCTAACTTTACTGGCCTAACTCCAGGTTAGGATGGCGCCCTGAGGCTTTTTATGTGGAAGAAAGTAGATCAAATTATTCAGTCTTGACAGAACTGCATGGCATGGCATGCCTCTTGGCATGGCATACGGTAGTGGGTAATTTGTGGTAGTGGAAATGCAGTTGACCCTTAGCAAAGGGCTGTGGCATGAACCAATACTTCTTCCTGAGGAACGAAAGCCAAGCTGTGTGCTTAGAATCACTGCATGCCGTGGTCCTTCATGAGTGTTCCACTTCAAAAATACAGGTGCATGTCTTGCAGGTGCATGTCTTTCTCGCATCCAGTTCTCTCCACACCATTCAAAGGAAACTAGCAGGCCAAAGCCCTAAGCTAGCAGCCTCCTTCCTAATGTGTTGTTTTCCACAGGCAGAAAACGTTTGCTATTGCAGAGCACTCAAATGTGTGATCTTCCAGCAGTAGTCTGAAGTGATATCACTAGTTCTGAATTCTGAATGAGAAACAGAGAAGCTCATGGGAAGTTGTAAGCTGAACCCATTCTGACAGCAGGGCTCTAATTGAAGGATTATGGGGCAGTCTTTCAATGCTTCCAATTTGCAGTTGAGATATGAGTAGTTTGTCGGCCTGCATGAGTTCCCAACCAAACCACATGTCCTACGGCGACAAGCAGGAGGTCAATGTAGGCCATGCAGCATAACATCCTGTATGATAACAACTATTTGATACACCACTTTTCAACAAAATAAGTTAACAAAGCATTTTTGTAGCACACAAAAGGATAGTTCCCTGTCCTAAAAGGACTCACAATCTCAAAAGGAAACACAAGAGACTCCATAGTTAGCTACTGAAAAAAAATGCTATGCTGGGGTGAATAGGGCCACCGGTGCTCTCCTGCTAAAGAGAACCAACCCTTAAAATATCCCCCTTTGCCCAGGTAGTGAGGGATATCCTAGAGTAGTGTTGTTCTGTACAATGCACCTGTCATGCTCCGTAATTACTCACTACCCTACAAGTAGGCATGAGTGCATCTGCTGTAGGAGTGCGTCTATGGTTTATAAGTGGAGGAATAGATCTGCCCAAGCTTTGCATCAGAATAATCTGTGAGGTGGGTAAGAATCAAGCTTTTTGCAAAAGCCAATTGGATTTTTCATACTAGTGTAAATTCATTTCTCTAAGTCAGTGTTTCCCAAACATTTTAGCACCAGGACCCACTTTTTCAAATGAACTCTTTGGGGACCCCCCCTCGCTTTACAAGATTTAGGGCGCAATCCAAGGCCCAACGTTGGGCTGACGCCAGGTGCTAGCATCAGCCCAATGGCAGCAGTGCTGGCCCAAGAGTGCTGACAGTCACCCTCGCACCAGCGCCACTGCTGCTGGGCCAACGCTAGCAGCGGCATCAGCCTAACAGCGCCAGCCAAAGCCGGCGGCACCATGCTCCTGTGCTAGCTGGGTTCGGCTGGCACAGGGGCATTTCTGGGCAAGAGGGAGGGCGTTTCCAGGTGGGGGGGCGTGCCAGCCCAGGGAGGCTAGTGGAGTTAGGATGTGGCTGGCCTGCCTTACTTTTGGATGGCCTTCTTGCCACATGTGGGCCTCCTTGGACCCATGCCAGCTATGTCTGAAGAAAGAAAGGGGGCAGCTTGCTTACATGGCACGTTGTTGACTTACTGGGATCAGCACAGCCTGGGGTCTGTGACAGCAGAATGGCAGTGTTCACGCTGTCACTGGGTCTTCTAATACAGCAGAAGTCCTGTTCCTAGAAGGCCCAAAGAATTAGGCCAACAATAAATGAGCCAAGCTAAAGTGCCAGTGAGACTTGAAAGGCAATCTAAGCATATTTAACGGGCAGTCTCTTTTTTAGATCGGTGGTTAGGAGGACTGGGCTGTAAAGCTGAAATCCTTATGTTTGCTTAGGAGTGATTCTCCCTGAATTCAGTGGAATGTAAATTTTGGTACTGTTGAGTATATACTGAATCTCTGAATAACAAAAGCAGCCCCCTTAAAAAAAAACCCCCACACAAATAGAGGATTTACTTTGATTACACTGAAGGGGTGATAATGCCAGTGTTCCATGTTTAATGAAACATTGTTAGATGTCCTTTTCTCTCTCATATTAAAACATTCGCCTAGTCGTGAGCAGAAATAAAAGGTTCAGGGCTTGTGAGCATCAGTTTATAGGTAGCTGTTTAAGAACAAAAAATAATGAGATATTGGGTATTGTGAGGCTCAAGAGCTGTCTTTCTAGGCTCATTTATTTCCATTCACCTTTTGTCAGAATTGCAGATAGAAGACATTCAATTAAAACATGTCACCTGTTATGTGCGGTCTAATTCGTATTTGTAAATGGCACAGATGAGAGCGCCAAGCCTCACATGGGTCCAGCTTTCTGAAATGCATGCAGGGCGGTAATCCCCTTGGAAAACATGAGCAAGTCTGCATTGGAGAAGATCCTGTAACTATGCTCTGTTGATCTCAAGCTGCTTGTTAGGGCTTTTCAGAGCATCCTTGCGTCATACCTGCAAGAACATGCATGCAGTCAGCACACACCAGAATCCAAGAATTGTGCAGTCTTTTGTGGCTACATTTCTACACGCCAGTCAGTGGTCATTTTCTTTTCATTCAGAAGTGCTTCTTATTTATTTTTTCTCCATGCTTCAGATGTCTTGGCCAGGATCCCAAGAGCTACTGAGGCTCCCACAAGGGGCTTGTGCAAGCCAGTAGCATATTGATTTGTTTTTCTTTGAACAGCTGATCTGCTCACCTTATGGCAAGCTGCTGTTGTAACTTCTATGTTTCAAAAGCAGCTTGCCATGTGGCAGGGTAAGGCAGTATTTGAGAGAATCAAGCCTAGAACTTCAGTAATGATGCTAGTTCCACGGTTCTTTGGATACAGACCATTATCATTTTCCTGCTCTAAATTTCCTAGGCATATTCCCTCTTCTGAACTGTAAATTGTATTCCTTTATAATATAAGATTTAGCTGAAGACAGAGAGATGGCTGCCTTTTAAGGTTTCCTTTGCCAAGCTTAGTAATATGCTTCAGAGTGCAGATAGCTATCAGGAGACAAAAACTGACTTCCCCTTGCTAATTGTTAATTCAGCAGTAGAGCAGGAAAGCTTTAATGTGAGCCGTAGCTTTTATCTTTTTTGATGACTTAGGATTCTGTTTTTTTTTAAAAAAATTGCCTGGCTAATGGACATGCATTTTGCGTATCTCGATGACTTTTCGGTTTTCACCTGTATTGTGCCGGCACTATACTGTTGAATAATTTCAAACCTATTTAGCATGTGCAAGTATGTTTTGGCCCCTGTAAGTACAAAGAGCCCATGTTTTCGTTTTCTTCACAAGACGTTCTTTCTAGAGCAGTTTCATGATGTACAAAGCGTGATTGTACATCAAAGGGCCTGTTTCTGATGAAGTTAGACAAACTTAGAAACAACTAGTGTGGAACCAGTTTAATCGCCCAGAATCATGCTGAGTAGTAAGTCATGTTGCATACTTTATTATCCAAATAAATTTTCTTTCCCATTTCTTTAAAGTACTATTATCTTGTTTAGATCAATACATATGCATGATGTTTGTTCACAGTATTTTAGTGTTCTTATAAATATGCACAACATGTGGCAGTTAAATTGGAGCACTGTATCAGAATGCTGTCCCAACGGAGAATCAGATCAGAGTCTGCCACTAGAATTCCTTCTGCCATTTCTGATTTTGCTAATCTGGTGTGCTTGTTTCTTGCCTCTGCTGCTTCTGTATCTTTAGATGGTCAGCAATACATTACTTCAATACGTTGCAGCTTATACTCATGCAGCCTGGAATTCTGTTTTACGTAGCAAAGCATAAGCATTGTTTTGGCCTAAGAAATACCACTTCCTAAGTATTGGATAAAATTAAAAACTTCTTAAAGCTTTCTAGCTTTATTCCATATGCAGGTACTTGTGCGTCAGTCTGTGATAGTCGTATTTATTTACTTAAATAGTTTTATCACAGTAATTATTTTTTAAATGACATTTGAAATTGGTGCTGTAGTTCTTAGTTACCTGTGTCCTATTGCTGTAAGGATAACTATAATATTACTTAGTACTTGCGTAGAGCTTTCAAGTGTTCAAAGCATGTCACGTGTATAATCTTGTTGTAATCCTTGCACTAACCCATGTAAGGTATTATTGCAAAGTGGATGGCAGAGGTGAAATTCAAATGATAAACTTCCTGGTTCATAGTTCCTATGGCCCATGCCTATCCTCCCCCCCCCCCTGCCGCTATAGTGCAGCCATGCCAAAAAGGCATGCGCTGTATCCAGGGGTGGAAAAGAGATCAGGAGGCTTCAGAGGAAAAGAGGGCGTTAACTCTTATGTCTCTATAAACTCGTTTATGCCTCTCGCTTTGCAGTGGGTCTCTTTGGACCTTGTTACCTGCACCAGCTTTTTAGCAGCTCTGTAGGACCAGTATTGTTCATTATATTTTTTATGACACTATAGTAACAAATCTATTTATGTTTTGTTCATAACTGTTACACTTTAGCTCACAGTGGCTGATTTCTTGGCCATGTTCTCCTCATTTCTGTACCTATTTCTAGGAATACTTTCTAATACTTTCGTATATGTATAAAATGGATTGCTCCCTAATTTTGTGCTCATCCCATTATTTTTAGTTTCCACCATTTTCAGTCAATAAGTTTTAACTTACTGAATTATGGGGAAACCTTAGATCAGAACCTCAGAATTATGGGCAAACCTTTTGGGCTCAGCGTGTCAAAACTTAGGAAAATGCTTAACTTGACTCTGCTGGCATGTCAAGTCCTTTCCCAAACAAAAGAGAAACAACATTTTATATTCATTTATCTATTCATGAATTTTTATGCAAAAAAATACAATCCAATAATGCATGGTGCTATTTATTATATAAACAAACATCCAATAATTACCAACATTTAAAATGAGTGAAACAGACTCACAGCGCAATCCTACCGTCTGCGCAGCGTTGGCACAATGGGGTTGTGCCGACGCTGCGCATTTAGCGCTGGTGCGGGGGCAATCAGCAGCCCCATGTTGGCACTAAGGCAACAGGACCAGCACTGCTGGCCACTGAAGAGCGGGCGCAGATCTGAGGAGACTGCGTGGCCTGGATCAGGGCCATGCGGCCTCTTGAGCTGGCCTAGGATTTGGCCTTATGGCCGAATCTGTGGTCCGCCCATGTCCCGCCCTCGTCCCAACCACATTCCACGCTCCTCCTGCCAATCCCCGAGGTGCCCTGTCATGGTGCGAGGCACCCTGCTGGCAGCGCTGGTCCTGTTGCGCCCATGCAGCGCCTCCCTAGCGTCAGCCGAAGATGGCCGGAGTGAGGGAGGAGCAATGATAGGGCGCCTTGGGGATTGGTGGGAGGAGCGTGGCATGTGGTTGAGACAACGGCAGGACATGGGCGGACCACAGATTCGGCCATAAGGCCAAATCCTAGGCCAGTTCAAGAGGCCGCACAGCCCTGATTTAGGCCACGCAGTCTCCTCGGATCTGTGCCTGCTCTTTAGCAGGCGCAGATCTGAGAAGCGCATAGGGGAGGCTGGAGCCTCCCCTATGGCAAAGGAGCACACGCTCCCTTGCCATGGGAGGGTCCAGCCTCCCCCCACCCAGCGTTGGATATGTCGCTGGCCGGCCAACCTTGCTGTTCCGGCGCTGGGTAGGATTGCGCCCTCAGTTTTTGTCAGGTGCTGGTGTATTACCCCAAATGTTGTGTTGTGTCACCTTTGACAAGCGTGTCGTAGATTTGCTATCACTGCCTCAGATCCATACATAAGATATATCCTACAGGCATATAGTTATGTTTAATACAATTTACTTTTTTCGTTTTTAGGTGTACGCCTAGACAGAGTACGTGGGGGTCGCCAGAAGTACAAGCGCAGAATAGATGCAGAGAATAGTCCATACCTGAATCCTCAACTAGTTCAGCCAGCCAAAAAGCCATGTAAGTATATATCAGATGGTGGTGGTGGTGGGTGGGTGTGGGTGTGCATGTGGGTGGGTGTATACGTACACAGGAGATGCGACTTGATGCCATAAAAATATCAGTAAAGTGAGAGAAAGCCAAAGCAAATTGTATTCATTATGTTCCTTATCAATGACAAGTTGGTAAACTCTTCATGCCTTAAAAGATGCTTTTAAGGGTGAGAGTTTGTTAATGTACAATTTATGCAGTACACATTTTACATTTACAGGTGATCTTTATTTCCAGTGGTACATAAAACAGCTCATGCTGTGATCATTAGTTCATTGAAGCTTCTAGTCACAGATTTTACAAGAAAGCGATTTTTGTAGTTTTCACTTACTAAATGAGTTTGCCTGCTCAACCTCCCAATGAAAATACATTAGGAGCCTCATTAATTTATAGCGATAGAAGGTTGACACACTAGCATATTACATTGAAACAAGAATATGCTACACTTACAACAAATGGGGGGGGGTAGTTTTCTTGCTGATGTGTTTATACTGTAGCTTTTTTTCTCCTTCCTGAGGTGTTAATTTTCTCATATCCAGCCAATATTAAAAGAAACATTCCAATGAGCTAAAGGTTTGCTCAGATTATACAGTCATGCAGAAACAAAACTAATTCTCTTACAGTGAAATCCTAATGCATGTTTGCTCAGAAGTAAATCTCACTGTATTCAGTAAGTCTTACTCCTGGATAAGAGTGCATAGGATTGTAGCGGTTTCCCAGTACAAAAGCAGGTTTGTTGATCTACAAAGGCATGAATTAGTAACCCAGAGTGCTTGTGAATGCTTTTTTATTTAGATTGTCACTTAACTTTCAAAATGGCTGCTTTGATGTCTAAACAGTGGCACAGGCCTCTGGGGTCCAGAAAGGCTTCACTTTGGACAGGAATAATAAAAGGTTCTGAGAATTACATTGATAGTGCTTACCTGGTTGTGTCAAAAAACTGTGTCTTTTTTTCACCTCCAATTCCCCAGTAGGGGACACTGCTGTGTATAATACACAGGAGCATATGGGGATCTGGAAAGAAAATAGAGTTTGAACTGTAAGTAAAAGGGCATTTTAGCTATGTCAAAGGGAAAAGAAACCAGTTTTACATAAAATTAAGGCTTAAGTGAACATATGGCATCGTTTCCTTTTGCCTTTCCAAAAAACATTATGCTGATTATACCTTCAATTGTCCAATCTGGCATCTTCCACACAGTCTGCATAAGCTGTTCCGCCACTCTGTAAATACAATCTAGGGCTGCATTAAGCAGATTTTGCGCATTATAATAAAAACTTTCTGATAATACAATAAAATTCAATAAAGTCTAATGCTTAATTTCATTAGAGGTTTAGATTTTCTGGATGCACAGATTGCCAGCTTTTCATTTATTTTATATTGTATCATTGAGTTGAATTGCTGACAGCTCGGCACATGCACAAACAATTAAGCCTTTTATCATAGACATAGGTTAATGCTGCCGGGCTGAAAATGCCAGGAATTGAAAGGGCACAATTCACAGGGAAGTTGTCCTGTGTGAGCCCTGTTCAGAGCTATGCAAGAATCCATGTTCTTTTGCATTCACCATTCATTTCAAGGGAGCTTACCATCATCGGTGGATTGTGATCTTTATAGCCGAAGTCACTGAAAGTGGTTTCTTTTAAAACATGCAAAAAGATAGCTACAATTTACTTTAACGGGTTTTCTTAGGCTGTGATAAACTTGCTTCCAGTCTTCATCTCTCATACTTAAAAAAAATAAGTGGCTCCTGATCATATGTTCATTTTTCTTCACTGATCCTGTAAGAAACGGGGGGATTTATAAAACTCAACTTTTGCATCCATTCCAGCCAGTGTCAGGAGGCCACAATGAAATCACTTTGGCTGAGGAAGTAGCCTGGGAGATTTTCTGGGTTCTGACAGATAGTTTGTGCACAACAAAGGCAGAGGAATGAAAATTGGGTTTTATTGATTCTAATTAGGGAAACATTAAATAAGATTTACCTAGGAACCGTGCTTGTGGCTATTCAGTTTCTTGACTGATAGGGCTTCCTGAGCACATTCAAAGTGCTCCTATGCTTATACTTGAATCCTTACAATGCTTTTCCCCATAGCAAAATAATAGGGATTAGAAAATGTTCACAACAGGCATGCTTCTCCCCCCCCCCATTTTTATTCTCTTTCTTTTCACCAGAACCCAGTGGTCTGCCTACAGGTCTTGTCATGTTGTCAGAACAATGGCTGATGAAATGTTGTGAAGCATAAATGAAATTGTACAGCATCCTGAATCACTGCACAAAGAAAATGTTTGTCTTTGAGGGGGAAAAAAACCTCAGCGTATATTTTACCCTTTTTACCCTACAATGTGTGTTCCCCCCCCCCAGTATCTTTGTCTTCTGAATTGCATTTGTGCACATTGACATCCAAATCTGGAACTTTTAACTATTTACACAGGGTCACATCCATAGTAATACTTCCTTGAATTGCAACTCATTCCATGAATGCGGAGAACAGAGGAAGCATTCCATTGGTGCAAAGCATCCTTGTGCAAGTGAAAGGGGCCTCTTGTGCAAGCCGAATTCTCTCTCTATTCTCAGAGAGAGCTTGCGTTCAGAGTGCGCTTGCTTTCAGAGACCCATTGCTCTGGATATTACCCGAAGGCTAAAATCTAATGCATACTTTCCTGGAAGGATGCCCTACTGAACATGGTGTGGCTTATATCCAAGTAAACAAGCATAGACTATGCTTAAAATTTTAAAATCCTAGTAGTTATGGTTATTCATTTGCATGTGCGTGTTCACACACAAACACACACACACACTTAAATTAATGATAGACAAACCTTGGACGCTTTTCAAGCAAAAAACACCGTGAAAATACCTACCAGTCTACTTGGGTAATTTTGTTTTAGGAGTTCTAACAAGCTTTTAAAAAAGCCCTCTGATCACAAGCAAGTAACGTAATGTCGGGGGGGGGGGTTGCCCCCTCCAAAAGTTTAACATTAACATAGAAAGCTGTTTATCAGAAAATGTTAAAACCACCATCCATCATCTTTAAATGAGATAAATATTCCCCATTAATCAGTTTGATAATAAGAGTGTATTGGAAAAGATTTATTTTGTTGGCATAGCTTTGGCAGTTCCTATGCAACTATGAACATATGCCGCAGGGCCTTTTCATAAGTAACACTAAAATCAGTTTTTGAATTTCTCCCATCTGTAATTTGAATATAAAAACTATGTTAGCGACCATGCCTGTTAAGTTTTGAAATAGCCCCCTTCTGCTTCCTCTTTCACATCAGCAACATTTACTAGTGATGCGTTCCAGACAAAAAGTGCTCTTCTTGTCTCTTGCAGAAATGCCCTTATTAATAATAATAAAGCATGCTTGATGTGATGGCTTGCAGTTGGCTTTTGCATTTGTTTTTTTTAAGACTGATGTACTCACCTTCCTGACACACACATTTGTAAAATTCTAGAGACAGTTGATCAGAGCTCCAGAATAAATGGCACAGCAGAGCATTAACAATTTTTTAGAACAAATTAAGCCAGGTTTTAAAGCCATTTGATTGCAGTTCTGCACCCATTTGGGCATCACAGCTGATGTCACTGGTGTTGCAGTTTCACATCACACAGTCCAGAACTGGTTGAAACTGGC
>JAJKFI010000008.1:12496482-12515425 GCA_029204185.1 Lerista edwardsae
GGTCCGCAAGCCCCCAACTCTGCTCTAACCAACACAAATTCACATCAACTGGAATTTAAGCTAAGCAGGATTGCAGCTGTTTGAGCAGTTTTGTGTGTCACCTTCGCTTTTTCTGTATCTTTCCACTTACGATACACTTGTCATGAGCCCTATTTACATGCTACGTTCATGTGGATGCAACCTATGTACGTTGTGCACCATTGATCTGTATGTGTGTACAGTAATTCATACATGACCTTCAATGTGTGCACAGCTATGAGGTCCATTCTGTGTCAGTCATTTCAATTAACTCATGTACAAAACTTGCACTTACGTACCAAATAAGGTGTGACTAGCCCTATAGTCATTTTGCACTGAGAACCTACAGCACTGCTCCTACCTTACTGTTACTAATCTATGAAAGTTCAAGATGAATACTCTCTAAGCACCTATACATTTAAATATATTTAGGATTGCTCTTGTAATGTAGGGTTTCCCAGACTTTTGATAGGTTGGAAGTCGTTCCCACCCTCAATCAAAACAAATTGCAAGATAGCTTTGTGGGCATTTTGCCTCTGGGCATCCTTCTTTTTAACCTGGCCTGACATTCAATGCTCAGGGACGGGCCCAAGTATTTTGGGCAATGGTACTGCTTTCAAATGGTGGATACATCCAACATGGTGACTTTGTTTTTCATGGAACTGTCATGCCACAGCTCCTGTCATGCCACAACAATGTGCCCTAGCACAGGGCTCTTCAAACTTTTTCATGCCATGACCCCAATAAATTAATTTATTTAATATTTAATGTTAATTTATTTAATATGTAATTTATTATTTATTTTTAATAATTATTTATTAATAATTATTTATTAATAATTACTTTATTTAATATTTAATTTATTGATGTATGTGACTGGGGACCCATTGTTAGTTCCGCCCATCCTGGGATCCTATCCGCCCACTTGTTGCCCCCTTCATCGCCCAATCCTTGCCCATGTTACGTTCATCACGGCCTCAGCCCCTCCCCCCCGAGGAGCAACCCCTCATCGCTGGCTCACCCGATCGTAAGTGGCTCCTTTCTGTCACTCTGAAAGAGGCTTGAACGCAGCAGGTTGGATGAGGCGATTTATTTGGGTCAGATATTTTACACTCATGGGGTCTTGTTACATCACAGGCTCCCATCGCGGCTTACATGGAGTAGCGTCTGGACCCATGCCGCCCTTCGTTGAGACCTGCCCTGGCCACCGAGGATGTCTCATTTGACTGTGTCTCACTGTGGGGGGTTGCTGGGGGACTGTTCTTGAACCCCTTGAGGCCATTGCCTCTGCCTCCCAAGGGAGGACCAGGCTGGGGGTAATCCCAGGGGGGTCCTGGCTCAGGAAGTTTTCCCAGCCAGTTCCCACATCCCAGGGGCAGGGTAGCCCACACCCATTCAGGGCCAGGTAAAGGTTGGGTAAAGGTAAGGCCTCATCCAGCCACCCTCCCTGTGCTTCAGCCACAGGGGGGGAAACCTCCTCTCCCTTAGGCTGCCCTGCTCTTTATGAGTCAGCCAGCTGCTCCAGCTGGCTCCACCCCTTCCAGGGCCCACCCCTGAGACCCACCCCCTCTGGTGGTTCTCTCCAGGGGCAGGCCAGGCCTTTGCCTCAATAGCAGCCTTTGCCTCAGCACTGGCAGAACCAGAGCCTTTACTCCTGAGGTAAGGCCATCTGGCCTGTTGCTCCCTCGAGCCTCCTCAATGACAAATGGCTGATGCCTCTGACCCACCCCAGGGCTTGGGCGCCGCTTTCCATCCCTCAGCCGTCCCTTGCAGCCCCACACCTGGTCCCCAAGCAGGGTGCTGTGGCCCTAGGCCCCACAAGCAGGGCAGCGTTGCCCCAGCACTGTCCATTGTATGTTAGAGAGAGCAGAAAAAGTTGCCATGAAGCCTGACACTATTTTAACACAATTGCTAAGAACCAGAGCAGTTCTGGAAAATCTCATGGTACCTGAAAGGGTACACCAGATGTCACGTCCCCCTTTGCCTCGTGGTATTCTAACCCAGTGGTCTTCAACCTTTTTCATCCATGTAAGTTGCTGCCATCCCACAAGTAAGGCTTCATGACCCCAAGGTTGAAGAACACTGCCCTAGCACACAGCGATATAATTGCTGGTGTTGGAATTGTGAAAACCCTGAAACGTGAAATCAAGTGTACCTACTTATACGATTCAGCTTCTTTCTCTTCTTTAAAGCATTTTTTATTTGATAGTAAAGCTGAACATTTAACAGAAGGAAGGAGTTGTAAAACATTATAGACTGAATTATTCACATTAGAAGAGATCAAGTTTCTGAGATGGAAAATGCTAATTGGAGGTAGCTAGCAGAAATTATAGAATTCAGCCAGTTCATTTTTATCCAGGTTCTTCTCAAGCATTCCCCTAGTAGAAAGTTATAGTATTGCAAACATTCGCAAAAGTAATTCACTTCAAGAGTCCCAAGTGTCATCCAGTCCAACTTTGTTGGGAGGAGGCCTCTGTGACTGCCCCTCCCCCAACTACAGGATGCAGCACAAGCTATGTCAGTGCTGGAAAGTTGGTTAGGATTCTGCCCATAGTCTCAAGATGGTTTATATGGGCAGGTTGACCGTAAACCCCATTTTTTTTGAAATGGGATTTTTACAAGTGTCATCCTATGCGTAGAACCCTCCATTTCTCCGGACGTTTCCCTTCATAGCGCAGTCATTGCTTTCTGCATTATGCACAAGACTGCACAGCTTTCACCTTCCATGCTTTCCAAGCTTCCACAGACAGCTGCAAAACACCCCTCAGGCTGGTTCTCAGGTTCTTCATTATACGACAAAGTGGCAAAATCCTTGACTTGGCAATGGGCGATCTTCATGAGCCTGTGCGCGTGTGCACTCATCTGAAAGGAAAGAATGCTGCGAACCCGGCTGAGGAGTTTGCAAAGAATTGTAGGCACAACTTGTTTGGTATGTACCACAGAACCGCGTCAGCCTTCATCTGCATAGTCCCACCCCTTTGTATATCGCATCTTTTTGGTGTGATAAAATCTTGGACTTTTAAGGCTGTGACAGTTCCATACACGCAGCTCAAAAAGGATTGTGGAATCCTGAGTTGGCAAGTGTCGTTTTGCTGTAGTATTTCAGATTACAAGTGAGAGGGGCCATTTTTCAATGCTTCCTCATGTAAACAACTTCTTACAAATAAAATGAAAAGAAAAATGCAGAAAAGAAGCACAACCTGGGCAAAGGTTCTGGAAATTTGTTTCCCTTTGGATGCATTTCAAACTGCGATTCTGCCACCTGCAATCTGAAGTGATATAGTCCAGCCTTCCACTTATTTTTATGTCCTTCTGCTATCTGTGCAGCCAGAGGGTGGGCAAGAGTACAGAATTCCAGTCCTTTCCCCCCACTTCACTCACAACATGCATTTACCACCACCACTTTTCCACCCTTACTTCATTGCTTCCATGGACAGAGTAAGAGAGAGTCCAAGTTCTGCCTCGAGTCCGCTGCATTAGAATTGAATGGGTAGACATTGGCCACAGGCCATCCCCTCTACATAGTCCTTCCTTAGGGTTTTGTTTCTTGGTCAGCAGGTGTTGGGAATCTTTGAAATTGGGGTTGTTTTGGGTGGGGTCAGGACAGGCAAAAGACCCTGCAGTTAGTCCCCAACGCCCCATATGCACTAGCTGCCCCAGACAGCTAGGCAAGGGACAGACAGACCCAGGAAAGATACACATAGCCTCTTATTTTATTTATTTATTTATTTATTTATTTATTTATTTATTTATTAGATTTTTACCCCGCCTTTATGCCCGAAGGCACTCAAGGCAGCATTACATAAAACTATAAAATTTAACATTAAAAAACAGTATAAAAGAACATTAAAACAACATATTCAAACAAAATTAAAAACACAACAATAAAATTTAAAAAACCAAACCCTGTGGATCATAAAAGTATAACACCCCAGCCAGTCAACCTGTCAACAATTAAAAGCTTTTTTTAAATAAAAAGGTCTTCAGCCCCCGCCGAAATGTTAACAGAGAGGGAGCAGTTCTCAATTCTAAGGGGAGGGTATTCCAAAGTTGGGGGGCCACCACCGAGAAGGCCCTCTTCCTGGCCGCCACCCCTCTCACTTCTCCTGGTGGCGGCACAGTCAAAAGGGCCCCTCCAGATGATCTAAGAGTATGGGAAGGATTATATGGAAGAAGGCGGTCCCTCAAATACCCCGGGTCACTGTGGCCAGGTCCGCACAGCTCAGGGACGGCCGCAGCTGGCGAATCAGCCGAAGCTGAGCAAAGGCTCCCCTGGCCACCGCTGCCACCTGGGACTCCAGGTGTAGCTGTGGATCCAGGAGAACCCCCAAGCTGCGAACCTGCTCCTTCAGAGGAAGTGTGACCCCATTCAGAGCAGGACGACAGTCCAATACCCGAGCTGTGGATTTCCGAACCAGAAGCACCTCTGTCTTATCCGGATTTAATTTCAGCTTGTTCGCCCACATCCAGCCCCTAACCGCCTCCAGACAGCGATCCAGGACCTCAACCGCCTCCTCAGAATCAGGGGGAAAGGAGAGATAAAGTTGGGTGTCATCAGCATATTGATGGCACCCCACTCCAAACCCCCGGATGACCTCTCCCAGCGGTTTCATGTAGATGTTAAACAGCATGGGGGATAAGATGGAACCTTGCGGCACCCCAAACCTAAGAGGCTGGGGTGCCAAACAAGCATCCCCCAGCACCACCTTCTGGGATCTGTCAGCCAGGAAGGAGCGGAACCACTTCAAAACAGTGCCTCCAAGCCCCAACCCGGCCAGCCGACCCAGAAGGACACCATGGTCGATGGTGTCGAAAGCCGCCGAGAGGTCCAGCAGGACTAACAGGGTCGCACTTCCCCCGTCCATCCCCCGGCGCAGATCATCCACCAAGGCGACCAAGGCAGTCTCCGTCCCGAACCCCGGCCTGAAGCCAGATTGGAATGGGTCCAGATAATCCGTTTCCTCCAGAACCCTCTGAAGCTGGGACGCCACCACCCGCTCAATCACCTTGCCCAGAAATGGGGTATTGGAGACTGGCCGAAAGTTGTTTAAATTTGTGGGATCCAGGGAGGGCTTCTTCAGGAGGGGGCGAACCATCGCCTGCTTCAAAGCAGGCGGGAGCACCCCCTCCTTCAGAGATGAATTCACCACCCTCCCTGTCCACTCGGCCAGCCCTCCCCGGGCAGCTCTAATTAGCCATGCCGGGCAAGGGTCGAGCGGGCAAGCAGCAGGTCTCACACTCCAGAGAATCCTGTCCACATCCTCAGGCTCTACAAGCTGAAAAGAATCCCAAATGATAGGATAGACAGGTTCCCCAGGGACATCACTAGATATGCCCACAGCAGCGTCCAAGTCATGCCGGATCTGATCGACCTTATCTGCAAAATATTTTGCAAACTCGTCACAGCGAGCCTCCGTGTGCTCCTCCCCACCAGTAAGGGGGGCCAGATGTAGAAGGTTACGGACCACACGGAATAGCTCAGACGGACGGTTCTCTGCAGATGCAATGGTGGCAGAGAGGTGTGCCCTCTTAGCCGCCACCACTGCTCTGGAATAAGCTTTTAATTGGGCCCTAGCCCGTGTCCGGTCAGATTTGACACGAGTCTTTCGCCACCGACGCTCTAGTCGTCTGCTCTGCCGCTTCATCGTTTGCAGCTCCTCAGAAAACCAAGGAGCCGCTCTGATTCTGCGACTGGGCAGAGGACGCTCAGGAGCGATCTCATCCAGGGCCCTGGCCATCTCCGTATTCCAGAGGTCGACCAGGGCACTGGGTGGATCTCCAACTCTGGCAACAGGAAAATCCCCCAGAGCCCTCAGGAATCCGTCTGGATCCATCAGCCTCCGAGGGCGGATCATAAAATGTGATCCCCCGCCATTGCAGAGGTGAGAAGCCGCAACAAGCCTAAATCCCACCAGAAAGTGATCTGTCCATGACAAAGGAGTGATCTTAATCTCCTCCACCTCCAGATCACCATCAACCTGCCCCACAGTAAACACCAGGTCCAGCGTGTGTCCCGCCTCATGTGTCGGGGCAGATATTCTTTGAGACAGACCCATGGTTGCCATGGAGGCCATGAAATCCTGAGCCGCAGATGTTCCCGGGGCCTCGGCATGGACATTAAAGTCCCCCAACACCAAAAGGCCGGGGGACTCCAACACCACGCTTGAGACCAGCTCCGTCAGCTCAGGCAGGGAGACTGCTGGGCAGCAAGGCGGGCGGTACACCAGCAGAATCCCTGTTCTGTCTCGCCCCTCCAACACAACGCGAAGGCACTCAAACCCGGTGGACTGCTGAGCAGGGTATCTGGTGAGACGGATGGAATCCCGATAGACCATCGCAACCCTGTAGTCGTGGCTGCTGAAGTACCCGGAAACCCGGCGGACAAATCTGGGAAAGATTGACCCCTCCCAGCTCATCCAACCAGGTCTCCGTGATACATACCAGGTCGGCTTTCTCCTCCAAGATTAAATCATGGATAAGAGAGATCTTGTTATTCACCGACCTGGCATTCAGAAGCAGCAGCTTCAGACTCAGGGGACTATTGCCAGAAGTACCAGGGGTCAGAGGGATGAAGGAAGGGCCAGAAAGAGGGACAGTCTGTCTACGACTGACCCTCCTTCTCCTGTAATGTCCAGCCCCGCCCCCACCGCCATATCTTCCGTATGCATTTACATGACACAAACATACCGAGGCACATGCTTTTTTAAAAAGGAAATCTAGATGTGCATGCACACACGGAGGGCAAAGTCTTATGCATGTCTACTCAGAAGTCCTATTGCAGTGATGGCGAACCTATGACATGCATGTCAAAGGTCACACACCACATTGTTTGGGGTGACACACCAGCATTCACCATCACCTGACAAAAACTGAGTTTATTTTACTCATTTCTCATTTTTGTAATTATTTGATGTTTCATTATATAATACATAGCACCACACATGATTGGACTGTGTTTTTTGTTTTACGAAAAGGAATATAAAGAATTTTATCTTTTGTTTGGGAGGAGGGGTTGACACACCAGCAGAGTCAAGTGAAGCATTTCCCAAAGTTTTGACACGCCAAGCCTAAAAGGTTCATCATCACTGTCCTATTGTGTTCAGTGGGGCTGTAATATTCTTGTATGAAGGGCTGCTCTGAGACGTGGTCATAGTTAAAGGTCACCTATTAATGGCTGGGAAGGGGATTTGAATCCAGGAATCCCCCACCAAGCCAAGCACAGTATTTCTTGTTTCATGCAGTCTCGTCTCTCTCTCTCTCTCTCTCTCTCTCTCTCTCTCTCTCTCTCTCTCTCTCTGTGTGTGTGTGTGTGTGTGTGTGTGTGTGTGTGAGAGAGAGAGAGAGAGAGAGAGAGAGAGAGAGAGAGAGAGAGAGGGAGGGAGGGAGAGAGAGAGAGAGAGAGAGAGAGAGAGAGAGAGAGAGGGAGAGAGAGATGTACATCCAGACTTCAGTGTTTGTACCTGAAGTAAACAGCAATATTATTTCAGTAGCTCAGACCTATTTCTCAAAATTATTAATCTTTTGTGTAAATCCTAAGTGGAGTCAGTGGAGCAGTGATGCAAAGTTCAGTTCCTATCCTTGAAAATAGAGTGATTAGTAATCTATGTCCTGATCTGTCCTTACAGATAACAAGATTGTCTCCCATTTGCTGGTGGCTGAACCAGAGAAGATCTATGCCATGCCTGATCCCACTGTGCCAGACAGTGACATCAAGGCCCTCACCACTCTTTGTGATCTGGCGGACAGAGAACTGGTGGTCATTATTGGATGGGCTAAACATATTCCAGGTACAAAAGATGCATATTCTGGGACTTCTGTCTTTAAAAACATTTATTTGTTGTCTTTTTCCTATGCTTTGTTGCTTCTATATAGTTTGCCTGTAGCTTGCAAAGCCTAACCATCATAATCATAATAAAATACAATAATGAGCCACACTTCTAGGAACCTCAAACATTATACGGTGATATCTCAGTAGTTCTTCAACTCTTGGATAGAGTTTGAACAAATGAGCACCCAAACAATCCCTTTCCAAAATCTGTGACACCACTGATGAGGATGATATTAATGATGTATTTAGGGTAAGATTAAATAGAGAGACTGTATTTTCTCGCCATCACATATGTGGCAAAATATTTGTCGTTTGTTTGAGAGGTCATTAATTTTTTTTAATCCACAATTCTTTATCTGTTACTGTGGGGAAGTCTGTGTTAATCAGAAAACATGTGATCCTGTTAGGGCTGAGCTGGGATAAAAGAGAGTCCATCATTTTTTTTTCCTGAAAAACTGGAAGTGGTTTTCCCTTCTTCAATCCTCTTGCCATCTGGCCTAAATGCCTTATGTCCCAATCCTATCCCCCACCAGTCTATGCAATGCAGAAGCACCAATAGAGTGTTCACTGTATCCTATGGTTGAGGGGCAACCAGATGGCCCAGGAAAGGTAATAAAAATGCCCTTCTCCCCACCCTAATCCTCCCCCAAATCACCCACAACCTGTCCCCACCACCATCTTACCTGCTTTGGCACAGCCCAGGTGAGCCGTTTGTGCTGGCGGTCCCAGTAAACGATTATAGCTTTGAAAGCCTATTTAGAGCCTTGCCACAAGCAAAATAACCACATAGCCCTCCCCCTTTCCAGCATTTCATCTTCCAATATTTTCAATATGGCTGCTCTAGGTGCTTCATGACCCACCTGAAATTGGCTTCCAACCCACTGGTGGGTCCAGACCCACAGTTTGGGAACCATTGGAATAGATGTTGCTAGTTTATTTGGATCATGCAAATTGCCCAGAGTCAAAAGGAAAGTGTTTTTATAAAAAAAAAATCTTTGCAGCTCTAGCTGATTTGTGTGTGCCTTCTACTTAAATGTGTTTGTGTTTTCAAGGGGACACTAATGTAGCCTTAGCCTAAGATTAAGAGGCAGTGCTAATTGGACATTCTCGTTCCAAGCTGCCTTGAGTGCTTTTTGAGCCAAGACTGGCTAAAAAGTGGTATGTCAAAAGAACAAGCTTTCCTTGGTGGGCTTTCCGAAGGTAGGCATTCCAGTATCAACATGAATGCACATGTGCGATGCGCACGCACACACAGAGTGCTCTTTCTCTCCTTTTTACTTTTCAGCTCGGATTTAGGAACTTTCTCACTGCAGTGACTGAAGCCTGCACCATATTGTAGACAATCCACTCTTAACTGCTTTTTGAGTTAATAGACAAGGCAGTTTGCAGACCTGTCAGTTTGTTCCCTTTCACAGATATTAAATTCTGGACTTGGGAAGCAAAGAATGAAATACCTGTTCATGTCTTTAGCAAGATGAAAGGCTGCATTTGTACATTTTACTCAATTTGGATTTGTGTTGGCATTACGGTGCCCTAAAATAGCTGGCATTTGAGGCAGCTATTAGCCATGAGGATAGCTGTACTGTAATGTCTTCAGACAACATACCTCCTCTTCTTGATTACATGACCAATCTAATCTGTACTAGAAACCTACAACCGAAGGTTGGACTATGTACAATATGCAGCCTTTTCCCTCAGCCCCTTAGCCTCCCTGTTTCTTCAGCTCCTTTGTGTCCTCCTCCTCAACCACAGATTTTCCCTTCTGTCCTCAGGACCTGTAAAAGATCCCCTTTTTGTCCCCTTTTTCTTTTGCGCTTATCTTAACTTCTGACATCTGTACTTCTGGCATCTTTCCCTCAGCCTCCTGCCTGTCACCCAATCTTTGGGACCCTGCTTCTGCTAGCTAGAGCTATCCTTGCAGAAGTGCACGTCCACATTTGTATGGGCCTGGTTGGATCCAACTGTGGGCATATATTGATAGGCTTTCTAGATGACTTGAAAGAGCTTTGTGTGGAACAGAGTGGGAGGCTGCAGTACTGCAGTCAAAAGCTCTCCGCGCAACTTGTTCGATCCTGGCGGAAATTGGGTTCTCAGTAGCTGGCTCAAGGTTGACTCAGCCTTCCATCCTTCCAAGGTCGGTAAAATGAGTACTCAGCTTGCTGGGTTTAAAGATGACTGGGGACGGCAATGGCAACCACCCTTTGTACAACAAAGTCTGCCTAGCAAACGTCATGCTGAGACGTCACCCCATGAGTCAGTAATGACTTGATGCTTGCCCAGGGAATCACTTTACTTAGATGAATTGACCAAGAACATTAAAAAAAAAAAAACTGCAGTCACTTTTCACTGATAGCAAAGCAGGTAGACTTTGCTTCAGATCCAGTTTTGTTTAGACAGAATCTCCTCCTTAATCCTGGGCTTAACACTTTGGTTCAGCCACTGTCTCTTCCAGTGAATGTGAACAATATAAAACACAATTCTGCCCGATACTAATTGCTTCCCCAAGCCAAATAATAAACAACCATCAATATACATCTAAATCATCATTTGCTTATAAAGGGAGGCTAGTAACATACGTTCTGAATGGTTCCATATTTTTCTGCACAGGAGAAATTTAGTTGTTCAGAGTTTGCATCACAAATGGCTTATAAACGAGCTTTTGAATCATGAGCAATGTTTTTCTGGTACAGTTAACTTATTTCTGTCTCCTTAAACTAGTTTGTCTTTATGCTTTGAATGCTACAGTAATTTCTTTAATCAAATTGATGGAAGTCCCTTTCCCAGCCCACACTGAAACCAATTTATTGGTCATGATACGCCAGCTATGTTACTAACAGTCGTAACGAACTGTCAGGCAATATCGCAGTGAAGCTAATTTGAAGTCATTAGGTGTGCAGCGTTCAGGCAACAATTTGTTACAGTGGTTAGGAACACAGCTGACATTTCTGAATGGCTTTGTTCAGAACAGGTCTAGATGAGCCCAAGCAAATTGTAAACTAATTTAAACATCACTCTGTATTATACTAGCTACTTTGTCTTACACTGGTTGCTAATAAAGCACCACAGATTAAGTCAAAGCTTGTTAAATAGGTGAGTTTGACTTTCATCTCTGGACAATGCCTACTTGGGTCTGACCAATATGGGGTACTTGCTCTAGAAGTCGGTCAATAATGCATCCTAGTGATTGCCAACGATCTTCTCTCAGTTTGATTTCTTTTCTGAATACATGACATAGGTTTGCTTTGAGTGTAGAAGAAACTGAGGGGTGGGTGGGGAGGGAAAACCATTTCAGTGCCTGCAGTTATCGGCGAAAGCTGTTCGCTGCTTTGGACTGGTGTTCTAAATTACAGAGACAGGATCTGAGAATCTGAACCAATTGTAAACTGTTGAGGAAAACCTCAATAGCAGAACAACTCCAGAAGCAAATTCAAAACCTGGCTTATCATGGCAGTATTGGGTGCAGAAACTATCCTCTGGTAGGCCAGTTTAAATGCAAAGGTTAGTGATAACGTTTTCATAGGTTAATGCTGACTCAATGAAGGGCTTACATGCAAAAAACTATTGGTCTTGTTCCTAAAGCGTGTGCTTTTGAATGATGTAGATCTATGAGTGCCAAATCAAAGCTGATGACTGATGTTAGTATACATTCACTGTAGTGGAACTACCCTGTTCTTGCCAGTACCAACAAATAGACGCAGGTCATATAAAAGACTGAAGATATGCACATATTGGAAAATTTATCTTTCATCTAATTGTCGAGGCAGTTTGAACTGGGCTATCAGTTTTCCTCTTAGATAATCCAAACAGTTACTCTGATCTGGCCATATTCAAAATATGTACACATCCCTACATCATGGTAGTTGTAAAACTTGTACTACATTGATTTTTTTTTTAATGATTATAACTGTAGTGGTACAGGCATGCCCTGGTATCCACTGGGGTTTCAGTCTGGACCTCCCCCCATGCATACCTGAAACCGTGACTAGAACCTCTTTGTTATTAGTAAAAACCCTTTTGGAGTTTAGAAAAAGCCTGCCTATGTGAACTGCCTTGAATTAAAGTCAAAGAGGTAATCCAATGACCAAGAAAGGCGGTATATATTAAAGATAGGGTAACATCAGTGGTTTTGCTACAACAAGGTAAAACCAAGAGATTTATTTAATGTTTATCTTTTTAATAGGCACCCCAGTATCCATGGTATCTGGATAACTGAAACTGTACTGAATCAGTAGGTACCAAGGCACACCTGTACTCAAAATCGCTATGAAAGATGTGAAGAAAAAATGACCCAATCAAATTCTGACGAATTCCACTGAAATTTCATTTTCTATTGTATAGAGAATTTAAAGTGTTGCACAATTTGAATCAGTTTAAAAGAAAAAAGAAAAAAACTCAGCTAGAATTCATTGTGAATTCAGAACAACTTTTATATAATTGATTTTTTCTCATATAGATAAACTTGGTTTTACAAGTTGTTAAAAGGAAAATTCGAATTATAATCAATTAATAGAAGACCCATGATTGTATTCTATATTCCATACCCACTTTTTCTTACCTCAAAATTTCAGAGGTTATTATCCAATTATACTAAATTTTCTTAAAGTTCTTAAAGTCCACTAATTCAGTTTGTTGTAGTCGTTCTATTCAGTAAGAGTTTAACGAACAAAAAGGTATATACAGTAATTCTACAGAAAAGGAACTGTATTGAAAAATGAAACACGCACACTCGCTATATAGGGGATTAACCCACTTGCATTAATAAATCAAACAAATGAACAGTGGTGTTGTGAATCATGACCACATCTTATCAGTAAAAGAAAATGATCACACTGGCATTAGGAAATTCTTGACTTTAGTTACAGGAGCATAAGAACAGATGATGGTGCCCTAATAGCCCTTTTTAAGAATGACAGGGCCCCACCATTAGCATCCTTTTATATCCTTGGAAATTGCTCATGCCTCACTTTTCTGGTTCCTATCTGCCTGACTCTTTTTTATTTCTCTTTCAATTTCATCCGCGCTCGGATAAGCGCATACTAACACAATATGATTGAGCTGTAAAATGGAACGCTGTCGCCTCTAATCTCTTTTATGTAGATATGGAGGTACTTCCACACTCCACTTCATTCTCTCTCTCCATTGTTGGCCTTTATAGAATGGGCTGCCGAGTAATGGAAGCTCACACTGTCAAATATTAGAGCTAGGTTTCACAGGGTGTGATAAGAAGATTATCAGCGTAGCAGTCAGATCTATTGTTGTTCTTTGTGTCAGATTAAAATATTCCTCTATGCTGTAACTTCGTTAGTCAAATATTACTGGTATTTAGGAAGGCAGTCATCTTCAGTGAGACAATACCTGCATTAACTGACCTAGATAATCATGAGTTAGGTTTACAGACTCTAACTTGGATTCGGAAAGCATTTGGTCATTTTATTTTGCATTGCATTTTGAGGAGTGTCAGTTTGCTTTTGGACATCTTTTTTTTTTTTAAGTCCCATTTTCTCATGAGATGAGAGTCTGCTGATGTCTGACCACAGTTTCAAAGTCACTTAGGCATTATTTCTATAATGCAACTGTCTCATTGGCATTCTGCAAAAATGTGCAATGCTCTCTTTTTACTAAGTGGAAGCAGGAAACATTAAGCTCTTTAAATGTGCATAACAGGAAGCTTAAGAGACAAAATGTTCTCTGTCACTTTGCAGACACAAATCAAGCAGACCAAAGACCTTTGCAACTTTTTACACTTAAAATCAATTTTTGGTACAAAAACATTAACTCAGAGTTATCTTGCAAAAGTTCTTGAGTCTATACAGTATTGTAAAATTAACTCAGCTGTCTTTATGTTTTTCAAACTTGCTGCATTCAAATGTGCCTATTATTTTGTCATTACCTACTCATTGCACAAAAAGCACAAAGATTTGATTCTTTTTCTCCCAAGAAAAAAGAGAATTTTAAAACAGTTTGTAAGTCTGCAACTAGCCAGCAACTAGTACTGACACAAAACCTTAATATTGGCATCATATACATAGATTTTAATCTGAAATAGTCTATAAATCAAGCTGACTATAACTGAGAGCACAATCCTAAACTGGAGTTAGGCCGGTATAAACTAAGCCAGCCAAGTCTGGCCAGCACAAGGGTCTAGTCACCATAAAATGTTTTTGGACTACTCTCGGAGTCAGGGAGGATGGCTCACGTCACAACAGTGGCCCAAACATACTTTACGGTGGCCCTTGTGCTGGCCAAACTTTGCTGGTTTAGTTTATGCTGGCCTAACTCAGTTTAGGATTGCACCCTGAGTTGTATAATCCCAACTCTCCCTTGGGCTGGCGCATGTCACTTGCGCCGGCCAAGCTTTCTCGCAAATGTGCTGTAAGGCATGTCTGTGCCAGCAAGGAATGTACTGAGCCGGTGCAGGGAGTCGCGCCAACTCAGGGCCACCGCCATGGATGTCCAGTAAGCCAGTCCCACGCCAGCTGAGTTCAGCCGATGCAGGGGTTTGAAAGGGCAGGGGAAGGCGAGAGGCAGGTAGAATGGGGTAGAGAGAGGGTGAGCCTGTGGGTGGACCGGACTGGAGAGAGGAATGATCAGATCCTAACCACTATCCCTGGGCTGCTCAAATTTTTGCCAGTGTTTACGCTGGTGCAGATCCAAGCAGCCCCATGTGGGAAAATATCCCCTTACGACGAGGTGAGCTCCAGTAGCCTCTCAGCCTGCGTTGGATGCAGCTCACGCCAGTCAGCCTGCCTGCTCCAGTACAGGTTAGGATTGGGCTGCCTGCGCCTTAAGAAGTAGGCAAGCTAGTTGACTGTATTCAAAGGCTATATTTGTGCATTCGTAACCGTGTACATCAAAATATGTGAGGACAGCAAAGTTAAATCTGGGCAGTAACAGATCCCATGTTTATCTTTTGTGGAGACCATATTCACAAGAACTATCACCTTGTGGGGGGAAAAAAGCCGCAAAAAAATCTCACATTGATTTTGCCTTGCGTCATGCGTCGATCATTCATTAAGGTTGGTTCAACCATTTAACTCTCAACATCTACATACAATGAGGTGTACACCCACCTTAGGAATGAGTATGCTCACAAACATACTTAATAAGCTATCTATGAGCAATATATATCTTTAGAAGGGGGGAAATCATGAGAGTGAGATGAACCAGAAGTGCATAGGAATATAGGAAGCTACCTTAGTTCAACCATTGGTTCATGCATTCCCATACTATCTATTCTGACTGGTTATAATTTCCAAGGTTCAGGGTCTTAATCCTGGTTCTTGAGATCTGGGTCATAACTGGAGGTGTCAAAGATTCAACTGAGGACATTCTGTATGCAAAGCATATATTCTACCACTGGCCTCTCAGTTTGTACACTTACATGCACAGGTACTTGAATCATCTGCAATATTGTTTGTATGTTAATCAATACACTTGCTCTTGAGAAGTGGACCTACTTTTCATAATGCATTAAAGTTTGTTACCAAGGTGAGCTCAGTAATAAACTAGCTCTTAGCGCAAGTTAATTGTGCATTTCCATGCAGATAAATTAATAGAGTTCCATTTTTCTGTCTATTCTATTTTCTTTCTCATAATTATACTGAGATATATTTTGTTAGTAGAATAATGCACAATGTTCTATATTGCTGGATACAATATAGCACATTTTTGCTAAAAGACACCCTAATTCTTGTTCATGCTAGTGATTGTTATGTCAAAGACAGGGTTTACGTTTGCCTGTCTGCGCTCAGACATTGGTTGAAAAGCATCCACACTCTCCTGTTGAAGGACATTTGTGAGACTGAGCCAACTTTTAAATCTTAGCAGTTCTTAATAGCTTCTGAACGTCAGTCTCCAGTTTGCCACAGAGAAAATACTGCAGGCTTAAGAAGGAAGAGTGACAGAAAAAGGTTTTGTAATTGACTCACTCATGTTGTATTCTGCTACATTCCTGTTATATATCCTTGTTTTCTTTTTTTCAGGTCATGTGAGTACCTGTAGTCTACTTGCCTAAACTCTAGATCAGGGTTCTCCAAACCCCAGCCAGTAGGCCAGAACCATAGTTTGGAGAACCCTCCACCCCCCTGATCATGAGCAGAACTTAACTGTTCCACTACGGCGCCGCTTCATTTGCAAGCTGATCTGGTGCCAGGGATGCTCCAGGCAGTCACAAATGCCTGGACATCCTGCTGCAATGCTTTCTGGGACACCAGGTGATAGAAACCATTGCCCAGATCGTCCCTGGCATCAGATCAACATGAAAATGAAGTAGTGCTGCAGTGGAACAGGAAGCACCGTTGGGGATAGGGAGGGGTTCTTGGGGGGACAACATGGTATCCAGTTTGGAGACTTCTGCTCTAGATTAGTGCATATAGGAATTGGTTAGGGACATATTTGGTTCTGTTGCTCACAGAAGTTCCTGCCATTTCATTTAATCACTTCCTAGTTCACCTATTAAAGTGCTTAGGAGAGTTGACTGCTTATAAGATCTGAAAAAGAAATCAAAAATAACAGGGTCCCATACAAAACCTGTACTCAAACAATAATTGAATAGATAGCCTTTGAATAACATCTCCCATCAGTTAGTTGTGAGGCTGATTTTTATGAAGTTTCCACAATGTTTGTCTAATTTATTGTCCTCTCAGACCCAAGGACTTGGAATAAGTAATAGTGAGGAGAAAATCAACAATATAAAATATCCAGGTAAAATTCTATAATGCGGTAAGCACTCGGTTGATCCTATAAATTGGTGAAGTGTTCTCAAAATCATTTTTGCCAGTATTACCTTAACTGGAGAGAAATATTCAGCAACAATACCCATACACCATTCAATTGCCTGGAACAAAAAGAGTCATTTAGAAAACAAATCCTAAATGTATTTATTCAGAACATTCCAGTTAAGGTGATTCTATACTAGCTAGTTTTCATGGATTCCATCTATCCTTGGAAATGAAGTAGTGAGTTAAAGTAGCTTTAGATATATGCTTTACCACACATACAAATGCCAATTTCTGTGAACACAGCTAAAGGCTAAGCTCGTGGAAATTTTATAACAGCAAGTTACCAGAAGAAAACAAAACAAAACACCTTGACAAACCCGAAAAACCCACTAAATTAATCCTATTTTGAATGATGGAATCAGAGAAATTTTGTTAGTGGAAAAGCATGTTATTGTTGAACGATTTGAATTTATTAAAGTAAAGATATTCAAATCCTTGAATATTTTTTTCAATAATTAGAATGACAACTGTATAGTGTTTGTAAATTGTCCTTTTTTGTTTGCTTGTTTCTACAGCATTTCTCTTTTCTGCTGTTTTTTCCCCCTGCCTTTTCAAGCCAACTCTCCTATTTTCACACACACACACACACACACACACACACACACACACACTGGTGATTGCACCTTTTTTCCAGTGTCCCCCCCTTTTATCTGCCTCAACCAATCTCTAAATGAATGCATGTCTATCATGGCCTTAGCTTTGACACTCTGGATATATTGATTAATAGTTGCCCTAAGCTCCTTTTAGCAAATCAAATTTTCACTTTTAGCAAGGATTTCGCCTCTGATTTATTCAGCAAATGAAATGCACTAAATTGACTTTGACATTCAGGGAAAATGGCTGAAAAACAAAGAGGAGTGGAAAGAGATATAAATTGTGTGGCAGCTGGAGACTTGAAGCATAGAAGAGACAGCTTAAAAAAACAGAATATCATTGGCTATCTTGAAAACATATGTATTTCAACAGGGAATGAAAAACTGCATGCTGAAACTAGATGTATTATATAGGCTGAGAATTTTGGGTCGGCACATTTTACATACCAAAACATCATTCATTTTGCCTCCTACTGTCAAAACTGAAAACACCTGAATGTAAAAATTGGAACAATTATATTTTAAAGATGCCCAATAATTTTAACATGCAGTTTCAACTTTTAGAAAAACACCTCCTATCCAAACTTTTGTTTCCTGGTATGAGTGTTCTCTGGCTTGTTAAAATTCAACAATAGGTAGCAACAGCGGGTAAAGAATGAAACAATATTACTCTGATTTCAGGTTTCTTTTAAATGGAATCTGATTTTATGATGTAATGGTCGTTAAGCCAGATTTTGTTTTAAAACAATAAGTATTTAAGATTTTGATTAGAGGGGCATTTATGATAGCAGGGCTTGGTTCTGGTGGGATACAAGTTAAACGACTTCAGGATGCTTTACTAATCTCTGTATATTTCTTATTGTCCTTAAACCTTGATTGCTATACAGTTGATCGCTTACAGTTGTAATAACTTGACTCTATTGGAAGCCATTGTAATTGAAGAGAGACCAAAGAACCGTGTGTGGAAATAAATTTGTCATGGCAAGTTCATGTTCATCACTTGATGACTAGAGAATTGTGTAAATCAGCCATTAGCCCCATGTGGAGGAATGCTACATTCCCAGTTTTATTTCATAAGAATTTGAGACCTGTGTAAACATTAGTGACAGTTTGGGGGTGAGGTGAAATTAGGATCACAATTGCTGTCCTGCTCCTAATTTCCATACACACTCATCCAAAGGCCTAGGATTTCCGTGTGCATACAACATGCAGTTGGGGCCGCTAACTTTTACCGAATTTCCAGTCCAACCAGCTTCAGTTGGGGTGAGGAAGGCTCTCCATCGACGCTCTCGTAGCGTCAGCTTCAGAATGTTAGTGCCGACGCAGGTGTGCTGCTTGGTGCCCCGGCGTCAGCGCTAATGACGTATAATCCTTTATAGGATTGCGCTGTCAGAGATCCACTCACCTTGGTTACTGAGACCACCAGCACTTCCTGTCTTTTTAGAATTTTGAACCCCACAAATTTATTTGTATACCTATGAGACATATAGGGCAACACAACTTTATTTTTATAATTGGATTTTGGATGTGAAATGCACTTGTTCAGAAATTTGTTTCCAAATATTTGTAGAACTTGCTTAAGATAAAGGCAAGGTGCACTTAATTCATATTATGTTACTGAACTCTTGTGTTTATATTAATTTCAGGGTGGAACTCCAAAGTTGTCTTTGTATCTTCAAAACCAGCTACTTCTTCTCCTTTGCAAAATTATATATATATATATA
>JAJKFI010000008.1:12515825-12545704 GCA_029204185.1 Lerista edwardsae
CCGGGGGTGTTCTGGGGAAAGGTGTTTGGGATAGGATCAGGGTGTGAGTGGCTGCTGCCAAACCCAATCCCTCCCTCTACTGACACCCCCCCCCCAGTTGTTGACTTTCTAGAACCTCTGGAGCCTTCCAGTGCCACGCCCTCTTCATTTATGGCACTGGCCCGGCAGAGCGCAACAGTGGCCCAGTTTTTGTGTCACCATAAAGGACTTCGTGCAGCAGGAACTCTAGTGCCGCAGTGCAATTGGGGCCTTACAGCACAATTCTATGCATGCCTACTCAAAAGTAAACCCATTGAGTTCAATGGGACTTACTTCCAGGTAAGTGTGCATAGGATTGCAGTCACAATCTCCTAGTGACTGGTGGGAGGTGGGAAGAGGGAGAGAGTTCATGTGTGCATATAATTTATTACAAATTGTTTACACTTTTAAACAAGGCGAAGGCAACAGTAGGAATGTGTCATTAGTCTGCAGAATACAAATGAGTACAAAATCCAGTCAAATTTTTCTACAACACATCTTAAAGGTGTTGAATTGCAAGGAATGCACTTGCCATCACACTTCCGTCCTACGTTTACTCAGAAGATCCCGGTGATTTCCACCGTACCTACTTCTGAGTACATTTGTTTCCGTGAGAGTTGGCTGTCAGTCTTGGGACCACAATGTTTACATGACTGCTTGTACCCCTGTGATTTGACTAGGTCAGCTGACACCGCATTGAGCTGATTCTTGATGGTTTCATTATTAACCCATACAAGAAGTAGTAACCTTATTAGCAAAGGGAAGAGAAACTAAATTGCATTCCCATTTCCTTCTGTTCAGTGCGACTACACTCTCTCTCCATTTTCTTCGTCTTCATTTGTAAGAAATCTAATAGGGCAGTTGCGGCAATGGCTGACCTCAAACTTGACCTGAAACTCAAGCAGTGGAGGAATTTTGCAAATGGGAGAGCATCTGGAGTGCCACACAAGATATACCAGGGCATCCCAGGCATTTACAGACGTATTATTTCCTTAAAATCATGCTGTTTCCTACATAATTTAGTGCAATTTTCAGCCATCTTAAATGACTTCTAATTAGGAGGGTGCTATAAAATATCAATTTAAATTGCTGAAATAATCTTTCAGGGAGGTTTCATTTCCCAAAACAACATACACTGTACACTAGAGCAAAGAGGGTCAATTCTGGGTAAGTGAAGGGAGCTCAAGGAGGGTAAAACACATTCAGTGCTATATAAGGGAATTCCATTAAAGAAGGGCAGTTTATGCCTCCCCAAATAGACAATCCTTTAACTCTTTCAGCCAGAAAATCAGCATTTAGCAAGAGGAATTGCAACTGCTGTGCCAGCACACCCATACTGGCTCCTGTGGTGTGTTGGCATTGCAGGACAGCCAAGGACATGGCATTCGTGTGGAAGCAGAGGTGGGTAGTGCTGGTCACTGCTCTTTCAGTGTGTTGCCAGTGTAAGTCCCAGCAGCACTCTGGGCAAAGACAGGATGGCAGCTGACTCACCTGCAGTGTCTTAACAGGCGTTTTGGTTATCACTGAACCATGTGCTGTTGTGCTATTCATGAATGTTGATAAATTGCTTAGACCTGTATTGAAACCGGCAAACCACAGGGCAGAACATGCCTGCACTATGCACTGTAAAAAGCTCCCAAATGTGAATATTATTCTATATATTCATACATTGATGTGTGTCCCCTTGTGGATGTTCAGGGCATCAAAGCACACCCTTAAATTCATTCCTTTTTTAAATTCATTCCTGAGGAGGAAGCTGGGATGCTCAAGGTATACATGCAGGAAAAGCATTACTTCTTAAAAGCCCAATCTCCCAAAATTCCAGCTGGGGATGCTGGTTGTGCATGAATTTTTTCCACACGCTGCTGTGGAAGCAGAAAGCAGAGTGGCTGAAGCTAGGAGGAAGCCAATATTCTACTGCTTACTCACCTTTAGCCTTGGCCCTGGGAAAGGGGAGGCTCAGCAAAGGTACACACCACCCAGCCCAGTTCTCCTCTTCCCCATCCTTAAATTGCAATGGGACTATGGAGGGAGGAACAGGTCTTGGAAAGCAAATGCCCTCCAATACATCTTCACCTAACCCTACATCTTCTTTTTCCCTATGAGAGCTCAGCTAAAGTTGTCGGCATCATCAGCGTCATTTATTTATTTATTATAATGATGCCAACGACACCGACAATATTATTATTGTTGTTGTTATTAATAATAATAAGAGGAAGAAGAAGAAGTCCCTACATTACAGGACTGTTGTAAGTGCAACTGTGATCATGTCTGATCGTTGTGCCCACTTTGGGAAAAGAAGCCATATTAAGTATTTTGTGCCACCCCAAGTACCCAAGGGAAAGAAATCCACCATGCCCCTTACCTTAAGTCAACCATAGCTCTCGGTTAATTGTAAAACTAACCAGGTCACAGCTAATCATCCAGCTCTCTGCCTAGCAGACCTACGTGGGGGAAGAGGAGGTTAGCCTTAATGCCACATGCTGTTGATGCTTAAATCACGGAAGGTGATGCAGGCAGCGGGAAGAGAGAAATATGTGCGCAGACTAGATTTAGAGCAGACAGGTCTATACCTGCATGACTAGGTCAGCAGAATTGGACCAGTCTCGTTTCCTGAGGAAGCTGTGCCCAATTAAATGCTGAAAAGAGCTTCTACTTTCTCTCTGGATGCTGCAGTCTCCTCATCTGCTTAACCTAGATTGGAATAGGATTAATTACCCGAGTTACAAGACGCTATGAGCCAGCAACACGTTTCCGGCAGAGCACATGCCCTGACCTAGGTGTTGTTGCTGGGAAGTGGAGCTAAAAGGAATACCTGGGTGTGATAATGCGAAGACATTGTCCAGCCTGACCAAAGGAAGCTGGGAGGGGTTTTTTGTTTTTTGTTTTGGTATGTTTCCTTTGAAAACTGCTTGCCTGTATCAGTTTAATCCTGTTTCTGTTGTTGATAGTAGCTGTCTCTTTCAGCATTGTTCCATCTAAGAACTACTGTGTTTTGTGTCTAAATAATGCTTATTTAGTTGTGTAGAATAACTGTTATTGTATTGCCCCTTAAGCAATTTTAAACATTGCTTCATAGTTGGGCAGCCCAGTCCTATCCTGCGCTGGAACAGGTAGGCTGGCTGGTCTGTGCCGTATCCAGCGCAGGGTAGAATGTGGCTTTGGCACAACTCAGAGTACGGGGAGGTTATTTCCCCTTACCATGTGTAGTGAGGCGGCCACCTAAATGGGGCTACTTGGATCTGCACCAGCAAAATGGCCGGACTGCTTGGAAAGGGGGTTAGGATATGGCCTAGGTCATCCAGGCTGGTCTTAACCCCCTCCCACACCCCCAGTGCCTTCCACCCACCCCACAATGCTCCATTCCGCCCTCCTCCTGCCCTTCCCAACCCCCAGTGCTAGCCTCCCTTGGCCGGCACAAGCCTTCCGGGGCTGGATCCAGTACAGGACTGTGCATCCTCGCGCTGGCCTAGCCTGCTCACAAACAGGTACAGACGTGACTAACAGAATGTTTGTGACACTCTTAGATCTCTCTGTAAGTGACTTACGTCGGTCCATCTTGCAGCTAGGGTTGTGCTCTATATAAACGAATGGAATCACTGATAGAATTATTAATTTAGGTGAATACATTTCTTGGGAAAACTGGCAGTTCTAATAAAATTTCCGTCTAATAATAATCTTGTATTTGGTAGGTATGATAAGCCCTATTTTGCTGATGGCGCAATCCTAAAAGGTGTGCAGCAGTGACACTCCAGCAGTCGGCACTAAAGCAATGGCACCGGTGCAAGGGAGGTTCCATTGTTGGATGTGGGAGGGAGTGGGTGGGAGGAGGGCGATTCTGGGTGGGACGTGGGAGGGGAATGGGTGGGCTGGCAGGCGGGCCAGCCTGGGAGGGAGGGAGGGAGGGAGGGAGGCCTTGGATTCGGCCATAAGGCTGAATTCAAGGCCTCATCCCGAGGCCGGCGGCCCCGATTCGGGCCACACGGTCTCTTTGGCTCCTCCCACGCATGATCCGCCCGTCTCCTGCCCCATCTCCTCCCTGTTCTGCCCTCCCCTGCCCTGTTCTACCTGAAGAATGACAAATCTAAGAACTCACTGACACAATGTTAACAAGCCGTCACCAAAAATAGGGACAGTTAGCAGGCAGTTAGTTGGCACGTATGGTATGGAATGTATCCCCTGGGATTTCCTTAAATTAGAATTGCAATTTACTTCTACAGATTATTGTTCAAGTTGGGTATCGCTTAAAAAAAAAGATAGTGGGATTTGCAGTAATTCCCAGGCTGTTCCAAATGGCAGCTTTTTAATGTATCTACGCTGTTGTGAAGTGTCTGTTCCATGGTACATCCGTACTTGGCTTGTTATCCTCTTATCAGGCTCTTTGCCTCCCTTTGTTTATTTGAGGAGACAGGAAGACTGTATGAAGGCTGCTTAGTCAGGGATATCAGCGTTGTTGGCAGGGGAGTGATTGCCAGTTGAAAAACAAGGCATTATTGCTCATTTTTTCCCTCTTATTAGTTTGATTACATTTGCAAATCAAATCAATCCATCAGACATGATCAGGCCTCGTCCGCATTTTAAGGAATAGTAATCTCTGTCTAATAAGATGCAAATGTGTCACATCGGTAAGTAACCAATAAATCATCGTCTTGTCTTTGGCAATCATTAAATATCAGAACCAACAGTCAATTTTTAGTATTTTCAATTTGCGATATGCCGCTGGAATATAAAGATAGATGGACGTAATTACACAAACCAAACACTATTTCAGTTCATTCCAGACAGCAAATTTAGTGGAAGGTATAACTGGCTTGTCATCACACTACATTATTTCTGGCGGTTCATGCAAAGTTCACAGAGAAGCTTCAAATGGACACTGCTTTTTTTCTTTTTTTCTTTTTTTAAAATTTCCCTTAACACCATAGCCCTCCCCTCGTTCTGGTCAAACTTCATGAAATGGTAAAAAATACCCATCTCATTCATCAGTTGGTGCACAAAATGGCAGGAAAATAGAAAATCTTCCTTCCCCCCCCCAAAGGTGACATCATATTCTGCTATAGCAAAACACTAGTCTAGAAAGTTTTCACAATATTTGCCAAACACAGGGTCTTTTTTCACCCTTTGGCTTTTCTATTTGAGGATCCTTGGACTTGTTTTAATGTTCTGTTTTCCCATGTGAGGAAAATAAAAGCTAAACTTGTAAGATCATGAAGTCACAATTCTAACCTAGAGTTAGGCCAGCAAAGTTTGGCTGGCACAAGGGACACCGTAAAGTATGTTTGGACCACTCTCAGAGTCAGAGAGACCAGCACACAGATGTGTCCCATCCTCTCTGACTCCGAGAGTAGTCCAAACAGGCTTTACAGTGGCCCTTGTGCCAACCTAACTGTGCTGGCCTAACTCCAAGTTAGGATTGCACTCTGAATCTTCCCAACATACAACTTTCTGTCCTTTTTGGATGAAGCATGCTTATTTGTGACAGAGAGCCCTAGTTACTCAGACATCTTTCTCAGGAACTTTCTGTCTACTGCTTTGAGGCACACTGCTGTATCGCCATATGTTTTGTTTGGTATATGTCTTCTGAGGACAGATTTCATGTTGCCTTCGGTGTCCAGATAATTAAAGGTTGTAACTCCACATATTTCCTGTACCTCTTTTGCTCATGAGTTATTTAGTATCTGGCTATTTATAAAGAAGACAGGATAAAGCTACAGAGGACTTAGCAGTAATTGAGTAACCCATTTTGTCTTCGTAAAGAAATAGAAATTCAAATTGTTTCCCTTTTCTAATTGATTAGGGATTTGAGAGAATTGATTGCCTCATATGCATCGTACAGATTAATTAATTGCTCTTTTGTCTTCCTTGGAGTATGTTGCTTTCCATTAATGGGTCTATTTGTACCCAAGGTTTACATGTACTTTAAGGGCAGGAAGGATTTTTTTTGTCTGTTTTATTGGCTGCAATGTAAGGAACACAGAAATATAAATATATAGTGGTTGAACTGTATGCATATTATTATTAATAATAACAGACCTTGCAAATGTATGGGCTGAAGTTGCAGTACTAAAAAAAAAAAATCAAAGTCCCCTTTTTGTACTCCCCACAGTTTCTCAACCCTCTCTCATGTATGTTTCACATTTCTGTCCTTTTCAGACTGAAATGTAGTAGTTAGAAACATTTGTTGGTATTAAAACATTTATTCTTATCTTTCCATCAAACAACCCTCAAGACAGCAAATATCAGTTTAGAAACAGTCAATGAAAGCTATAAACAAAAATAAACAGCCAACAAAAGCAGAAAAGCAGATCATCAGATCAAAGTGACAATCAAACAGTTCCATCCCAAATGATTTCATAAAAAACCTCAGTCTTGCTTTTATTGACATGCAAGCAGTCAATGAGGCAGGCAACATGAGCACTACAGTTGAAAAGGCCCTGCCTTGCGTTCCCACCTGCCATATGGGAGAAAGGGAATCTTATCAACAAGTGCCAAGTATGGTTGAGGACTGGCACATGGACTGGTTCTTTTGGGAAGAGGCAGCCCTTGATAGATCCTGCTGTTTGGGGCTTTAAAGACCAGCACTTTGAATTGTGTCGTATCGGGAAACAAGCTGATGATCAGTCATGCTAGAATAGTGCTGGAGTAATATGATCCTCTGGACAGCTCACACCAGACAGCATCTGCCTCCTGTATTTTGGGTGATGGGAAGTTTCCAAACACTGTTCAAAGGCATCACATTTTGCAGTAATGTACTAGATGTAACTAGGACCTCAGTGACCAGGTGTGGCATAAAGTGCCTTCTACAGAGTCCAACTATCAGATCATCTAGATCCGTACTGCTGGCAGTAGCCTTTCACATTAAGGGCGCAATCCTAACCTGGAGTTAGGCCGGCATAGTTAGGCCAGGAAAGTTTGGCTGGCACAAGAGACACCGTAAAGTTATGTTTGGACCTCTCTCAGAGTCAGAGAGGCCAGCACACAGACGTGCACCATCCTCCCCTTCTCTCCTCAGATCTGTGCCTGCCAAACAACAGGCGCAGATCCGAGGAGACCGAGCGGCCCGAATTGGGGCTGTGCGACCTCCCGAGCAGGTATAGGATTTGACCAGCTTCGGTTGGCATGAGGGAGTGTAGGCAGCACGTTTGTACTTCTCGTGCTTTGGGCTCAGGATTGGGTCCCTAGTCATTTCCACCAATTTTAATACATCATAGCGGGGTTGTGTAGACATTATAAACCAGAACTTTGTAAGCTTATGTTATCTTTTCTACCATCATCATAAACTATTATTCTGAAATAATAATCTGGCGGTCTTGCCAAATAATTCTGAAATAATAATTACGCAGTCTTGCTAAAATGTTCATTAATTACTTGCTGCACGTAAATCGGTATATTTTAGTATTTTCAGAAACACAGCAATGAGTCTTCTGTTTCCTTAAAATGTGTAGTATCTATCTGGCAATTCAATTTTCATTCCAGATTATTCCACAGGCAACCCTAACCCTACCAAAATCCTTCCCCAGCCATGCAGTGGCACCAGCACAACCTCTGCTGCATCCTGCGGGGGATTTTCGACTGCTGGAGGTTTCCTTGTAGCGAGGGGACATTTTTCCCCTTGCCCCACGGTAAGCCCCAACAGCTACTCTGGGGAAACATAGACCCGCACAAGCACCATTATTAGCACAAATCCATGTTGCTCTGTGAACGCGCAGCAGGGCCAGGAAGGAGATCGGGATTCAGCAATTGATAAATATCCGATATAAAAACGAATGTTTATATTGAAGAGTGGTATAGAAATCGAATAAAGAACGAAACAGTCTGTGGAAATCCATGGTGAGGAATAATGGAAGTTAGATTCCTCTACAGAATTTCACACACTTCTACTGTTATGCAGATTTCCAGCACACTGTAGTGACAAATAGTGTTATATACATTTGATATTCCAAGTGTACTATGCTATCTTTATGCACATAAATCAATGTCAAGCCTGAACCTTCTATTCCTGAGCTTTTGCAAGACATTGACAAGATTTCTACGCAGTCATCGTGTTCTCAAATCCCTCTTCCATTGAGGAGACAAAGCTCATGTGTTGTCGGTAGGTAACATGCTGTCAAAAGTTGTCTCCACAGTAGCCACAGTAAAAGCAATTGTTATCACAGCAGCCTTTTGATTTGATTCTGCAAATAAACAAGCGGTAAATTAAGTAAGAGATGTCTATGGTGGGAAGCTCTGCTTCTTTGGGAAGCCAAATTCCACTGAGACTGTGTGCTAGCAGGGCTAGCAGGCAGGTGGTATGTAGGCTTCCAACACAAAAATGTAAACTGCCGAATGATCATTGCATGTAATTCATTCTTGGCACGGAGAAGTCTTGAGCTCTTTTCTGGCAAAAAAGGTGTATCAGTCTAAGAGGCTGTGGAATGTTACAAAGAACTACTTGTCAGCCACATCCAGTATCAATTCTGCATCCCAACCATTTAGATAGCATGCAATAAGGCATCCATTTATGTATGGTCATGAGGGATGTGGTGGCGCTGCAGGTTAAACCGCTGTTGCTGAGCTTGATGACCGGAAGGTTGGCAGTTCGAGACCACACGACGGAGTGAGCTCCTGTCGCTTGTCCCAGTTCCTGTCAACCTAGCAGTTCGAAAGCACGTAAAAATGCGAGTAGATAAATAGGTACCACTTCTGTGGGACGGTAACGGCATTCTGTGTGCCTTGCATATAGTCATGCTTCGGCTTAGAAACCCCTACAGTCGGTCACAACTAGACCATTTGTTTGTGGGGAAACGTTTACCCTTTTTTTTTTTTACCTTACGTGTGGTTCTTCTAATAGGTTGGAACATTCCTGTTTGCACTAGAACAGCTTCATTTGAACAAATGGACTCTTTCAAAGGTTTCCTGCAGTAGATCTGTCCCCAAAATGTTTTGAATTCTAGTCTCCATTCTCCAGTGTTTTGCAAAACTCTAGACTCCTTAGCATCCTGTTTCACATGCTGTTCAACCGACTCTATAAAAACTTCTTGAACTTCTTGAACAAGAAAAATTTCTTGTGCTTCTGCCACAACCCTTTGTGAGCCACATTTGATACAACTGTGTATAACAACCATGTGGCTAGAAATTAAAACAACATCAAAACAATGGGTTGGAAGACCCATTAATGGAACCTTGTGCTTTCACTCCAACCAATTTGCATACCACCACGGTATGTTTAATTCGTTTTTTCATCCAATTAACAATGAACCTAATTGAAAAAACTGGCAGAACTACATACATTTGACTACCAATCTCATGTTTCCAGGAAATCAGAAATTTTGCATTGCTTGGCAAGAGACCCCTGTGCTCGGGGTGCTCTTCTCTGTGTACAAACCCAAACATTTCATCATGGGTAGCACATTGATGATCGCACTAGAAGGGCTACATGCCAATCCTATACTCACCGGCTTCTGGTCAGTGCTCCTCCACACTATTGCCATGAAGCAATCAGTGCAATTACAGTAGTAAAAGATGCCCTGGCAGCAGTGGCATCTCTACAGGGAGGGCAGAGCTCTAAGTTTTGCAAGAAGCCTTACCTTGCAGTGGAAATCACTCCTCCCCTGCACCGTTTTAGCCAATCCTCACAGGGAACAGCAACATCTTGGCGTTGCTTACTGGCTACAGCAGCAAGGGAGAGGCGGGATTTACATGACAGGGTAAGGCTTCTTGCAAAACGTAGAGCTCTGCCCTCCCTGTAGAAACGCCACTGCCTGACAGTGCACAAAGCCACATGCTGCTGAAGCACCAGTGGGAAGGCGAGATCCTTTCCACACTCTCCACAGCAGCATGTGAAGAATGGGGGAATTTTGTCCAGGGAGAGCGCAGGTTCAGCAGCAACATTGGCCATCAAATCCTCTACTCCCCTTCCTGGACCCAGTCCTGTGGAGTGAATCCATGTGGACCTGCACCAGCTATTTAGCTAACACAGATCCAAGTATACCCTTCCACCCACACTGTGGAGGCTTACTTCCAGGTAATGGAATGGTTGTTCTTTGGGTAAAAGACCTCCTGGACCTCCTGGACTGGCTCCCCTCACTGCAGGATGCAGTACTAGCCATTTTGGCACCACTGCATCAGTGGGGAAGGGAGAACAATATAATTGGGCTCCTAAGCACTTAGTACAATGTTTCTCAAACTGTGAGTCAGGACCCACTTGATGGATTGCGACCTGATGTCAGGTGGGTTGCAGAAAGCTGGGAGCAGCCATATTGGAAGCTGCAGACCTTACTCTTGCTATATTCCTTCTGTGTTAACAGTTTGAATTTTCAAGTGAGGAGGAGTTCTTTAGTTCAGTTCTTTTACATAATATTTTGTCCTAATCTTGCTTTCAGTCAGGGATGTTTCATGGTTGTGCAATTGCTGTAGTCCAGAATACCAGTTTGCACTCCAGGTGTGTCATTTGATTATGTCACAATGATGGCACTTCCTGCTTGATAGTGTCACTTCCAGCTATGACATCATTTCCAGGTTAATGACATCTCTTCTGGTGGGTCCCAACATGAGAGCCATTCTAAAAAGTGGTCTAAAAGGTCTGAGAACAACTGATCTAGTATTCAGAATAAAGAACCGCATTTACATTTCAATCAATCTACATTAGCAATAGTAAGTGTAGTAAAGGGCAAGCCAAATTTGAATTTTTTGTCTGAGATCATAGTCTGAATGCACTTTTTTAATGATCAAATTTCATAAAAAAATCAATAAAGATGTGCTTTCTTCTTTTTTCTCCGCTTATACATGGAGCAATTCTCAGACTTCTTTCCATCACCAGCCCAATTTGTCTGTTGGGCTAAGTAATGGGACAGTCATAATTCTGGCAGACCTTCATATTAACACATCCAGCAAGTTTGGATATCTTCTTAGCATGGTTTAAAAGAATAAACCATGTTTATTGGACATTTGGCATGTTTCCTTGACCATAAGTTTTGTATTGTTAGAGGTTGTAGAAAAGTAGAACAAATACACATCATTCACCATGAATTTTTAGCCCCCATTTTCAGAAAAATCAAGTCAGCCTTTTCTCCTGACAACACATCTTCATGGTAGGATATTGTACAGAGGGTTTGTTCTTGGAGAGGTCAGATTGGAAAACCATTCAGCCATTGTATAACTAAAAAATAAGTCTGATTTTTTTGAAATGAAAAGTAATAAGTGATGGATCATCAATATGCAAATGTCTCAGATACTTTCAAAAATTAAAACAATAGGTTGGAAATTACCTTTCGCTAGTCGAAGAGCAAATGGGTTTTTTTTAGAAGTGCTTTTTATGAGGATTTTATTACGTGGGTAATTACATATTTAAATGTAATGGCATCGACAGAGCCATTACAGGCCATTGAGTAAATAATATGCATTTTAGAAACCATTTATAAATATGTATTTATTTGACAGACCAGAACGGCTTTTATTTTTAAGACATTTTCATTCACTGAGTAAATAATATATGGATTGCTTTTAAAAATAAATATGTATTTCTTCAGGAGATATTCCAAACAATTTGGCAAATAATATGCATTTTTCTCTAACATTTAAAAACACATAGGGTATAAAAAAGCTCTAGCCTTCTGAAACAATCAGAATGACTCCAAAGATGTCTACATTTCACATTTTTGTGTTATATTGTTTATGTCAGTTTCACTGCAAACATTTTCTGAATTGAATGTGCTGATGTATATGTTAATGCATTTCTTTTATAACACTAGTGAAACTGATGCCACTTTTATAATATTATTTTTGATCATATGTATTATAAAACCTATACAAACTCTCTGCTAGGCTGGATATTCTTAGTCATATTTGTATTTGAAATTATTCTTCTAATTGCAGAAGGGAACTTGTGCACATGGAAAGGGATAGTGCAGTGTTATTGTACACAAAAATTGTAATGACATGTTGACAAGGGTTTGCATGTGTGCAACATAGTGCACAGTAAGCATTGTGGAATGTGTGACTGGTAAGGCTTAGGGTGCAGTCCTAACTTGTGCTGGAGCCGGCAGGCTGTTGTGCCTGCACTGTATCCAGTGCACGTTTGGAGCTGGCTGTGGCCTCCACGAGGCAAGGGCGTGTTCACATTTGCGCCAGCACTGCTGCTGTTGGGCCGGCGCTAGCAGCGAGCATCGACCCAATGTCAGGCTTTGGATGGGGCTGCCAATTTTTTTAAAAATTCATTATTCTGCAATACCTTCAGGATGTGCATTTGCAGCACCATGCAGAATAGCATGAAATGCTGCCTTATGTGCACAGGCGCTCCTTAGAATACAGCCCATCAAAATCTGTTGGATTTACTGCCAAGTAGACATGTTCGTGATCAAGCTGTGGATGCAGAATTCTCTGATTAATGTATAATGCACTGTATAATGACTGTAATCTCTTTGGCTCACAGTGGTTATGTCAGTACAGTGAAAAGTTTGCTTCTTCTATCAGAAATGGCTTGCCACTTTTCAGCTACTTTCCCCTGGACTTCCTCCCCAAAGGTGTCAGCCTGTAAAAACTAATGACAAATTTTAGGTGTGAAATGAGCACACTTCCAGATGGCACTCGCTCATTGCAGGATTCAGGAATGTCATTTCAGCACTTTGAAATCTCACCATCCTGCAGCGCAATGAACTTCAGCCCTTGCTGGTTGACTGGTTCCTGATGCTGATAGGGACCAGTGAGCACGGCATCACGCACAGAACGTGCTTCGATCCAAGCCTTGCGCTGTGTTCCCAGAGCCAGAGAAATCAAATGCCAAGGAGGACAAAGTCCTTTCCCTGTCATAGTAGTCTACAAAAGGGAATCCTGATCTACATGTCCAGAGGGATGCCTGATATATTTGGCTTAAAAAAAAAATAGTCTGCTTACTATTTATAAAAATTGGTGAAAATGAATGCATGAAATGGGCAGCGCAATCCTATACCCCCCTTGTGCCGGCGCTAAGCTCTTGCGCCAGCCAAACGCTGTTGCAAACGTGCCATAAAGCATGTCGGCGCTGGGCTGGCACTGGACCAGCACGAGCAGCAGTGCCAGCGCTCAAGCGCCGGCCATGAGCCAATCAAGCATCGGCGGCACTCAGACAGCGCAGGGCCTCCGCGAGGGCATTCCAGAAGCATTCGGGGGGGGCGTAACTGGGTGGCACAGTGGGCGGAGACGGCGGTTGTGACACAGTTGTGATGCGGGACGGCCATAGTGCCAAATCCTAAACCCTGTCCCTGGCCAGGGCAGCCCCAATTCTTGCCCAGGCACCCGGCGCGCCCCCCACCCATCCCCCCTGGCGAGCAGGCGCCCCCTCCGAGGCGAGGGAAAGCCGCGCGGGGAGCGCGAAGAAAGCGGAAGTGAGTCGACAGGCTGTCGATCACTCTAAGTCCCGCCCAGCGTTCCGTCTACAAGAGAGTAGATGACACCACTGCTTACAGGGGTGCAAGGGGAAAACCTCCCCTTGTCCTGGATGTTGCTGCTGCTGCCTCCTAATGAGCTTTAGGATACAGCCCTGCTATGTCGGCCTTATTAGGCCGGCATTGTATAGGACTGTGCCCTAAGTAAGTGATAGAGAATTAAGCAGATTTTTCTAGAACTAGTCACATTTGCATACATTGTTTTTCCCCCTCTCCCTTTCAGCAGCTGCCCTCAAGAATAGTTAAATTGCCTGCACCTAAACCTGAACTAAAAAAAAGCAGTTTTGGGGGGATTTGGTGCATTGTTTTAAGGGCGACTGTCATCTCCCTACTCTCCTGGCAGCACAATCGTATGTATACCTACTCAGAAGTAAGCCTACCAAGTTGAATGGAACATATTCCTAGGTTAGTGTGCATAGCATTGCAGCCTGTGGGCCTAATCCTATCCAACTTTCTAGCACTGATGCAGCCCCAAGGCAAGGGAACAATCATTCTCTCACCTTGAGGAGGCGACTGCAGGATGCAGCACATGCCCCATTGGCATAGCTCTATCAGTACTAGAAAGTTGGATCGGATTGGACGCTGAGTCTCCCAATCAGTGGAGCTTTTCATGCTAATACACAACTTCCTGTCTCCCCCTCACTTTTTAAACAGGAATTAAACATTCATGTTGCAAATTCTGTGAGGTGTGCTGTTGAAACAAATCCTCCGATAATGGCATGGGTTGGTATCCTGACCTGTAAGCAGTGATGTCATGCAGGGGGTACGCAGGGGTACGCGAGTACCGGTTTCTAGGATTATGGCTGGCCCCGCCCATTCGCCCACCCACTCGTCGACTCCACCCTCTGCAACGTTTGAATTTCCTGCATGTTTGAGTTGCCTGCATGTTCTCAGAGCCAGGCAGGCAGGCAGGCAGCGAGCGGAGCCTTTCCTTTCCTTGCCACTGAAAAATGAGTTGCTCTGGGGTTTTAACATGATGCCAGGCCTCCTTAACCTGTTCTGGGGGTGCTGTGGAATACTGTTGCAACTGTTGGGTCAGTTTAAAATCATCTGAGGCCTCAAAAAGGGCTTTTTCATGTCACTTCCTGCCACGACATCACTTCCGGCTTATGACGTCACTTCCGGTGGGCGGGTCCCGACACGTGCCAATCAAAAGTGAGTACCTGTTCTTAAATCATTTAGATGACACCACTGCCTGTAAGCCGCTATGAGCACCATTAATCTGGTATCCCTTTTTAAGCGTTTAATTCATGAAATAATATGGGAAACCACCTTAGCATATCAGTTGCAAAAGATATGAAGGAAAAGGAAAAGCGCATGGCATGAATCAGGGGTTTTTTTGGGGGGGGGGGTTGCTCCTGGGGAACAACTTGAAAGAAACGTAGAGAAGAACAGAGCAGATGGAATGAGAAGAAAATGTGTATACCTTCTTCACACTGTGATCATACTGAATTTGACTGTTAAATTCTCTGTATAATTAAAGCAGATAGGAGCATTCATACATTTTGTTTCAAACTGATACCATCTCCTTTTGCCTGTGATCTCAGTAAGATTGGGCTGAAGTTTTTAATTTAGCAGATTAAGAAGCACAATTAAAATATCATGAAAAAGATCATAATCTAAAACCTTTCTGTGCGTGTCCCTGGCAAGTTGATAGCACAGGCTGCTGTGTGTAACAATTACCTCCGCTGCTGTAAATTTGCTCTAGTTTGTGGTCTGGAAGTGTTAATAAATACCTTACAGTATTCCAGGGGGGAAAGTTTTCCATCTAATTAATAAAACCTGGAAGAATACCGGAGATACTGAACCATATCTTTCTTATTAGCGTTGGCTTCTACCAAAGAGAATCCCTGAATCGCAACACATTAGTAAACGTCGTAGCCTGGGTTGCACAGAGACCTCTTGAAAAACTGATTCGCCGTAGAAGGGATTGGGGGGATCTCTGCACACTTTTGAAACAGTCCAACAGGGGAATATCAAGTGTATAACATCAGAGTAAAACATGGCATGTGTTATAGGAGCGATGGGCTCCTGCACATTAAATGAAGTTTCACAAAATAGTCATACAGTGGTACCTTACTTTTGCTCCTTCTGGCTGGCAAGACCTCCTGGAGTTCCTTGCACCATTACAGCTGATCCTGTTCCTGTCTAGATACCGATCCCCTATTCATTGGAAGAATCTGTCCTCGCATTTATTATACAGCAAGTCCTCCCTTAAAGTTGTTTCATTCAACATGGTTTTGTTTCAAAGTTGGTCAGTGTTTCTCAGTCTTCTGATCCTTGCGTTCTCCCTTGTTGCACAGTGCAGGGCTACTGGAAGCCGCTTTTGGATTGCTCCGAGCTCAGGACCCGCGACCCACTTCCTTGGCCTTGTGGTGCCCTAGAAGGTCTTGTGAGCAGTGCAAGGCACTCTGGGGCACAACAATGCTTTGCAGCTGAGCCCCCGCTTGAGAGAGTGTTGTTGAGCCCACTTACAGTAAAATTTGCTTCGTTGTAAGTTGTTTTGCTTAGAGTTGCTGTTTCCAAGAACCTAGCAACAACTTTGAGTGACACCTTTCTGAACATATTCCCAGTATATACATGTGTTCGCGTCTTCACTGTTTCTACAGGCCAAAGAGGCTCTTAAGATCCTGCACAAGAAGGGCAAAGGTGTAAATATCCTCACTTGAGTGCATGGACAGAAATGTGGGCATGGTAGTGAGCAGTGTTCTTCAACATGTGGGTTGGGACCCCAGTGGGGTCACAAAGCCTCATTTTGTGGGTCGCGGCAACCTTTCAAAGCCTGTGCAATAGAGGGCTTAGATCCCATCCAGTCAAGGGCCTGCCTTATCAAAATGGAGTTCTTGATGTAACCCTACACAGCTTCTTCTTCTCGCTGACTTGCCCCACAGATCCTCTGGCCAGCCCTGCTCAGGCTCCTACCTCACAGGGTTGTTGTAAAGACACATTTGGTCAGGGAAAATGCAGCAGGTGGGAGCAAGGGGTGCGTGGCAATGGGGCAGATCAGGTCCCAAGATGTGGGAGTGGGATTGGCGGTGGGTCCCCAGCAGTGGTGTCATTCAAATGATTTAGAAGCAGGAACTCACTTTTGATTGGCACTTGTCGGGAACCCGGAACCAACCACGGAGCCCGTTAGGATCCGGAACGCCCGTTCTGGTCCGTTCCCCCTGAATGACATCACTGGTCCCCAGCCTCATACTTCAGTTATTTATCTACTTATTGGGGTCGTGGCATGAAAAAAGTTGAAGACCACTGGTAGTGATGAACTCCCTTTCAATGACAGAGTTGTGGTTGGATCCCAGCACCATTTTAAAAGATACTGAGGCCTAGTTCAGACATCATAAAGAACCACAGTTTAATTATTCAGTCCAAAGTTCATATCCTGGCTTGTTCATAACTCCGGTTAGAAAAAATTGAGATTTGCTAGGTTTGGACACCATGGATTGTTCCAGATTGTTTTTAACCGGGCTCAGAAATGTAAAAGTTTCCCTTCACAATCTAAGGAGAGTGGGGAACACAGAGCAGGAGAGTCATGAGTCCATGCAAAATGATTAAACCATATGGTCTGAACTGAGCTTGTTTAGTTCTTTTCTGCTGCTACCAGACCCAACCCTAGATTCTATAAGTTGCTGCCTCAGCACAATGGCTCATAAGATTGGGTCAATATGCTTGTTACAATGCAATGAGCAACATTTTCCCCCAATGTATTCTGCTGTGGTTTAAGGCTCTTCATACAATCAAAGAAACAATGCTTTGGAATACTGTAGATCAGTGGTCTTCAACCTTTTTTGTGCCACAATCCCAATATATAAATAAAGAAAGTATGAGACTGCGGCCCCCACTGTCAACCCCACCCCTTCCTAGGACCCTATCCATCTACTCCTCGCTCCCAGCACTGTTCTCTGTAACTAAATATTCTTATTAGAGAGAACAGAAAAAGTTACCCTGGAACTAATGAAAGGTAAAGGTTTCCCCACGACCGAATGGTCTAGTCATGACCGACTGTAGGGGACGGTGCTCATCGCTGTTTCAAAGCCTGTAGAGCTGGTGTTTTGTCAGAGGACAAGCTTCCGTGGTCATGTGGCCGGCATGACCATATGCCGTAGCACACGGAATGCCGTTACCTTCCCACCGAAGTGGTCCCTATTTATCTACTTGCATTTAGGTGCTTTCGAACTGCTGGGTTGGCAGGAGCTGGGACAAGCAACGGGAGCTCACTCCGTCACGCAATCTTGAACTCCCAACCTTCTGGTCAGAAAGCCCAGCAGCAGCGGTTTTACCCACTGCGCCACCACGTCCCTTTTAAAATGAAAGCTACTTTAGTACAATTTGTAAGAACCTAAGCAGGACTGGGGCACAATCTCTTGGTACCTGAAGGGGTACATCAGATGCCTCCCCCTTTACCTGGTGGCACTCTAATTCAATGGTTTTCATTTCCATAAGTTGCCGCGACCCTACAACTGAGCCTTCACAACCCCAGTGGGGTCCCAACTCCAGGATTGAAGAACATTACTGTACCTATATGGTAGATGAATGTATGAGACAGTGTTACTGTTGCAAACTGGTGAATCACATGTAAATAAAGGAAAACAGGCACCCTCAATAGCCCAAACTTGCTTGGGTAAAATAATCCTGATGCATATAATACTCACTGATATTTTAATCCTTATATGGAGGAGAGAAAGTTGCTTTCAGTGTACTTGGATAAGCTACTTCAGTGCTCTAAAGAGCAAGCGACAAGTTAACTGCCCAAATATTTGCCATGCAGAGACTTTTGTCCTTCCTTTTTAAACTACACAGCTAAAATCTCACCCGTTTTGAATACAAGTGTGCAAATATTGACTGACTGGAGCACTTACCACAATGACACATGTTTGAAGGAGAAGGAGGGCGGAATGCAAGATCTGGGTATCCAGACTCTCCAAGACACGATCCCTGATGGTGATCCACCTCATCACAATCAAAATGAATGGGAGTTGCACAAGAGCAGCTCCTACTCTATCCAATGGGACTTCTCCAGGGTAATCTTCCAGTAGGCTGTGAGTGCATTCCTAAACATTTGACATATCATTGTTCTAAAGTCAGTGTAATCACGTGAAAGTACATCTGTGTCCATCTCCTATTATTGTGTGGATATGTGAATGACTTTAAAGAGGGCACAATCCTGTTGGCTCCCTTGGCCCCCGCACCTGCCCAAGGGCTCCAAGGAGAGGTGCTGCAGTGCCTCAGGTATAGGTCCGAGCAGCAGGCACAGATCCGAGCAAGCCCATTGGGGAGGCTGGCGCCTACCCCGGGGCAAAGGCACAAATGTGCCGCTGCCCCAGAGAGGCTCCAGAGGCTGTTTAACTTGTGCTGACAGGGTTGGGTGGGCAGATTGGGCCCATGAGGGGGTTGGGGTTGGTGGCGCCAGTGTATGCAGCAACCTGCAGGCCTTCTTCCCAGGCCTGATCTGCCTGCCTGGATCAACACAGACTTGGGAAAAGCAATAGCACTGGCACAATCTGTGTTGACCCATTATGGCTGCTGAGGCTTTTCCTGGGGCAAGGGGACAAATACCCCGTTACCCAGAGGAGCTCGGGCCGCCAAAAATACCCTCTGATTGGGGAGGGGGTTAGAATTGAGGCAACAGTGTGTTGTAGGTGAGACAAGGTACTTTTATCATGTTGTGCATCTACCGATTCCTGTTGTCAGAAAAATCCCACCTGAGGAGTCACGTTTGTCCATACCGTGCCAAAAGAACGCCACCCCCGCCCCTTTTCAATAGGAATGTCACACTTAAAAAACCAAGTTCATTCCGCTTTGGGTAAGAGAGAGAGATGAAAAGGTTGAATTTGTGCTAGTGGGAAGCTTTCCCAAGTGCCTCATCTTCTCTCTTCTGTCATCCCGAGGCAATGTGCCTGCATTTGTGTGTAGATTTATAGTTTATCTTTATCTATGGCTTCATCGGTAGGTAGCTATTATAGCCGCCTTGCCTGGATATTGTTTGGGCCTGATAGATCTGTCTGTAGTTCATCAAAGGGAAGCTGAGTGGCTAAAAGCCGTTGGGTCCAGCTGAGGATGAAATACGAGCCATCAGCCTTGGTAATGGCTGTAAAATTTCATAATTACACGGCCTTTATTACATTGCATAATGATCCTGAAGCAGTATGGAACAATTAATTAAGATTTTCAACCGTGGCTCTTTCAGAAATTAAAAGGTGCTGGTGACTGAGAAATGGGGGAAAGCGTCGAGTCCTAAAAGCATTAAGAATGCTTAAGAAAGACTTTCAAGGCACTTTCTTTTAAGTGGCATCTATGACGAGCAACTAGTTAGGCAACTAATGTTAGGGGTAACTAACACCTGTGCTTTGCTTTGCCAATAAATGTCTGCAATTTGAAAATATATGCTAGACAGCTTTTTTACTGTTGAAAAAGAGAGATGAGGGGAAAAAAACTTTAATCTGCTTTTTTTATCTAGCCATTTGTCACACTTACAGTCCAGCTCCATTTACGTCACATAATACATTCCATCGCATAGGAGAGTCATGTAGCTATAAGCCGAGGGTGACAAACCTGTTTCATATAGTGAGCCAAACGGCATTCTTGGCACCTGCCGAGGATTCAAAGTGACATCATGAAGCTGGAGTGATGTCATTAAGCAGATGATGGCCAGAAATGAGCACTTGGTTCTCTCATAGAAACGCATTAGCTGCAAATGACAGAAGAGAAAGTGTGCAAATCTTAATGCGAACATAAGAAGAGCCCCAACAGATCAGGCCAAAGGCCCATCTAGTCCAGCTTCCTGTACCTCACGGTGGCTTACTGTGAGATACAGGGCGCGCACAAGACAACAAGATACTTGCATCTCGTTGCCATTCCCCTGCATCTGGCATTCTGAGGTAGCTTACTTTTAGAATAACGTGGTTGCACTACCCAGCATGGCTTGTAGCCTGCGATGGACTTTCCCACCAGAAATCTGTCCAGTCCCCTTTTAAAGGCACCTAGGCCAGATGCCGTCACAACCTCTTAGGGCAAGGAGTTCCATGGATTAATTATCCGCTGGTTTAAAAAAAGTATTTTCTTCTATCTGTTCTGTTCTCTGTTCTTTTGTAACCTTGATCTAATCTGTTTTCTGTTGTGTTCTATCTGTTCTAATCAAAATATGAGCAAACCTAATTATCATGCAGGCCGCCCTAGCAGCAGCACCGCTTCTGCCACAGCATCACCTTGTAGCGCAGCGGCTGAGAGGTGCTCTGCAGAGTTCTGCCTTCGCAGACACAGTGCTGCTGAGAGGGCAGCCTGCATGATAATTGGGCTCGCCCAGCACCTCGGCAGTGTCTCCCCCTCTCATACCTTTTGGCCTGCCCCTTCCTCTGTAGTGTTCCTTGCCTTCTGAGGCCTCCTTCCGTCTCTCCCTCCCAGAGCCTCGGCACAGTTGAAGTGGCACTGCTGAATGGGAGGATCTGGGACAGCCTAATTATAAGGGGGGGGCCTACATCTGCTCCATGGGCCTTATGTTTGACACCCCTGCAATAAGCAATGCTCCCTCTAACTTTCAAAGGGAGTGCCCAGAGCCATATGGTGGCTGTGCTCAGTGATGATGTCATTATCATTGCTGAGCTTTCAGAGCAGCAAAAGCGAAGCTCTGCGGGGCTTGAGTTCCAGGTGTGTGGCTACACAGCCTAGAGGGAAACACTAGCTATGAAATGGTTGGAACATATTACACTTATTTGTTCCAGCTCCATTGACTTGCAGTACACATCTGGGTTTAAAGTTCTGGCCTTTGTTTTCAAAGCTCTTTAAGTCTGGGACCAAGTCAATTTAGAGCACAATCCTAACCTGGAGTTAGGCCAGCACAGTTAGGCTACCAAAGTTTGGTCGGCACAAGGGACACTGTACAGCACATTTGGACCGCTCTCTGAGTCAGGGAGGATGGCGCACGTTTGAGTGCTGGCCTCTCTGACTCCAAGAGTGGTTCAAACATACTTTACGGTGTCCCTTGTGCCGGCCAAACTTTGGTGGCCTAACTGTGCCGGCCCAACTCCAGGTTAGGATTGCACACTGTAAGACTGTCATCTCCTGTGTGACTCTCCCTAGTCCTTAAAATCAGCCACTAACAGAAATTCCTTTGCTGGTTGTTGAAACCCAAAAGCCCAATCCTAAATTAAAAGAAAAAGAACAACTGTGTTGATGCAACCTGCCAATGGAGCTAAAGTATGTCCTGCAGGGATGCAGTCATGGATGTCTTTTCAAGAAAAGGGCACTTTGATTCCCTTACCCTTAATCCTCTGCTGCCTGAATGGTGGTGTAATCCCAATAGTGCCCTCGGGCGCATGCTGCTTGCGTCGGTCCAGGGTTGTCACAAACGTGCCATAAGGCATTTGCATCAACCCAGGGTGTGCTGGTTCTGTGCAGGGAGCAGCAGTGACCCAGCTATGCCACGGGGACCGCCTGGTAAGTTGTCTTTGGAGGGTGGGGGGAAGGAGGGAGGGGTGGAGGGAGGTGGAATGGGAAAGAGGGTGGGCAGGCCCTTCGGCCAGATCCTAACCCCCAGGGCTCCAATCCGGGCGACTTGGACTTGCAGCTGCTGTTTAGGGTTGCCTGGGAATGTTCCCCTTGCCCTGTGGCGAGCTCCAGCCACTGCCTAACCTATGTTAGGATGCAGTGCAGACCTTCAGCCTGCCTACTCCTGCACAGGTTAGGATTGGTCTGTGGGTCTCCTCTGACCTGCACCAGCCATTTTTCTGGTGCAGAACGGAGGAGAGTAAGGGAGAGGGAAGAAGAAAGGGAACAGGGACAAAATCCTGGCGCATTCAAGAACTGTCAGGCTCCTTTTCCTCTCCCCTGCCCCCTCCCCGCTCAGACACTCCCCAATTTTATTTTGGCGTAGATCACTGTTGCTGCTGATTTGCTTTATAAATGTGTGTCTTGTATTTTAAATTGTTTAAGTCTCCTATTTTAATATTGTTCTTCTGAGCTCCTTTGTGCCTTTTTAATGAGAAGAGGGATATAAATACAGACAATAAATACCCAGTTCACTGTACTGATGATCCATGATTTCCTATTGCTGAGTGGATTAAGACGAAAATGGGTTTAAGCCATAGATTAGCCTTAATATCTAAGAAACCAGCTCCTCCCTTATGAATTTTGGAACAAGAATGCCATCTTAACCTTACATGCCAAGTTATTGAGAGGGGCTGCAGCTCATAAGGAGAATGAATGCTCATAAGGCACTTTTCATGCAGAAAGTGCCAGCTTCAACGCTTCTCCAGATAGACCAAGGAAAAACCCCTGTCTGAAACCCTGGAGAGCCACTGCCAGGCATTACAAGGCACCTTCATGTTTTAAAATGAGGGTATGATGTTCTTGCCCGCTGCCTTTAAAGATATGGAATTACAATTATGGAGCCCTTTTCCATCCTCCTTCTGTGGCCAAACCTTGCAGCATGTGCACTGCAAAGTATTGGCCACTAAGTAGAACAAATAGAACAAGAAACAGTTGCTCTCCTTGGAATTCCCGTTTAGTTCACAAGTTACTGGTGACACCCAAAGAGGGTTCAGAATGGATTGTGGTTGTGGATTTTTTTTCAGTACTGTACTGCAATACTTCTCAAACTTTCTGATGTGGTTGCAATTTTTTCCCAGGGGACTGGTTCTCTCTCTCTCTCTCTCTCTCTCTCTCTCTCTCTCTCTCTCTCTCTGGTGCTGATTTCTGTCAGAACTATTTATTACCAACTCTGCTCCAAAATGTGGACAGATGCAGGGGCGTTTCTAGGGTGTGGCACGGGGTGGCACGAGCCATGGGCGCCATCTTGCGGGGGGGGGGCGCCGTTCGCATGGCGCGCCCCCAAAATGGCGCCCATGGCCCGCCCGCTCCCGCCCAGGCCCTGCGCAGCATTCTCCTCGCTCCGGCTGGCCTTAAAGAGCCAGCCGGAGCAAGGAGAATGTGCTGCCACACGGTGCCCCCTCCCGCTTCTCAAGGGGGGCGGGTCACTGGGCGGCGCCGCGTTCTGTTCGCCCGTGCTGGCTCTTTAAGGCAAGAGCCGGCACGAACGAACAGAAAGAATGCGGCTGGGGTGCCGCGTTCTGTTCGCTCCGCAGCGAACAGAACGCGGCCGGGGAGCGCGTTCTGTTCGCTCCGCAGACATGGGCGCCACGGGCGTGTTCGCTGCGGAGCGAACAGAACGCGGCGCCCCAACCGCGTTCTGTTCGCTGCCGCCGGCCCTTTAAGGCCAACGGCAGTGAACAGAACACGGCGCCCCAGCCGCGTTCTGTTCGCTGCCGCTGGCCTTAAAGCGCCGGTGGCAGCAAACAGAACGCGCCTCTTAGAAAGGGCGGGGCGCTATGTCATGATGTCACGATGTGACGTCATGACGTTGCGTGCCCCTGGGGCGCATTTTCATTGGGCGCCATGGGCGCCCTTTCAAACAGATTCGCCCCTGGACAGATGTTTGAGACTTGTGCATATTCACTCAGGAGCAACTCCCAGAATTCAATGGGACTTCTTCCAAGCAAGTTCACATAGAGCACTGGTGCCTTGGTAACAACCACAGAGAGGCACTGGAAGTGCCAGGGTGGGGCTACAGGGAACAATTGCTCTCTTTTCTGCTCAGACACCAGCAAGGAAGTTCTGGAAGCAGCTTGAACACTTCTCTGGCACTTCTAATCCAACATGCAATTCCCTTTTCCATTCTAGCTTCAAATACAAAAGTAAATGGTGTTTTTACCATGGAGATGTGAAGTCCTAGAGTGACACTGCTCTGTATCACCAGAGCATCATAACCAATGGTGGCTTTGCTTTTTTCTTCTTCTCTTAACTCAGAAATCCAATATTGCATGTCACTCTGGCCACATTTATACCTCTATCCTCAAGTGATGCTTGGCCGCTCTTCCATCAGCAGGAAGAAGCTGGAAACTTCCAAGAACTATCCTGCAGACTGGCAGCCAAAGGACTGGAGATTGGCAACAGTCTGTGGACCATGCTTTGAGAAGCACTGCTATAATGTATACCATACCCTAGTGAAAGGGCAACATAGAAATTCAAATGGAAATAAATGAATGTTATTGTTCTCAGAACACAGTCTGTTGTTTAAAATTGTGAATCTATGCACATTTATGTCCACCCACTTTATATGTTTTGATTTCCTTCTTGTGGGAATTCTGAAGCTAAATATTGACCATATACGGTGTGAACTTTGCCAAATAATAGTTAAACTGAAGTAAACAGAACAGCACTATTTTATGCATGTAAATCCAGGCAAGTGTGTATAGGTTTGCAGCCCAAATCTTGGAAGTACATTTCAGACTTGGTTGTTGAGACTGCAAGGGTCTTGCTTCCACAATGTGCCCCCCTTGACGAAACTGTTACGCATTTCTTCTACAGGTTCGGAGTACTGTTCCCTTTTAATATTGTTGATTTATATGGATCAGTCACATAATGTGATGTACTTTGCGGTATGCAAATGGTCCTCTTGGGCGTCGTTTGCCACTAAACTTTGGCCAGAAAACTTGAAACCGATTATGTGCTTCAAGGAGGAGCTGGCTGCTTGAAGTCGGTCCTTTTGTTGAGTCATTTATTCCCTTAATAGGAATTTTCTGATCGGCTGTCATTCTTGTTCACACACTGGGTGTCACTGCCTCTAAAACACTTGTCATTCTTTAATGGAAACAAAATAGTCATTGCTGTCAGAGCTGCAATGTCATTCCACTACCCCTTGCTGCGTCGGCAATAGTGAAAATGACAGAGCGGCTCTCAGTAGGGGTAATTAAAATGTAAATATTGATATTTTATTATTTGAAATTACTTTCCAGTGCGGCATTTAATATCTCTCCATCTGTGCGGCTCTGTTTAGCGGTCACTTTAGTGTAGCTCGGGGATGCCAAGTGGCGGCTTGATCCCCGTTATGTCAAAATGCTTGTTGCTGCTTAATTTTGATATCTAATTAAGTGGAAAAGTACAGTCCACACTGTAATCCATGGCATCTTAACCAGCTGCTTGGGTATATTTAGAATTAATCTCCACTATGGAATCATCCTAATGTATGCAATTAAGAGTCTGCCGATGGCTAATTAGGTGTATTAGAATCAGAATGGTGGTTTTTCTTTTTTTTTTGAACTGTTGCAGACTTAAGACATTCTGCCTCCTGAGGTAGTCTTAATGATACAAACACACTCAGCCAGAAGAGATACCAAAACCTGAAATAAGACATGTTCAGTGCTTGGCAGAATGACTCTCAAACTACTTAAATGGGCTCATTTTCAGTGAAGTCCCGAGCTGTCCTGCTGAAGGCACTGGGAAAGTCCTAAGTGATTTGGAAGACTTTCCTGTCCCTTCCTGTAGACCTGACTAATGGGTACTTAAAGGTAAAGGTTTCCCCACGACCAAATGGTATAGTCTTGACTGACAGTAGGGGACGGTGTTCATTTCCATTTCTAAGCCGAAGAGCCGGCATTTGTCCTGAGGGCAAGGTTCTGTGGTCATGTGGCCAGCATGACTATATGCCATAGCGCACAGCACGCTGTTACCTTCCTACTGAAATGGTACCTATTTATCTACTTGCATTTTTACGTGCATTTGAACTAATGGAAGTCTTTAATTAGTACAGCAGTTCTTTGAGAAATTTTATTTTGCCTGTTTTTTTTTTTAAAGCACTGTGAAATGCATACGTTGGCGAATATATACAGGGAGTTCCAGCGGAGTTCTATTTCGTACTCTCCCTCGGTGTGCAAGGGTATGGCAACAGGATCCAAGCATCTTGTTGTCTCATGCCTCCTTGGGGCACCTGGTGGGCCGCTGTGAGATACAGGAAGCTGGACTAGATGGGCCTTTGGCCTGATCCGGCAGGGCTCTTCTTATGTTCTTATGAATACCTGAAACTGTGGATACTGGAGGCACCTTTTTGAAGATAGGGAAACATCAGTGCAATAAGGCTTAAAAAAGAGATTTGTTTAATGTTCCCCTATCTTTTTAATAGGCATCCCATTATCCATTGCATCTGTGGATACCGAATCAGTGGATACCGGGGTACACCTGTAACACCTGTAACAGATTTATCTTCACCTTGCTTTTCTCTAAGGGTGGACTATTGCATTTTTGGTGCTTCACAGTGTACCCAGTGCATTTTAGGATAAAAATGGTTTTTAATTTTGTTTCTGCAGCTTTATCTGTGTTATTTCTTTAAACTGTAAAGCATAGGCTGCGGTTATCAACCAGATTTGTTTTTAACAGCCCAATGAAGCTATTTAAGCTGAGAAGTGTGTATTGCCATACCCGAGGCAGCATCCTGTCTCCAGCATGTAAGGAAAATCAGTCCAGTTCTAAAATGCTGGCACGTAAGCTCCTCCCTCTTTATGCACTGGCAGAGGCTGGCTGGACTTCCTGGAACCAATGGAATAATGTATTAACAAGGGGAAGTGGATCAGGGACCTGCCCCATCCACACCAACGGACACTGAACTAGTAGCCATACCAGGGTAGGATCCAGGTACGGGCAATTATCACCCATATAGGGTGCCATACTATTATATTGCACTGGTGCCACCTGGAGGCTTTTTCCTTGTCAGATAATATCTATGGAGGGGGCAATCAAGATTGGGACCACGTGGGGGGGGGCTAAAGGACCCTCTCCCCATCAGGATCAGGCTTTCCCTCCCCCTCAAGAGATGCTATTTTTGAAAGGTTAGACCCATCACCACTAATGATAGATTTAGCATAATAAATAAAATGTTTTGTTTGGGTTGGGCCCTTAGCCTTAATTGCTGTAGGGGAAGGGGCTACGGGGCTGGGTCAAGCTACCTCTGTAAAACTCTTTACAAAGACATGTATCCCGTTTTTAATTTGCAGACTGTTTTTAATTTTCAGCCTGCTTATGAAAATATTGAAACTCATCAATTCTGTGTTGCATGTCTGATTTTTACTTTATTTAGATTGAAATGAAACGGATGGCCCATACCTCAAAGACATGTGACTGAAGCCTATGCGCCATTTCTCTTTGTTTCTTTCCTTTGTGTTTTTTTAAACACTGAAAGCTTAATGCATTTGGTGGATTTCGGGAATCTAGTCCACAACAAGCAGGGTGAACTTGCTTAGGGGGCATGAATTCAGACTTCAGTGCAGGTGGTCATCCTTGGATGTACATCCTTGGATGTAGTCAAGTGTAAAATACAAGAAAGCTTAATATTTTGTTACACATTTTTATAGCTCCTCATAAGCAGAAATATAAGTGGTTCCAAGGAATAATTGTATTCCTCAAGATATAGTGGTGATTAGGAAACTCCTTCCCTCCCTTTCCCAATAAACCCTGTGTGTGTGTGTGTGTGTGTGTGTGTGTGTGTGTGTGTGTGTGTGTGTGTGTGTGTGTTACATTTTACAATTGTTTTTATTATATTATTTGAGCCCTAAAAAGACAGAAAAAAATCACAACAGCTCCAGGTAGAAATGAAAGCTAATATAACAAGCAGGCAAGATTTTTTTTTTTTTTTTGTAGGACACAAAGCTACAAAAAAAAGCTTCTGATTGAAACTGCATCAGTTTGGAAGTGCAAGTTGATTACCTCCAAGATATAAAAATAAAAAAAAGATATGACAAGCTTAAATGGTTCCTCTTTAGTATTGTTATGTAAGACCTGATAGAAGGTAAAAGAGACCACTGAAATATCTCTAACTGGCATTTAAATTACATTAACACCTTCTTGTACTGCCTGAGTGAAAGGTCACACTAGACAAGCAGCATCTTCACTGTTTGTAAATGTCTAATTTGCTGCCTTTAAATTGCTGTGAACCTCACTTACTTAGTCCTGCGGAATGACTCCAGTGTTGCAAATACTTCTGACAAGTGAATATTTGCTTAGTGAGAATCCATTGTTCTTAATGGATTGAGATGGACGTGCAGTGTGAATGCATTTTTATTGCCTTGCCGTCTACCTGCTCCTGTTTGAGGGAGATGAAAGTCGCGCGGCGATAAAAGCCCAGAGTGGCTCAGTCTGGTTTGTGACATTTGCCATCCCATCCCTAGGATTCATTGGAAAAGTGCTTATGGTCAGTGCTTTTTCCTGCCTTGGTTGTAAACAATTCATTTATATTTTATAGGACCCTACATAAAAAAGAGATGAAGGAATATAAAGATACATTTAAATAAAAAATGGGGGTGGGTGGGAAACGGACCAAGGGACAACTGGATGCAGAAGCCACATGGAACATATCGCAGGCACAGTAGACAGACAAGATGAGGGGCTTTCCTTAAGCTTTTTGATCCTTGCTTGAAAGATAAATGACTTCGACATAAATTACCAAACAAACATACATCAGCCTGTGTGTCTTAATGCCACTTAATGCAGACACTTACTCTTCCATCCATCTGTGCCCCCATGTACCCTTTTCACATATCTATCCCATGTCCATCTAGGGTGATCCCTCATTCATTGCTTATTGCTATATTTTTTGCAGTCGAACTCTCCAGACCCTCTGTGCATGGTGAGATGGGGAACATGGTGATGCTTACACACCATCTCTAATGGTCTTTTTCCTTGCAAACCTCTCAATACATGTAGTATGTAACAGCTGGACCCCAAGATTCTGTGCTTATCTGAAAGTGGTATCTCCCTGACATATGACGGTGCTTTCCAGTAAGAACAGGGAGATCCTGAAATCAAATAAATACAGAATTGTCAATTCAGGCATTATTTGACCTGAAAAAGTTGTGCTATTTAGAGTGCAATCCTAACCTGGAGTTAGGCTGGCACAGTTAGGCCAGCAAAGTTTGGCTGGCAGAACGTCCATCGTAAAGCATGTTTGAACCACTCTTGGAGTCAGGGAGGATGGTGCACATCTGTGTGCTGGCCTCTCTGATTCTGAGAGTTGTCCAAACATACTTTTCAGTGTCTCTTGTGCCAGCCAAACTTTGCTGGCCTAACTGTGCTGGTCTAACTCCAGGTTAGGATTGCGCCCTTAGTATAAGTACAGGCATGCCCTAATATCTGCTGGGGTTCCATTCCAGACCTCCCCACCATGGATACCTGAAACCATGGATACTGTGGACACCTTTTTAAAGATAGGGGAACATCAATGGTTTTGCTGCAACATGGTAAAAAAAAACAGATTTATTAAATCTGTAAAATTTGTGAATACCTGAAACTGTGGATACTGGGGGCACTTTTTTAAAGATAGGGAAACATCAGTGCAATAAGGCTTAAAAAAGAGATTTGTTTAATGTTCCCCTAACTTTTTAATAGGTGCCCCAGTATCCATGGTATCAGTGGATGACTGAAACCATGGATACCAAATCATGGCTACCAAATCAGTATCGTGGATACTGAGGCACACCTGTATTTTGGTTAGTCACAGGCCACCTGATGGTGGTGATAATGATGATGATGATCAATCAACAGTATTTATATACTGCTTTTCAACACAAAGTTCACAAAGCAGTTTACAGGCTGCTAGTAGTAGTAGTAGTAGTAGTAGTAGTAGTAGTAGTAGTAGTAGTA
>JAJKFI010000008.1:12545714-12625569 GCA_029204185.1 Lerista edwardsae
TAGTAGTAGTAGTAGTAGTAGTAGTAGTAGTAGTAGTAGTAGTAGTAGTAGTAGTAGTAGTAGTAATGTTAAATGGCTCCCTGTCCCAAAAGGGCTCACAATCTAAAAAAATGCAGAACACCACCAGCAACAGCCACTAGAAAAGACACTGCACAGGGGTGAAGAGGGACAGTTACTCTCCCCCTGCTAAATATAAGAGGAATATAAGAGTTAGTGGGATCCAAAGATGTTTTTTTCAGGAGGGGGCGGACAATTGCAGTCTTCAGGATGTTTGGCATCACCCCAATCAGCTAGCCCAGCCCGTGCCATTCGTACTAGCCAAGCTGGGCAGGGGTCAAGCGGGCAAGAGGATGGTTTCAATCTTCTGAGGATCCTGTCTACCTACTCAGGCTTTATAAGCTGAAAGGAATCCATTATAATAGTCTGAGATGTCGGCTCAGAGTCCCTGGGAGCATGGGTGACAGTCTGAGGAGCTAGATCAGAACCCAAGTCACGGCGAACGTGAAGAATTTTGTCTCAAAGTGCCTTGCAAACTCGTTGCAACCATCAGTTGAGCACTCTGACTCGTTTGCCAAGGGATTCGAGTGCAGCAGCTTACGAACCGCTCGGAAAAATTCTGCTGGGCGACTTGTTGCGGATACAATGCAGAGAAGGATGCCTTCTTCGCTGCCATCATTGCCATTGAATTGGCCCTGAAATGGGCAATAGCTTGTGCACGATCAGATTCCTCACGCGTTTTCCTCCATCGTCGTTCCAAGCGTTGGCCCAGCCATTCCGTATCTTGCAGCTCCTCAGTAAACCATGGAGCTGTCTTAGCACGGCACCAAGGCCGAGGCTGTTCAGGAGCAACCTGATCCAGGGCTGTAGTCGGCTCCCTATACCAAAGGGCGGCTAGGGCATCAGAAGGATCACCAGCCCAGGAAGCAGGGAAGTTTCCAGTGTCATCAGGAAGCCATTCGGATCCATCAGTCTCCCGGGGGGGGGGAGACCATACCAGTCAGTCCCCTTGCTTTTAAAGAGTGGTCAGAAGTTGCCAGCCTAAATCTCCAAGATCTGTCCAAGATAGAGGAGTAATCTTAGTCTCCTCCATAGCTAACCCACTATCCCTATGTCCACCAGTGAACACTAGGTCCAGTGTGTGACCTGCCACGTGTGTGGGAGCAGAGATCTGCTGAGATATAACGTACGAGAGATAGATCCTGGGGACTGGGGTTTATACATGGAACTACATTTATATATGAGGGACATGGTGGCGCAGCGAGTTAATCCGCTGTTGCTGGGCTTTCAACCGCAAGGTTGGGAGTTCAAGACTGCGTGACCGAGTGAGCTCCCATTGCTTGTCCCAGCTCCTGCCAACCTAGCAGTTCGAAAGCACCTAAAAAATGCAAGTAGATAAATAGGGACCACTTCGGTGGGAAGGTAACGGCGTTCCGTGCGCTACGGTGTAGAGTCATGCTGGCCACATGATCGGACAAAAACGCCGGCTCTACAGGCTTTGAAACGGAGATGAGCACCGCCCCCTACAGTCGGTCACGACTAGACCATTCGGTCGTGGGGAAACCTTTACCTTTACACTTGTATATGTTGTAAGGGGATTATGTCGTTGATGATATTTGATCCAGGGTGGATGAGAGGCAGGTATTGCTATATAATCATCAACTGCTGTCATTGCTTGATTCCAGAGTTGATTAGTACACTTCTAGGTGCCACTTCATTCATGTGAACAGCTTCTAGGTGAATTCATGGGAGAGCCTTGCGTGAGGAGGGCTACATAAGGCTATCAATCATACTAACCAACAGCCATTTCATTGGCTTGAAAAAAAAAAATGACTGGTGACCAGATACAAAGGAGGACGTGGCTCTAGTACTTTGAATAGTTGTTAGGAGGTGTGCATTTTTGTAGTTATAATATTCCTCATTCTTACATGAAAAGCTACGGCTACCAAAATTCTCTTTTCCATACAGCTGAAGTTCCTCTTTTGCTGCTGGTTACTCTGCAAAAATGGTTCTATTTATATTCACGCAAACAGAGAAAGCAGTGTGTGTAGAAAATAAGTGGCCGAGGCCAGAACCCTATTGGGACCTGGTGCTGCTGCATCAAGTTCTGGCAGTGCAAGGTCCTTTACAGCTCCTGCAGAAGGTGACGTTCTGTTTTGCACAGCCAGGCTGCCTCTGCAGCCAGTCAGTGATCGTGCACCAGTGGGCTTGCAGTGACCCCTGCAGCACAGGGGGACAGGAAAGAATCTGGGGTGGGTAGACTGGGGAGTGGGAATGGGGAGGATTGAGGCCAGGAAGGGGTGGCACTAGAAATCCCAACTTTTCCTAGCCTTGATCCACCTTCCCAAGTCCCCCCAGACTTACATCAGCTAAATAGCTGGTACAGAACTAAGCAGATCCAGTGGGGCAGCAAAGGTAAACCTTGGCCAAGGGTTAGTGTCTGCCCCCCCCCCGGCAGAATGCGGCACACGCTCTGGTGGTGTGGCTGCATCATCAGGCGGGTGGATTTAGAGAGAATTGGGCTATGAAATCACATGTGTGAGCCACGCTTAACTCTACCAGCTAAGGCTATAAAAGGCCAGTAAAAATATCAGTATAATACAGTATAATACATGGGCCTCTCCTTTTCCATTCAGTAACAAGGGGAGTGCTTCATGCACACAATGCGGGTTCTCTATGCACGTGCTAGCAGTGTGTTCCTAGAAGCTAGTGATGTGCTTTGTTCACAATCATAAAGAAGAGGTTCAAATAAATGGAAAAGTCAGTGGGTCTGCCAGCCCTAATGAACCTCTTAACTAGACCTCTTGCTGACCTCTTAACTAGAGTATGCAACTTGTCCCTTCAAACAGCCACGGTGCCAGAGGATCGGAGGATAGCCAATGTCACGCCAATCTTTTAAAAAGGGAGAAGGGGGGGACCCTGGAAACTACAGGCCAGTCAGCCTAATATCTGTTCTGGGTAAGATGGTGGAAAGCCTCATCAAAGATAGAATCCTAAAACACGTAGAGGAACCAGTATTGCTGAAGGAAAGTCAGCATGGCTTCTGTAGGGGTAGCTCTTGCCTCACGAACCTTTTGGAATTCTTTGAAAAGGTCAACAGGCACGTGGATGTGGGTGAACCTGTGGATATCATATACCTGGATTTTCAGAAGGTGTTTGACACAGTCCCCCACCAAAGGCTGCTGAAGAAACTTCACAGTCAGGGAATAGGAGGGCAGGTCCTCTTATGGATTCAGAATTGGTTGAGGGCCAGGAAACAGAGAGTGGGGGTCACTGGGCAATTTTCACAATGGAGAGAGGTGAAAAGTGGAGTGCCCCAGGGATATGTCTTGGGGCTGGTGCTTTTCAACTTGTTTATAAATGACCTGGAGAAAGGGATAAGCAGCGAGTTGGCCAAGTTTGCGGATGATACAAAACTTTTCCGGGTGGTGAAGACCAGAAGGGATTGTGAAGAGCTCCAGAAGGATCTCTCCAATTTGGGGAAACGGGCAGCAAAATGGCAGATGCGTTTCAACGTAGACAAGTGTAAAGTGATGCACATTGGGGCAAAAAACCAAAACTTCACCTATAGGCTTATGAGTTCTGAGCTGTCTGTGACAGCTCAAAAGAGAGATCTTGGGGTGCTGGTGGACAATTCAATGAAGGTATCGACCCAGTGTGCGGCAGCAATTAAGAAGGCCAATTCCATGTTTGGGGTCATTAAAAAAGGGGTTGAGAATAAAACAGCCAATATTATCATGCCATTGTACAAATCGATGGTAAGGCCACACCTGGAATATTGTGTACAGTTCTGGTCGCCGCACTTCAAAAAGGACATAGTGGAGTTGGAAAAGGTGCAGAAGAGAGCGACAAAAATGATTACGGGGCTGGGGCACCTCCCTTATGAAGAAAGACTTCAGCGTCTGGGGCTCTTCAGCCTAGAAAAAAGGCGCCTGAGGGGGGACATGATTGAGACATACAAAATTATGCACAGAAGGGATAGAGTCGATAGAGGGATGTTCTTTTCCCTCTCTCAAAACACCAGAACCAGGGGGCATCCCCTAAAACTGAGGGTTGAGAGAGTTAAAACAAATAAACGGAAGACTTTTTTACCCAGCGGGTAGTTAATCTGTGGAACTCTCTGCCACAGGAGGTGGTGATGGCATCTGGTCTAGATGTCTTTAAGAGGGGATTGGACGGATTTCTGGAAGAAAGGTCCATCATGGGCTATAGGCCATGATGGATTGTGCAACCTCCTTACATCAGTAGTAGGGTACTTCAGAGTACTGAGTGCAAGGGAGTGGCAACAGGATGCAAGCATCTTGTTGTCTCATGCCTCCCTGGGGCACCTGGTGGCCCACTGTGAGATACAGGAAGCTGGACTAGATGGGCCTTTGGCCTGATCCAGCAGGGCTCTTCTTACGTACTCATGAACCTTCTGCCACTATTTCCTCATCATGCTGTGGACTTGCTGCCAGGCAGCAAATGGCCCACAACATCTCAGCAAGTGCCTCGTGATGCCCCAGAGCATTGTGACACACAGATTGGGTACTGCTGACTTAACCCCTTGCCAGTTATCTTGTAAAGTACGACGATGACAACAACAACACACACACACACACAAACGCTGAGGGTACTGTAGACAAACCACAGACATGCCTTTGATGTCCTATAAAATCTTCATAATTGTGAAGGTATCTTTAGGCATGTAAATGACTTGGAACACAATCCAAAGCACTTGTTGTGCTGGTGCAGTGCTCCTGCACTGGCCCAGGAGTGTCGCAGATGTGCCATAAAGCACTTTTGCAGCTACTCAGGAATTGGCTGGGCTGCCTCGAAGACCCATGCCAGCTTCCAGAGGATGGATCATGCCAGCAGAGGCAGGATGGCATGGGGCTGGGGTGGGAGAGGGTAGAACAGATGTGAGGAGGGGAGATTTTTAGTCAGGGGCAGACCAGGAGGTTGATTGGGAGGGGGTGGGACTGGCTGTGGGAGGCTGTGCTGGATCCTAATCTCCATCCCTGGCCTGAGCAGCCGTACAGCGAAATTGCTGGCACAGATCTGAGTAGCCCCATAGGGTGGGCTGGGACACAACATTGGGTAAGGGGGAAAGTATCCCCTTATCCAGAGTTAACCTCCAGCCGGCACCTATCTTGCACTGGATACAGGACAGCCACTTGGCCTGGCTGTTCCTGTGCAAAGTAGTATTGGGCTATTAAGCAGTTTAGCAGAAGGATCTGTGCAGTATAGAATCCAAAACTAAGAGCATGCGTTGTGTACCCCCTGCTATGAGAGATTACTCCTATAAACTATACTTGGGAATTCATGTCACTACAAGGAATACGGAGGATTCAGAGGTATTGGTCAGTAGCAAATGCTAAGGATTTTGTTGCTAATTTGTTCCTCACTTTTGAAGAGTGTTAGTTTTATGGACATGAGTGAGAGGGCAAAAAAATCAAGCAACTGTTCAGTTGTTCAATCAACTGCCTCTCAGTGCATAGTTAGTGATATCAGCGAGTCATTATAGTATAATTGCAATTGGAGTGTAAGGTGCAGTTTGTTGCACAGGCTCTATTTATAGGGAGGATGAGACTGCACTGCTCCAGAGGAAAATACAATGTGGGCATGAGGGATGGGGTGAGGGGAGAGAGCAGGAACCAGCAAATCAGTGCCATTGTTGAGCATTATGACTATTAGGAGAAACTAGATCGATGTACAATGGTTGCACTCAGCAATGCAAAAATGGCACAGAAGAGAATGCCTACCAGGGGTTAAGTTCTTATGCCTGCACTGCAGCCTATTTCTGTCAACACTGGGCACGGGAAACAAACATTTATGCTTTGTGAAATGAAAGTGTATTTTTGAAGACTAGCCGTCAGATATTTTTTGCCCTTCACACTTTCAAATGCTTAGCCTTTTTTGTAAGTTGACTGCAAAGTGCATCAGTTTGCCAGCTCCCCCCCCCCAAAAAAAAAGAATAGGGGGAATAACTCCCCTCCCCCTTGACAAGTGCCCATGGCATCATTGCCAAGTACACAAGCTTCAAGTCGAAGATGGCAGGAGGGTTGGCACAGAACATGCTTCCTTCAAGCCCATTACCTCCGGGGTACCTGACTCCTGAGAAGCTTTTCAATCCTTATTGCAAACTGTCATCTAGTTTATTTGGAGCACACTGTCTTGCAGATAAACATGCTATTTAACTGCAGGTCGTAGTACAGAGTCATTCTGCTAGCAAAATGCCCGGTATACATTAAATGGCAGTGACATGCAGAGGGAGACAGAGAGAGATCCGAGTTGTCACCAGGATGTGTGGAATTGCTCTGCGCTGGGGGGAGAAAAAATGCACCACAGCATATTGAAGTGCATTTTTTAAAGCCATAATATAGTTGAACATTTAAAACTATGACCTGTCAAATGCTAAGGATTAAGGTGTGATGTAATATGGAACACCAAGGTCAGGAATGCATTGGAAAGGCTGTTTCATCTATATCTTGGGGAACAGCTCAGTAGCAGAGGGCTCTCAACAATGCTAACTAGGCTTGAATAGCCAGAAATGTGTTTATAGGCATTTGTGAGGTTTCATTTCCTAGGAGAGAAAAAGTCACTTGTCCCCAAATATGAAGACAGGAATATTCTTGTTTCTGCTAGTATTTCAAACTATGATTTGGTTCCTTCTGTAATCCTGATTTATTAACATTCCTACTCAATTGTAATAGCCTTGTTTTACCTGTTTCAATAATTAATAATCCATCATCACTTTCACTTGAAGGCTTCTGTTGAATGACCAGTCACAGTGGACAGCACAGCTATACCAATGATAATCGAGGAATGTGACATTTTCTCATAAAACTCCAGAATTCGGCCTGCTGCACTTGATTTGGTGTAGGAAATGTAATTAAGTAATTTAATTTACAGAGACAGTTTTCAAAAGAAAATTTGTTTCTAAAGCAGTTTATAGGGGTTTTTTTTTAGGTCAGCTAATATAGATTTGTCATTCATGTTTCAGGTACAAAGTGTTTCTTCTGAAAAATAGTGCTGTCTTGTGAAAACCTATGAAATCAAATTATTATGAACACTCTGAAGAAATTGACCATTTGTAAAATCTAACCAAACATCCCATATAAACATATTACAGTACAGTGCCCTGCTTTGGGGCTATTCATTGTCTGCTACTGTAATTATTTTAGCAAAGTACTAAAATAATAAAGTAATTTTTTTTAAAGTACAGACACAAGTTGGTACATAAATAAAACAGGAAGTTTGGAGCTTACTGGGGGGAAAAACAAAAAAAAAAGGAAACTATTGCAAATTAAACTTCTTTTGTGATCAGAAGAGATTTTATTACCTTTTGCTTAATTAAATGCCTCAGAAGTGTGAAACATTGTTACACTTAAAAATTGTTACTTTGTAAATCGTAGGGACAAAAGGGCTCTGCTGCAACTTTAAAGTTTCCGTGCACGTAAATGTCAATAGAGTGCCTTCTCCATCATCAGCACTAAATTCACATTGATGCCTCTTTTCTTCTCTGTATTGATCCTTCCATGAGAACGTAGATTTGTATCTGTTAATTAATGCGTCCTGAAACAGCGTTTGTATTAATCAGGCAGATAAGAAAAATTGGATGCCTGCACCCTCATGACAACCGTAAAAGTGCTGGCCCTGATAAAAATCATGGACGGACCTCAATAAAAAAGTTCCTCCTTCCACTCAATAAACTAATCATCCTGCTTTTAATTATTCGGCAGAAAGATGTGTGGAGATTGGAGAATGTGTAAATCTATTTACTAACAGCAGTGTCTGGGAGGGAGAATGGGGCTGTCACAGGACACTGCTGCAGGCTACGTTCTCTGTCCATCTGCTGTAGCAGGAAAACTGGTTCTTGAGAGAGGGAGGAAAAGGACAGAAATGCTGGAGCTAATTGAAAATATGCATTCCTCTTTAGAGCCTTTCAAATTATTATTTCTGTTCCATTTCCTTCTACTGCCAATGAGAAGAGTGGTTGTTGTCATCTTTCCGAGAGGCTTTGTTGCTCTTGTTTGGAAGGCGCTGAAAAGTCTTTTGAGCACAGGGCACAGAACAGTCTGGAAATAAGAATAATGAAAAATAAATACATAATGGACGCATAAGCATTTCAGTTTTAATGTGTGCCTCCCGAATTGGAGTCATTTTAAGAATTATTTGAATAGGATCACTTCTGAATGGTGTGGCAGGCCCAATCAAAATGATTAAAAAAAAAATCCTTTGTTTTCAATTTCATATTATGCACACTTATTCCACTCTGGAAAGGGGGCAATGTGTTTAAGTCTAAATGAGCAACAAAACCAGGCTGTTCTTTTTGCAGAATCCTTGTCAAAGCACATGTAAGCAGCTCTGTAAACAAGTAACTGTGAAAGCTTTAGACATTTCTTAAGACCCCCTTAAGAAAAGCTTGACTAATCCCCTTTGATGATTTTATTAAGTACATGGGGTTGCTGGTGCCAACTGGCAAACCACTACATTTCACCAACAGGCCTGGAAATCGCTGCTTCTTTGCTGGCACCTGATGTAGTCTTGGGGGGGGGGAATATTAGCAGTCAGAGATAATAAATTAACGGTTACCGCAAACAGGAACCTGAAAAGGTATGACAGTAAAGATGTTTGCCCTTAGTGATCCTATTAGGAAGGAGTGTGTGTGAGAGAGAGAGAATAACAAAAGCAAAACTTAAATTCATTAAGAAGCATTTTTACATTTTCTCTCTCTCCAAAATGATGGTGTGATTACTGTTCACTTGGCACTTTAATGTGCCATCCTGTTATTTCAGCAACTGTAGTTGAGGCAGAACCCATTATAGAAGTAATTAGTGTCTTTTCTGAAGAGGGTAGGTCTTGCTTCAGTTTCTGCTGAGGTTGAAGTTCACCAAGCACTTTGCTCATTGTTGTGCTCATCACCTTAATTCTATTAAGGTATCAGATTCTTTCCGTTGAAAATGCCTTTTCTTTTTTTTCTTCTCAAATAAACCCTATATCCTTCCACACCCACATACACCCTATCAGTATGGTCTGTCTTCTACGAGCCACTACAAATAATGCAAGACTGTTCCTGACAAAGCTATTTTATCCAAATGATTTTAACATCTTCCATAGTAGATGATATCCACTCAGTCTTGGTACAAAAAGGTGCTGTAAATATATTTGAATCGATGTCGTTTTCAAACAATGAAAAGAAACTATGCCTCTACCAAAGCCTTCCCCTCCTCTAATTTTAAAGCAACACTACAAAGACATACGCATCCAAGTTAACCCAACGAAACTTTTACTGTAAATATGCTACATAGTTACGATTGATCTTGCAGATCAGGTAGGGTAGAATTCATATATATATTCATTTCTTTATCTTACATAGCAAAAACAAGCAGAAAAAAAAAGTTGTAATGCCGAATGATGATAGCCCTGGACCATTTTAATTATGTTTCTATGTGTTTTCCTTCCTGGTTTAGGATTTTCTACTTTATCACTTGCTGACCAGATGAGCCTTCTGCAAAGTGCTTGGATGGAGATTTTGATTCTGGGCGTTGTATACCGATCACTTTCTTTTGAAGACGAGCTTGTCTATGCTGAAGATTATATTATGGATGAAGACCAGTCCAAATTAGCAGGCCTTCTTGACCTCAACAATGCCATCCTGCAACTGGTAAAAAAATACAAGAGCATGAAGCTGGAGAAGGAAGAGTTTGTCACCCTCAAAGCTATCGCGCTTGCTAATTCAGGTTGGCAGATTGGCATGATGGCTCATGTCATTTTTTCCCCCTTCCCTTAATACCTTCTGCATGATGGTTTCTAAACATGACATTAGGAATAAGCAATTTTTAATCGTGCTACTGCAGGACAGTACTGAATGGCCAGAAATAAGATAGTTCAAATTAAGGGAAGATCTTTATGATTATAAGTATTTGTTATATAGACTTCCAATATGGTTAAAAGAGGAAACAGAAAATTTGGAACATATTAAGAGCAAATATGATTTTTCAATAAACATAAATGTTGTTCTGCTTTAAATCCATTTCTTAATCCAGATAAGTCTAATCAGTTTTCTGAAACTCAATAGAATGGATGGGGCCATGACTAAATGTAATATATGATCTACTTCAATCCAGCCACTAAACACAGTGAACTCAATAAGGTGAACTCGGGTTTTATCAGGAGAGGGAGCAAATCACTGTTTAATCCTACAGGGTCTCTTCTCCACCGTACAAATTTGATTTTTATGGTAGATGTTAAACAGATAGATATAATTTGTCCAGAAGGGGTTAAGAAATCAAGGAAGGATTCTTCTCTGCATTTGAACTCAAAAGTGCTGAAGCAGTGAGCCAGTGTCTGATAAGTAAAAAAATCGTTTGTTCTTTGTTGTTTTTTCTTTTGTGCCTCCCTAATGCTTTATTGTGGTCTTAAGTCCCTTTTAGCATTTGCATAAAGTTCATGATAGATCCCTCTTTAATGACGTGCCGATCATTAGATACCTGTGTGTCAATAACATGCTCTGATGCTATGTACCATTGACAGTCACACCGTGCCCCTCCATCTGCTTTTGTTTTGACCCTATCTTTGAACTTTATCTTGGTTGCTGGCCAGTAGTTTTCCCTTTAATTACAAGAAGGAAACTGTCAATAAAATCTGTTAAATGGGATGCAATGAGTGGCTTGAATGGGCGGACGGCTATTTGTTCAAATTCTGCAGCATTCAAGGTATTGACAGTTTGTTTTCTGGGGCCATATGTGACGATCAATCTCAGGCTGGGCTCAGCCGCGCTGAAAAATGAAAAACCAGATTGCTTTTGCTTACTTGTGGATGACGATTTGTGATTTGGCGCGGTCCTAGTGAGATGAGACCTTCTGCCCAAATTGCCCCCCCGAGAGCTAGGATGCGTGACTGTTTTTAGAAATAATTTTTTAATTGATTTTGTAATTAACAGTTCATCTACAATATTGATGCATGAATCCTCAAATTGATAGGAGGAAAATTATTTTCAACAATGAAGTTGCACTTTCCTATTTGTCTTCATAATGGGATCTAGCATTTTTCATTTTTAATTGGGGTTTTAATTTAAAACAAAAACAAGACATTACCCTTAATAAACAAATTCCCTTTTCCTTATTGAAGTATGCATGAGTTTTGTTTTTGATCCACATTATAGCTTTGATGTCCACCTCAAATCCCTTTTTTAAAAAAAAGTTGACCTTATTTGTACCCGCAAAAAGTTTCCTATCTCCGATATGATCATTACATTATGTCTATATTACTGTCATTATCTCTCATAGTTACTGATAGAGATATTTATAAAGCTGGAATCCAGGTACAGTTTACATTCAAATATTCATTTCTGAACATTTTTTTGTAAAGCAGCTAACCTCTGCATATTTGGAGGTGATTGAGGCATTATTTCACTCTGACCTGCAGAGATTTAATATGACATTCATTGAAATTATCAGCTTAGCATAAACATCTGGCTTGATTCAATAATAATTAATGCACTTTTGTGCTCTAAATCGGTGAACTGATTTAATTGTAACCTTCCCTCCCTCCCCGTTCCAGCAGTGTATAAACCTATAGAGCTCACAAATCATAATTTGTGAAAGACAGTGACTGGACATCTCTAAAACAGGAATACAGCTCAGATCTGGAGACGAAGACTCAGATGCAGTCTTCCATCCTGACCTGATCCAGAGTCTTCCCTGAAACCTCCTGCTTTGAAGTTCAAGGAAACTGGGTTAGAGGAGAGACTAGTGTAGTAGCCTGCAAAGTACCTGTAAGTGTACCACAGGCATGTAATTGTAGGAGGAAGGGAAGAAGCCGCAAAGTTCTTGCCCTTCTCCCCTTAGTCTTCTTCAATTTAGCCTGCATCCAAAGTGCTACCTAAATGCAAGTAGATAAATAGGGACCACTTTGGTGGGAAGGGAACGGCGTTCTGTGCGCTACGGCGCAGAGTCATGCCGGCCACATGACCACGGAAGCTTGTGCTCAGGACAAAACGCTGGCTCTGCAGGCTTTGAAACAGAAATGAGCACCGCCCCCTACAGTCAGTCATGACTAGACCATTCAGTCGTGGGGAAACCTTTACCTTAAAGTGCTACCTAGAAAAGCATTAGGTGAAGAGACAAGTTGCTTTTCCTAGCGTGTCCCAATATTCGCTGAAATCTCCTGCTTCTGAGTCCAAAGAGGAGTTTCCTTTTGGTATCTAACAAGGAAGCAACTTCCATCTCTGCATAGTTTTATTTCTACATTTTGATTCAGCGCTTCTTCCAAGGAGCGCAAGAAATATACATAGCCCCTCCCTCTTTTATCTGATCAACCCCTCAACATAAGTTAGGTGAAAGTGAGCAAGGTACTATTTGCAATAGCAAACCATCGCTGTTAACTTTGCTTAGCCAATTGATGCAATGATTAGTATTACATTGATCACAATTATAATTGGAGGGTAAGATTAGCGTTTCCCTTCAAGAGTGTCCTCTATGAATGAAAGGAACAGTCATGCAAGAGGGGTCCTTGCATGTGCGAACACTCCTTCTGTTCAAGGAAGGAACTCCCAACAACATAAATGCTAGTTGTAAGTTTATTGGGTATTGCTACCCAATGAACTTACACAATCCAAGAATACTGGTGGTGTAATTTGTCTGTATAATATATATGAAGGCCCTATCAAGTATACTGAAAATGCTGTAGAAAAACAAAATCCCAAGTCTCAGCTATACAGTGTGTGCAAGGAACAATTTGGCACCAATGAGTGCTTTATTTACTCACGCAGAAAAAATGCTTTTGAATATCTTCCAAAGCATGTATGTACCAATTACTTCAGGCATACAGGCAGGTGACTGTTTGCAGCATAATAAAAGGTGTTCTGCCTGTCTCTTAGTGCTCTTACTAAGTGCTCCCATTTATTGATTGGGAAATGCCAGATGGAAAGATGTAGATTCACAGGTTTTGTTTTTGTTTTTAATTCATCAAGGTACAGTAGTTTGTACTTTCGGGCTATAGGCCTTTTAAAAAGCTTTGTATCACCAATCAGCTCAAGTGCCACTGTTGTTCAAATTCCATTTGCACACCTGATCCATGGTAACTTTTCTCAATTGATTGGACCCTTTAAAAAGCTGCTTGTGACACCAAAAAGGCGATCCCTACACTGGAAACAGTGCCTTAAGAAAGCTGTCAAGTTTAAACCTGCCAGGTTAGTCCACTTTAAAGTGGAGAAAAGATTAGCCAAAAGATTCGGCAGTCCTTGTTGTAATGGGGGTCTGGAGACACGGGCTATATGCCTATACACGCTATCCTGGGAATAAGTCCCATTTAGCACAAAGGGCCTTCGGAGTATCAATGCATAGGACTGCGCTCAAATGAGGCAGACAGTTATGAGACTGGTCCATCCAAGTAGATCGTCTGAGGAGTTCAGTATGTGTAGCCTACCAGCAACTGGTCTTTAGCAACGAGCTGCTCAGACTGAGGAGCAATGCCAGAAGTAGAGACCTCACTGGCTCCTTATGTCACTCAGGGCACAATCCTAACCTGGAGTTAGGCTGGCACAGGTAGGCCAGCAACGTTTGGCTGACACAAGGGCCACCGTAAAGCAAGTTTGGACCACTCTTGAAGTCAGGGAGGATGGTGCAATTTCCAAACTGACAAGCATGGAGAGAAAGAAGAATCCTCTTTCCACTGACTGAGAATCCAAAAAAGAGTTATGTTATACCACTGCATCTGTAGTGGAGCAGTGGAAATGGAAACAGTGCACACATACCAAACATGCACACACACCAAATCCATAATGATAAGAGAACTCACTTAGCACTCCCCCGGCATCTATTTCCCTGAATATACTTGAGTTGTGGGCTAGTGCCTGGTTTGATGCTAGAAACATCTCCTGAAATATCTAATTCTTTGTATTGGGAGTAAATTAAAACACCATGTTTCAAGATATTCTTTCAGTCTTGAGACTGCAGCTTTCAGAGGCCCTCCTAGAAGCAGATCATATCACTCTATAAACTAACCATGCTTTATTCAGTGCAACTTAATAATTTCTATGTCTCAATCTTCTTTTGTAATGGTTCCCTTTAATTATCCATTTGTATGCAGATGTTCTGCTACGTCATCACAATTTTCTAGTTTCAAATCTTATATTCAGGTTTCAAACGGCCCTGATTTTATGCACCCTTTGAGCTCCTGAAGCCCTTTCCCATGCCTTCATACCTACTTGATGTGGAAGATCCTAATGTGAGATTTGCAAAATTGTCACTGACAGCCCAAACCTAATGCAACCGCCCTTGGTGGTGCCCAGAGGTGGATCTACAGGGAGGGCAAAGCTCTAAGTGTTGCAAGGAGCCTTACCCTGTCATGTAAATCCCTCCTCTCCCTTGCTGCTGTAGCCAATAAGCAACGCCAAGATGTTGCTTTTCCCTTTGAGGATTGGCTAAAACGGTGCAGGAGGGGAGTGATTTCCACTGCAAGGTAAGGCTTCTTGCAAAACTTAGAGCTTTGCCCTCCCTTAGATCTGCCTCTGGTGGTGCCAAGTAGGCGCAATATCCCACATGGGCAGGGAGGCAGCTGGAGGTCACCTACAGGTAAGGGAACCGTTCCCTTGCCCTTGGTCGAGCCCCAGCAACGGGTATGGCCCTACACAGATCCTTGCCAGCTCAATTGTGCACGACCGATGCTGCAGGAGCTCAGGATTAGGCCGTGAATGTTGTCTCAAGCAAAATCTGAAATAAAACAAATTTGGAAGGATCTGCTTAGGATAAGCACCTTTCAAATTGTTGAGAGAAATTAAAAGAATGGCAGTAAGAAGATTTGCAGGCAAAATAAAATGTGTAGGAGGAGGAGTTTCATGTACCTTGTGCGGGGTGTGTGTGTGTGTGTGTGCAATCTCAAATATTACATTAGTGCCAGACTTTGCACAAAACTAAATCTGAGGCAAGTTTGGATAACAGCTGCAAAACATCTTTAGGAATGTCAAGGCACGTTACATAGGAACAAAGTACTCCCCTGAAATCTGTCTCAGACAGCAGGCGTATCTTAATTCTTGCCTGTAGTATTACTAGCGTCCATTACCCCATGGTATGCAGTTCAAGCGTCCATACCTTCCCTTTCAATGTCTATCTTTTTCCTTCCTCAGATCTTTACATTCTCTAGTGCTGCTACTGTCAGGCAGAAAATAAGGACGAATGAGAATAGAAGAGATTGTAAATTAGTTTTGTGCTGTAATTCCCACCACTTTTTTAAAAAATGTACATTCCATATAGGACAGTGAATTGTTATAGCAGTCTGAATAATATGTAATGATCTATTTCTTAGGGCATGTGTTCATTGTAATCCAGACTTATTAAACATGTGGAATTCCCTAAGGAGTCCATTATGTGTAATAACAGATAAACTGTCATCAGAATCGATAAAATGTACTAAATGACGAGAACTTATACATAATTAAGTGCCTTTTTTAGAGACAATTATGTATTTCCCCCTCCTCTGGATTTCAGTTTACAAATTAGTTCATAAATTATTTGTTTACAATTCCTTGTTAACCTCTTAGTTGCCAGACTGTTTCAGGAAGGTTCTTCAAATATTTTACATTTTAGATTCTGTTAATCTTTGTAGGAATCATAGTGGTGCTAAAATAATTGCACTTATCTGATGGGATTCAGCTCCTTTAGGATCTTGCCTTTTATTTGCCTTACAACAAAAGATTCCTGTGTCTGCCAGTGTTGTTAAGAAGCTGCTGTTTGTAAAACACCCTCTTGGTTTTCCAAAGTGGTTGCGTTTTTCCTCTGGGAAGGGGCTTATATGTATTGAAAAACTATACGTACACTTCATTGCTGACTGTGTGGTCATAGTTGACAACTTGGTCAAAGAACTTTAGGAGTCATTTTATATGGAAGATCAGGATATAAATAATATACCTTAGAAATCATTATTAGGTATGGCCCACTAAAACCAGAAATTAGCTGCTTAAGCATCACAGACTCACAAACCAATCCAGAATAGGCGGCATTTTGAAACAAGGTGGTTGTTCAAGAACATTAGAACAGGCATGCAAAAGGTAGCTGTGAATCCATCCATCCAGCAGCCTAGATAATACGTATAGAATATGTATCTTCCCAAGAGTCACAGCCTAGGCCTTGTCCTTCCATGTGCTCCCACCATTTCCAACATCAAGACATACATAAATTGGTAAAATATATAGGTTGAAATAACCTATAGGTTGAAAGTGATACTAGTTATTCTGTAAATCTATGTGTCAAACAATAAAATTTAAAACGTGAGAAATATCAGGGGGGGAAATCAGACTGTTCCCATAGTATACCTATAGATATAATTGCCTTACAGCACAACTAGAGACATGACACATGCCTATGTATTTTCTCCTACAAGGAAACAGCACCTTGGGTAGAGAATTTAATTCAGAAAATGGTACAAGGGAAAAACTTCCCTTCTCAACATTGCAGTCCTAATCTAATTCTGACTCCACAACAGTTAATTTTGAATATATATTTTTAAAAAAAAATCAATGTGAGATCTTCCTCCAAGACCTCACACTGTATGTTTGGTTTCACTCTTGGTAAGATATAGTAGACAGCAGATTAGTTTTATACCGACTAGGCAGGGTACAACTGGACAGCCCTTTCCTGTGCTTCTGTTTGAAAATTCATGGATGCAACTGAGATTTATAATCCCAGGAAATAATAGGTACTTCCTGGAACCCTTCCACACATTGCCAGAAACAAATATAGAAGGTGACCAATCATTATATGGATTGCACAGCTCATGCTGGCTTTGAAAACCATGCAGTGCAGACTGAGATACATGCAAGAGTGTTCATATGAATTGATTTAAAAATTGGTCACTTGGTCATAAAACTAAACCCAAGCCTGGTGTCTTCACTGAAGGGAGGGGGTGTTTGAGGGGAGTGGCAGCGAGATGCAAGTATCTTGAGTGGCCCCTGAGGCATCTGGTGGGCCATTGAGAGATACAGGATGCTGGACTAGATGGGCCTTGGCCTGATTTAGTGAGGCTGTTCTTATGAAGCTGCCTTGTACTAAGCCAAACCATTAGTCCATCTAACCCAGCACAGGTTATTCTGAGCAGCAGTGATCAAGACCTATGTCTGGATTATGGAACACCCCAATCCCTAACATTACATTAGAACTGGCTGAATTTCTCTCTCTGAGCAACTCACCCAACTGTACAGGTACAGAAAATATTCAGTGAAGAGTCCTTGATCTGTGTACATTCAGGATTGGTGATTTAGTGTCCCAATTACTACAATCCTAGACATACTTTAGTAATCCCCATTGAGCACAGCAGAGCTTGCTTCAGAGTAGACCTGCCTAGAATTACACTGCAAGTCGTCTGCATATCTAAGAAATACATTCTGACAATATTCATGCAAGTTTCAATGCTAGTTTCTCTTAATCTATACACACCAAGCACATTTACTGGAAGCAATTACATGTTTGTAATTACACCAGAGACACAAACATTTTCCAGAAGGTCAATATGGTAATAAGTGGGTAATTATCTAACTTACTCATAAGAGAGCCTAGGAAATGCTGGGTAAATCCATGCAAATCCATAAACAATTATTGTGCTGTTACTTGGTGCAAGTTACCGTCTAGAGCGTTGGCGTTGTAATCCTGCTTCCTGGCATGAAAACTGAAAACGGCTCTTGTTCCTGTTGTGTTGCAGACTCAATGCACATAGAAGATGTCGAGGCGGTTCAGAAGCTCCAAGATGTCTTACACGAGGCGCTGCAGGATTACGAGGCTGGGCAGCACATGGAAGACCCCCGCCGGGCTGGCAAGATGCTGATGACTCTGCCACTGCTGCGGCAAACCTCCACTAAGGCCGTGCAGCATTTCTACAACATCAAACTGGAAGGCAAAGTCCCCATGCATAAACTTTTTTTGGAAATGCTGGAGGCCAAGGTCTGACTAAAGCATCTTGGGCCTTCCAGTTAAGCACGCTGAAATTTTAACAAAAAGGGAAGATAAAACAGGAAAACCATGGGCAAAGAAACTTTAGTGTTTAATTTAAGGAAACTAAAATGACTGCACTGATACTTCGCAGCAAGACTGAGAAGCAGCTTTCACCTCTTTATCTTCTGTGTCTTCTCTGATGCAGTTTTCCTCCTTTGGTTCTCTCTTTCACTATTCTTCTTTTTCTTTTCTTTGATATTTTTTCCCCCTTCGCTGCTGAATCTTTTAAAAGAGGTCTCTAATAGAAGAGAGATGGAAGCCAGGCCTGCCAAAGGATGGAAATCCATAATATGGATGCCAGTGAACTTATTGCGAACCACAATACCCCAATGACAAAGGAATCAAAAGAGAACCACTGTACGCAGTCGTACAGTACAACACGATGAACTGACTGAATGCAGTATTAGGTTTCACAAGAGCAGCCTCTAATTAGACGACTTCGATGACAATACATTGGCTGCTTCTTATCATTGCATTTTCCATCTAGATCAGTTACAGCCATTTGATTCCTTAATTGTTTTTTCAAGTCTTCCAGATATTTCTTAGATTAGCTACAATGTAACTTTTTCAGGGAATAGTTTGAGCTTTATTCATTCATGCAATACTAAAGAGAAAAGATAAATAAATACTGCATTTTTTGTGCTGGCTTGAACAATGAACATTAATGAAGGACAAATGAATCCTGAAGGAAGATTTTTTTAAAGCAAAACGTTTTGGTTCTTCTTACTAATGGGAGATTTTTTTCTACCAGCTTTACCACTTTTCAGCCATTTGTTAACGTGGGAATTTATCTTACTCAAGCAATAGTTAAAGGGAAGGTGCATATTATCACGGATGCAATTTATGTTGTGTGCCAGTCTGGTCCAAGACATCCCGTTTCTTCTCATGAGCTCTAATGTATACCTAAGTGTTCACTGAATCAAAGGATTAGATTACACCTACAGTATACCTGAGTATACTAATATATAAAGATGCCATGTCAAATAGGAATCTTAAAACATACTAGTAAAGCACTTCTGTATGGCCAAGATACAGTTGCAACATGATATTGTCTGTTAATTTCATGATACGGCATGTCGTTTCCCAAAAAATGGACTTTGTGAAAGTCTAGTCCACCTCAGCTAGCAATAAGGCAAAATCAGATATCAGAATAGTCCGCCTCTGACCAAATTCAACAACTTAGCACTTCTACACATTATTTATTAATTTATTGAAAGAAAGAAAAAAAAACTTTTATTTGGGGTAGATTGCCATTTTTAAACGAACAGCCTAACCAATATATCTGCTTTTTCAACCAGTGTTGTCACGGCGTGAAAAGTCCGTCAGTTTCAAGACTGTTAAGAGGTGTAATCTAATCTACTGTGTAAACAATTAGATGCCCCCAGAAAACGACAGTCGCTAAATAACCAATTAAAAATGACCTCCATCAAATGCTATACCAATGTACCAGTGTTAGTAGCTGCTCCCTGTACTATGTGAACAACCTTATTCTATGTACACAAATGTAATTAAAATTGTAATCCTAACAAACGAAAGAAATGTAGTTCAGCTTTTCAATGTTTCATGTTTGCTGTGCTTTTTGGAATTTTTTATGTTGCATTCAAAGACTGTTGTCTTGTTCTTCTTGTGGTGCTTGGATTCTTGTGGTGTGTGCTTATAGACACAGGGTAGAATTAGAGACAATATTGGATGTAAAATTCCTCAGGAGACTACAGTAGTATATTCTATTCCTTCTGGTAATAAGGTTCTTCCTAGTGATAATTAAGAGATCGAGAAAAAAAATCCAAACAAGTACTCATAATGGACAGATACTCATTGAAATCATAATATTTTCAAAACAAGGGATAATTTCTGTAACAGTTTATTATAGAATACCTATGTATAGCGTAGAAATAAAACTTTGAATATTTCAAGATTATAGATAAGTCTAATTTTTAAATGCTGTAAATATAGCTTTCATCCAATCATCTATCAAATGTTGTTATTAACTTGCTCTGTGTTGTTGCAAAACCTTTTTTTTTAAAATGCAGACATGTTTCCAAAATTATTGCTATTTTGTGTGCTTTAAACGAAATACAGCAGGTTGATGTTACATCAACCTTGTGCTAGAAATACTGTGTATCTCTCTCATTAACTATATGGGATTCTCTTGTAGATTGTGTTTTTCTCGGTAGAGAAGTGACTGTCGTGTGATCCTAGATAAATCATCATTAGCAATTCATTCAGTTGGCCAATAACTTGAAATTAATAGTGTGATAGGAGTTTGGAAATTGGACGTCCCTTTTGAAAAATGACAAAAACCTTACAACTCCTGGGGAAAAAAATGGTGCTGATTCTATAAAATTATTTATATATGTAAGAGTGCAGAAAAATTATTTTCCAGAAAATTTGTGCAGGGTTTAAGTTGCTACTGTTCAATTACACTATATATGTATATATAAATATCTAATATAAATATTGTTTTTGCTTATCACATTGAAGAACATGGGTTTTCAGGGTCAATAGCCAATCAACACACTCAGAAAAGAGGAAAAAATTAAACCACACAGAAAGACTTAAGAAAGATGGATATGTGTTAAAGGAACACAGTGCAATTTTTAATTTTGGTCTTCAGTAATTTTCAGAGCTGCAATGAACAAATATCTCATAGTTGTACAAATGTTAACTGATACACTGCACAGGGCGTTAGAATAACATTCATCTTAAACCTTGCTGAAAGAAATTTTCACAACCACTTATTTAACATGAAGTATCGGGGAAAGATTTCAAAAAGGTATATGTTTTAACTTATAAGAATTTAATTTAGAGAGATGAAATTCCATCTAGAATTTCTCCTATACACGCCCCACTGAAATGAAGGGGCACTGTGAAAAACTTCTGTGTTTTTGGTTGGCTGCCCCATTCCGTTCAGTGTGCAGAAGGTATTTCTGATGGACTGTACTCTGGGCTATTTTTTTCTTGTTGTGTTTTTTTGTTATTTAAAGCAATATGATTGTGTGACTCCTGGAAGTTACACATTTGTTTCAATCAAACCAGATTGTTGTATTTATTCCACTATTTTGCATTTAAATGCTAACATAAAAAGATATAAAAAATTAAAACTGCTATTTTTCTTATGAAAGAGAAAATGGGTGTTGGTAATTGTATTTTAATTATTTAAGGGTCTCTGTTTACCTGCCTAGGAAAACACTTTATGGCAGTCTTATTGTGCAAAGATCGCAAAAGAGGGGAAAAATCTGAATTAAGCTGCTTATTATAATCCAGGAGTTGCATAATAACCAGTAGTAAAAACACAAATAAAAAAAAAATCATGTCTATAGCTGTAGATGGGCTTCACATCTGTAAAGCAATCAACTGTATATTTTTGTGATGTGTATCATACTGTGTGCTCCAACCAATGTCCATTTGTGTAAATGTATTTATTTTATATTGTATATATTGTTAAATGCAAAAAGGAGATATGGTTCTGTAACTCCAATCAGTTCAGATGTGTAACTCAAATTATTATGCCTTTCAGGATGATGGTAGAGCAATATTAAACAAGCTTCCACTTTTAATTGCTTTTAATTTTTTTGTGCTGTGGATTTTGTTTTGTTTTGTTTTCTGTATCAAGGAATCAAATAAATGAGCATCACCTTTATTAGAGCAGTAAACATTTATACCCTGAAGATAAAATAGGCGCATAGCTACATGCTAGGGAAAGACTTGTCAAAATGAATTTCAGTGTAGTATCGTCATTTTGCATACACTTAAATACGCCAACTGTCTCGTGGTACATTAGAATTCATCCTGACAAGCACTTATTTAATCTTAAAACATCTCCACATCAAGCCGCGTTACTCAAAATCGTTGCCTCTCTGTCAGTGTCATAAAAGAAAAAATTTCCACTATTTAAGATCATAGTCCTGTTATCTACAAGTAGCTATTTGCTTTCTCCATCAACAGCTGAATCCATTATTCTACTCCTAAAATGGGACATGTTAGGCACAAGGGCCTAACTCCAGGTTAGGATCATGCTCTCAGTGTTTGCTCATCCTTGTGCTCTTAAAAAAGAAAAAGTCTCTTTTGCAACAGAATGTATGGTTTGCAAGCCCCAGTAGCCAGAAGAGTGATAACCAGGGCTGTTAAGGATGATCATTAAGAATTCTACAAAACCATATAAGAGCCTTGCTTTAAATGTAACAGGGAGCAGAATCCCAGATTCCAAATCAAAATAGTGTACCTTTTTGCAATAGGATCAAGCTCTGCTTCCTGAGGATTTTTCTGAAGCCATCACACAATGACTATATTTACAGCCCAATCCTCTGCTACTGGCTCTGCTACTGGAACGAGTAGTCTGGCAGTGCAGCACGCTTTATGGTGTCACAAACCGTCAGCAGAAGCATGTGCATGCACACGCTTCCAGATCAATGTTGCGCATTCATCTGTGGCACGGAGAAGCCCTGCCATTTGGGTCCTTGGACATGCACTAGCTACAGAGCTCGCACAGGTCTGATAAAACCCATTGATGGTCAAGGGGCTAGAGAAAATACTTCCCCCTCCCAAACCTCCCAATTGGCCACCACCACCCCTTTTTGCATCTGCATGCTATGGCGGGGGAAAGGATAAGACTGGGCTGCTAGTTTCTTCAGCCTGTCCACTATTTTGGCATTGTGTTTGACCAATGTATTTGGCACCTTCCAGTGCTGGTCACACTCATGTTTCTGTATATTTAGAATTACAGAGAAGCTAATAAACGGAACTATTATTTTGAAGGATTCACCACCTCCTGCTATTAAAGCAAACTTCCAGGATACCTCTTGGGAGTGGGTGTGGGTGTGTGCCATGTTTTAGGTAAAACAGGCCTTCAAAGGTATTCTGAATTATAACACAACAGGAAGTTTCTCTGTGAATAAGGGATGCCACTCCCTGAGGGACTCACCATTCCTAGAGTGCCCTGCTTGAGGGCAGAAAGCACTAAGGGAGTGCTAAAAAGTACCTTGGCCCCCTCCTGAGACTTTAGACACCTGTTTTGGTGTTGCTTCTCCTCTCCCACCAAGGAACAATAAGAATGGAGATGATAGGCCATTCCTAGAGCAACCAGGTGGGGAGCACAGCAGCAGTGCCAAGGGAACTTTCTGAAATAGGAATTTAGTGGATTAATTGGGATTGACTACTGGGATTTAGTGGAATTGACTATTGGGATTAATAGACCTTCCCCCCCTCCCAATTAGTATGCTAAATCAAGGATTTGCTGTACAACGAACACTAATTCTAATGAGTATTTGTGGTGATGGGAGGGGTCAGCCCTGAAGCTGATGCCTTCCTCCTTTCTCCTGATCTGCCCCCAAATCAGCCAACTCTACAGCCACCACAAGGACAAAGCCAGGCAGAGAAAGACCATCCTCAGAGGCCTCCCACTAAATGATGTGGAGTAGTGGTTCCCAAACTGTGGGTCGGGACCCACCAGTGGGTCACAAACCAATTTCAGGTGGGTCACAAAGCACCTAGGGCAGCCATATTTAAAATATGAGAAGATGGGATGCTGGAAAGGGGAAGGGCTGTGTGGTTGTTTTGCTTGCGTCAAGGTTGTAAATAGGCGTTTTTTCCTAATTCACTTTGCTGTTGGAAAATGGCTGAGAAATAACCCAACTTATTGCTGCTTTCTAAGGAAAGCAGCAGGTTGTGGTGTCACAATGATGGCACTTCTGGCCATGACATCACTTCTGGCGGGTCCCACACAGATTGTCATTCTAAAAAATGGGTCCTGGTGCTAAAATGTTTGACAACCACTGTGTGAAGAATTCCCCCAAAATTTATCCAATAGCATATAGCCCAGGAGAAGTGGGACAAGACTTTGAATCTAACCAACCACAGACAGCTAAAAAGCAGCTAAAAAGCAGCTAAAAATTAAAAAAAATAATTTTAAAAAATTAAAAAAAGAGCTTATTAAGAAGGCAGGGACGGGTGGAAAAAGATCAAAAGGAAATTGTGCCCAGGTACAAGTCTTAACAGAAATAAAAACAGGAAGTTATAGATATAAAAAAAAGGTCAAGGTTTCCCTGCGACCAACTGTCGTGTATGACTCTAGTCGTGCATGACTCCAAAGGGCGATGCTCATCTCCATTTCCAAGGCAAAGAACTGGCAATTGTCCAAGGACAGTTTCTGTGGTCATGTGGCCAGCATGACTGTATACCAAGGAACATGGAACACTGCTTACTTTCCCACCCAAATGGTACCTATTTATCTACTCACATTTTTATGTGCTTTTGAACTGCTAGGTACATACATGCAGGCAAAATGCTTCTCAATGGCGTCTAAATCTCACTGTTCTAGAACAAGCCTGCGGATTCTCTTATCCCCAGTATGGCAGGCGAGAATTTGGCAACATAGAAATGCATTCCCAGAGGAATGCAAGCATACTTGGGCTAAAGAAACCTGGATTGAATTCCGTCTTTGTACCACCCTATTGCATGTTTTAAGACCACCTAAGCCTCTCTATATGACCTGCTCAGCACTTTTGCCTGCTGTATGCCAATTGGAACAGGTGGGCTGACTCAAGCCTACAGTTCTTGGGAAAAGCAGGAGGAGGCAACAGAATACGCAAAATGACCTGTTTGCCTAGCCATGGCGTCTTTCTGCAACACCACTTGCTTCCAAGTGTCATTCAAAAGAAGTGTATTTTAAAGGAAGCCTCTTTCTTACTGAATGCAGCCCAGGTTTTCCTTAAAGAACCATGAAAAAAGGAAGTGAGGAAGAAGTGCCAATGGATCACAGCAATTCGGTAGTATCTTTAATTCAAAGAGCTTGTCATCTCCACCTCTTCCTCCTGGCCAGGACAGCGACATCCAGAAAGCCCATGAAAGTCACTAACATACTTCTCTGGGCACTGAGCTGCTTTCAGTCGCCTCTCTATTTAATCCAGCAATGGATGAACACAAAATAGGAGGTGGGCTGCTCTTCTTCCCTGGGGTGACTTGACTCCTTCTTACTGGCCAGCCACTAGTATGTCAAGGTGCAGCCTGGGATAGGATCTTTGCGGGTATTCAAATCACCTGTTCGCTTACAACATCTGCCAGGCTACATCCTCCTATTTAATTCCCCAAACTCTTGCTGGGTGCAGATTTGCCTTCTCCTTCCTTGCCTCTTTCCACTTCCTTCTTGTACCAGGGTAGCTGTTCCCCTCCCCGTCCTCCTTCCTCCAGAGAAAGCCTTCCCCATGAGGTGCCGGTCTAACCCTCCAGAATCCAGGGTGTGGCTTCCCCTTTGCTATCCCTGACTCCCTGGTGTTGTCTCCACACTCGCCTCTGTCCTTTCCCCCCAATCTTGCCTTCTCCTCCAATTCTTCAGCTCCCTTGCTCCCAGCTCCTCCTCTCTGCCTGACTGCCCAGGAGCCCCTTTCAACCAACCCCACCATGCCTCAGCCAGATGCTGCCTCTCCAACACCCAATCAACAGTCAGGACCAGGACCCTGAATGACATCATCAGCCATTGTTCCACTGCCCCATTGATCGGCAAGGCCACATGCACTGATTGGCAGGCCTGCGTTCTCTCTCTCCAAGCTCATTGCTGGTTCTGGGGCTCATGGATCCCAGAAAATACAGCTTAATTAAGCTGATCACATGCAAGCAAAGCCAAGGGATGCAATTCCAATAGTTATACAAAACAAGCATTGATTTGCTCTTTTCACCCACAAAGCCAAACACCTACATATCATGCTAGTAAGCAGTGACTTTCAAGAGGAGTTTTTTTTTTTTTTTGGCGAGACAGGTACACCTGATTCCGGTGATGGGGACTGTCAGAAGACCCTTGTTGATTTTGGCTAGCCAAAAATCAAGCATCAGTGGCATGCATGGTTGCAAGGGTGCCTATTGAATGAAATCTCCTTGCTAGGTGGAACCTCAATGCTTAGCTTCCATCTGGACAAGACATGGTGACAGAATCAAATCTGTATCATCTGTCTATAGAAGCGCTCTTCAAACGGTGAGTTGCAACCCACTATAGGGAGCAGAAAGGGGCCATTTCTAAACAGGAAGTTAGCTCCAACCTTGCAACTGAGCAATTATTAGAATCAGGGAAGCCCGCGGAGGTGGCAGTGGACCTCCCCAACCCTTCTGCACCCCTAAGGACCCCATCCAGGTAGGGCATGTGTCCCTAAATGCCCATGGCGCTGTGATTGCTGCAGTGCCACCAGGTCCTCCCCCGCAAAAAAACTTCTGTCCTGGCCCCACAAGCACTTCAAAGTCTTCAAACAGAAAGTGCACAGACAGAAACAGCACTTCAAACAGAAAGTGTCTTCAAAGTCCAGACAGGGAGACCAATGAGCTATAGTGTTGAACAGTAGATAAAATGGAGGAGAAAAACAAAACAGAGCACATCTTATTTATTATGCAATTTAGGGCCCAATCCAATCCGATTTTCCTGCACTGATGCAGCTGTGCCAATGAGGCGCATGCTGCATCCTGCAGTGGGGCAGCAGTCATGGAGACCTCCGTAAAGGTAAGGGAACACTTGTTCCTTTGCTTCAGGGCTGCATTGCAGCTGCATCAGTGCTGGGTAGCTGGATAGGATCGAGCCCTTATATAAACATCCAGTTGTTGACTGATCAAGAGACAATCCGCTACAGGTAGTACAAAGATCCTGCAGTGTTAATCAAAGACGGCAAATACAGTTGAAGAGCTATGGGCGATCCATAACAACTGCAGCCACCAATGGTGGGGGAGGGACTTAAATATCCCTCTCTCACATTGAAAATTTTTTTAAAAAAAGGGAAGTCCATACGCTACAAGCATCTCCTATCAGCTTTCCACAGAGGCCTGAAAGCAAAAAACAGCCATTGTGGTCCTGAGCCTGTTTCCCTCTTTAATTTCATGTGCAAGTATTTCACTTTCATGTCTGCTGTGGATTAATACATCTCAGACCTGACTGTTGCTTATCTGTATTCGGTTTTGGAGCCATTGTTTCCGTAATATTCGAATAGCCATGTTCAGTTTTCTCAGAATCGGTTCATATAAAGAAAGCCTGTCGCAGACAATTCATTACACGTGGCATCTTATTATTAAGCTGGGCTAGGGGGGAAAAAAAGAGAAGAAAAGAAAGGAGTTTTAAAATATAATCCTCCTTTCCCAGGAGCATTTGTCTTGTTCTCTGTGAAGTTAAAGGTCTGAAATAATGTGCCCATCAGGAGTTCAATGTTGCATGTCCATGCCAGTTGGTCCAAGGGCTTGTTATGATGGTAATGACCTGCTGCAACGTGAGCTTTGATGGCAACAATACAATTGCTACCAGCTCACCCGCTGGGAGAAATATTTTATTATTGTCAAATGCCCTCCACCGAGATTTGTTCTGCCTGTTCCTGTTTAAATTAAATCCAGAGAAGAACTACATTATTATTTCTCGAGAGTGCATTTGAAATAAACTGCTAGTTTCCAAATTTAGGATTCCTGGCTGGTTTTTAAATATTCTTATTAGCAGTAAAATCACAATAGGTGAAAGCAACACGGCAGGAATGTGATGAGGCCATCATGAGAGAGAGAGAAAAGATGTCTACAAAATCGAAGGAGACCCCTGTGTTTGCAGGACAACAGTCAAATTACTAACTGTAATATAAAAATGAGACACCTTCAAGACACACAAGATGTGCAGTGCTTTTCTGTAGCATCCTACGGGAATCTGCCTCCATCACCAAATATCAGGTCCAAATGATCCAAGTTGCTCCTTATCATTGTACAATGAAATTAGGCAAAAGGAAAAGTATTCTTTTCCTATTGCCAAGGTGTTGTTGTTGTTGTTCAGTCGCTAAGTCGTGTCCGACTCTTCGCGACCCCATGGACCACAGCACGCCAGGCCTCCCTGTCCTCCACTAGCTTCCTGAGTTCGCCCAATTTCATATTCATTGCTTCGGTGACACTATCTAACCATCTCATCCTCTGTCGCCCCCTTCTCCTTTTGCCTTCAATCTTTCCCAGCATGAGGGTCTTTTCTAAAGAGTCCTCTCTTCTCATCAGGTGGCCAAAGTATTGGAGCTTCAGCTTCAGCATTTGTCCTTCCAGGGAGCAATCAGGCTTGACTTCCTGGAGAATTGACCGATTGGATCTCTTTGCAGTCCAGGGGACTCTCAAGAGTCTTCTCCAACACCATAATTCAAAAGCATCGATTCTTCGACGCTCTGCCTTTCTTATGGTCCAGCGCTCACAGCCATACATGGCTACTGGGAAAACCATCGCTTTGACTATGCGAACCTTTGTTGGCAGGGTGATGTCTCGGCTTTTGATTAAGCTATCTAGGTTCACCATAGCTTTCTTCCCAAGAAGTAAACGTCTTTTAATTTCATGGCTGCAGTCACCATCTGCGGTGATCTTGGAGCCCAGGAAAATAAAGTCTGTCACTGCTTCCATTTCTTCCCCTCCTATTTGCCAGGAAGTGATGGGAGTGGTTGCTATGATCTTAGTCTTTTTAATGTTGAGCTTCAAACCAATTTTGGCGCTTTCCTCTTTCACCCTCATCAAAAGGTTCTTTAGGTCTTCCTCACTTTCTGCCAGTAGAGTGGTATCGTCTGCATATCTGAGGTTGTTGATGTTTCTCCCAGCAATCTTGATTCCAGCTTGTGAGTCATCCAGCCCTGCCTTCCTCATGATGTACTCTGCATATAAGTTAAATAAGCAGGGTGACAATATACAGCCTTGTCGTACTCCTTTCCCAATTTTAAACCAGTCGGTTGTTCCATGTCCAGTTCTAACTGTTGCTTCCTGACCCGCATAAAGGTTTCTCAGAAGGCAGATCAGGTGGTCTGGAACTCCCATCTCTTCAAGAACTTGCCACAGTTTGTTGTGATCCACACAATCAAAGGCTTTAGCATAATCAATGAAGCAGAGGTAGATGTTTTTCTGGAACTCTCTTGCTTTCTCCATGATCCAGCGAAGGTTGGCAATTTGATCTCTAGTTCCTCTGCCTCTTCGGAAACCAGCTTGTACATCTGGTAGTTCTCGATTCACATACTGCTGAAGCCTAGCTTGTAGGATTTTGAGCATGACCAAGGTACCCCTCAACAATAAGCACATGTGACAGATATGGAGGAAATTAGGGGCCCTGTTTATTGATTGTCCAGTACAGAAACTGGTCGAACAAGTGGCCCCTCGTAAATGTTTGCCAGCCATCTCCTTTGCAGGCACCTAACTCGGAGGCAGTGAGCTGCCTGAAGCCCTCCTTCTGACATATAATTGTAAAAATCAATCAAAAGCAATACTAATGTTGATAGACAAATGCACTTGTACTGGCAATATGAAAATATTACATAGTTATTACATTGACATACTTCACTGTAGCCTAAAACTCCAGCCCACACAAGGTTGACCAGGGCAAAAGTGTACAAAGCACAGAAGAAAGACCGCCCCCCCTCCTTTACATTGACCAAATGTGCCTCTAAATGAATCGCTGAGGCAGGCTGTTCTTCTGTCGCACATACAAATGGGTTCTGTCTTATAACCAGGAGATTCAGGAGGAAAGAAAAGAAACTCCAAACTCCCAGTGTGAAAAGATTAAGGTCAATCTTCTGTACTTCACACCACAAAACCTTTTCACAAGAACAGCAGAACAAAAGCACCTGAAAGACACAGCTGTAATAAGTTTTCATAACTCAAAAGGAAAAATTGTCCCTAACCAGCAATAAGTAAACAACTGATTTGTCAAAAACAACTTGGTAAAGGTTGTCGAAAATGTTTTAAACCTATAAACATCAATACAGTATATTCAAATAATACAAGTGCAATCACAAAAAAAATGTTTAGAATCAGTACACAAATATATTCATGGTCACCTTAAGGCTCTGGTGGGTCCTGGGCAAGATATAACTAACGCATAACCCTTGTTCATTTTTGTTTCCAAGAAACTGCCATTCAATTGTGCAGTGCAATCCTATGCAGGTTTATTCAGAAGCAATTCCCACTGAGTTCAATGGGACTTACTCCCAGTGAAGTATATACTGCTAATTAGTGATGACTGTTAGCCTTTAATCCTGAAACTGAAATAAATACATACATATTTTGTATGTGGACTGAAGGTTCTGGACTCACAGATTTGGGCCCACCAAGACCTTCCTAATGCAACCAGAGCTGTTCGCCAGCCCTCAGGACGCCCATTATGAGTTTATTAATAAATATAAACATAAGAACATAAGAAGAGCCCTGCTGGATCCATCTAGTCCAGCTTCCTGTATCTCACAGCGGCCCACCAGGTGCCCCAGGGAGGCATGAAACAACAAGATCCTGTTGCATCCTGTTGCCACTCCCTTGCACCCGGTACCAGTAGCCCACCACCTTTGTAAGGAGGTTGCACAATCCATCATTGCCTATAGCCCACGATGGACCTTTCCTCCAGAAATCTGTCCAATCCCCTCTTAAAGGCATCAAGACCAGATGCCATCACCACCTCCTGTGGCAAGGAGTTCCACAGATTAACTACCCGCTGGGTAAAAAAGTACTTCCTTTTATCTGTTTTAACTCTCCCAACCCTCAGTTTTAGTGGATGCCCCCTGGTCCTGGTGTTTTGAGAGAGGGAAAAGAACATCCCTCTATCGACTTTATCCCTTCGTAAAGGTTGGTCTTCGTTATCTGTGGGGGATACAAAAATCTGCAGGTATTCAAACCCAGTGATTTGGGCCAACCCAACCATCTGAACCAGGGCCAGAGGGTTTTCTGGGGGCTGGGGAGTCCATGTGCGGCATTTCACACACGCACTCAAACAGCTTCTAGTTTCTCGGGGGAAACATTTTTGTGCCCTTATTAGAAGGCATCTGAGGCTTCCCCAGGCTTCCATTTTAAGGAAGCAAGGCAGATGCTTTACTAACCTACCAACCCCACCCATTCACCTCAGAAATAAAGACGTACCCACTGTTCAGTAATGCAGGCCTGGTCCTTCAGGAGACAGTTCAAGAGGCTAGCAAGAGGCTCTGAACCTCAAGGACAGGAGGCTGCTTGAGACCACCCAGGTTATTCCTGACAGGGCTGATATTTCAGGTGAGCCTATGCAGTTCATATAAGTTCCTGTCAGCCAGATCTCACCAGCTTTTTATTATGCTGAGAGCCCCTCATTGTTTCAAGTAGCAATGCTTGCTTGCTTTCAATCACCAAGCTTCTCCAAGTTTAAAACAATACTTTATTCAATATCTACAGAACCCTTCCATTTAGGGCTCTAGCTCCACCATAACTGACAATGGTTAAGGTGTGGCCTAGTGAAAACCGTCTCCCTCTATTGACACTTTTTCATATTGCTGCGCTCTCCATTTAGCATGCAGCCAGCCATGCTCAAAGTAGACTGCCTCTGAACATATGCAGAGTGCCTCGCTCGTTAAAATTAAAAGAACTGGGACAAAGACAGACAGTCTACTTCACAGTATAATTTCCCAAACCAGTGCACATTATTAACCTGTGCAAAATCCACCATCACATACTAAGTGCCACCAATGACAAACATCTTCACTCAGAAGGACTTTCAGGCAATACTGTGGCTACCAGAAAAAAAGTAAGGGAAGCATGATGAAGGCAACTTGGCATTGTAGACTCTTTCTGATCATCATATGCTGCTTTTAATGAAGGACACAGTATTCAAAATCAGCCTCCTACATGCTCGTAAGACAAACTCTAAAGTTTGAGGTGTCAGAGTTGCCCCCTTATCTACACTGACTTAGGAGTAAATTCCTGAGTAGAATTTACTTTTAAGCAGCCAGGCCTAGGATTATTCCTACAAGCCTTTTTCTGTGCTATCCACAAGTTCATATGCTTCTACATTATCTCTGCATTTCCCCGCTTCAGTTTCAATTCATTCCCTGCTCCCTTTCTGTCCTAATGGATTTCTGTTCAATTCCTTCCTTTCATTTCCTTCTTCCCCTTAATTTCTAGCCAAACTAATATCATTTATCTCCCTCCATTCTAGTTCCCCTCCAGTTGTTTCCTCTCCTTCCCATTCATTTCTTTTTCTAGCCCTAAATGCTCTCGGCACCCCACCCCACCCATCCACATTTGTGCAGTATTTATTTGGCTTGATCACATTATTTAAATTCAATCCCTTTTCTAAAATACTGTACTGGTCTTCTACTGTTTTCACTTTCAAGTCAGTGAGAGTCAGCAGATATAAGAATGTCCAGTGCCATTGTCCCCCTAGACAGGGTTATTTTATTTTTCCTACCAGATCAGAATTAGGCTGCAATCCTATGGGCACTTACCTGGGAGTAGGTCCCATTGGGCAGCGGGGTCCGCAGGCGCCCCAACCCTACTGGATGCTGGGGCAGGCTTTGGTAAATCCCTCCAGCCCCAATGTATCCCCATCATTACAATCGCATCGCAGCCATTCTCCTGCCCCGCAAACACTGGAGAGTTTGAGAACCTCAGCTTTAGAGGAATGTTGGGATATGATAATGTTAACCGCAGTGCTTAGGCAAGGCCCTCGAAGAAACTTTAGAAAACCAGGTAAGATGGTACAAACAACTTTATTAAAAGAAGCAAGTCAACTAGTTACAATTAGCCTTGTTCTATTACCGTTGCTTGTCCCAGCTCCTGCCAACCTAGCAGTTCGAAAGCACCTAAAATGCAAGTAGATAAATAGGGACCACTTCGGTGGGAAGGTAACGGCGTTCCGTGCACTACGGCATAGAGTCATGCTGGCCACATGATCGGACAAAAACGCCGGCTCTACAGGCTTTGAAACGGAGATGAGCACCGCCCCCTACAGTCGGTCACGACTAGACCATTCGGTCGTGGGGAAACCTTTACCTTTATTACCCCCTAACTACCCCTGACTGGCAATGGAATGGCAAGCAAGTAGCTTTGAAGGTAAGTCTCTCTTGGTTCTTTCTCATCTGCCCTGACTGACTTCTGCTTGGTCAGCCTCCTTTTAGGCAGGTTTTGCACACGGCACGCAACTGTTGCATTCTTCAGAGAAAAGGTTTTACTCTGGATGTCATACAAAGTTCAGGGATGTAATGTAAGGCAAACAGACAGATACACAGAACAAGGTCTATATCAGTGATGTCAAAACTTTGGAAAATGCTTAATTTGACTCTTCTGGCGTGTCAATCCCCCTCCCAAACAAAAGAGAAACAATTCTTTATATTCATTTATTTAAACAAAAAATACAGTCCAATCATGTGTGGTGCTATGAATTCTATAAAGAAACATCAAATAGTTGCAAAAAATGAAAAATAAGTAAAATAAACTCAATTTTTGTCAGGTGTTGGTGGACACTGGTGTGTCACCCCAAACATGGTGTGTCACCTTTGACATGCGTGTCATAGGTTCGCCATCACTGGTCTATTATATACACAACAAGGTATTGTGGGGAGGGCATACCAATTTTAAAGTTACACTTCCAACAATAAATAAATAAATAAATAAATAAATGAGTGCTCTAAAATGATTTTCACCAAAAAGCCTGGTATTTGCAACAAAATTGCTATATTGCAATTTTAGCTTTTGATTTTAATGTTTGACAGTTTTTGTACTCTTATACTATTTATTTTATTTATTTGAAGAATTTATACCCTGCCTTTCCTATGCCGAAGGAAATGCCCAAAGCGGCTTACAGAGAACAAAACAGAATACAATGTAACCATAATAAGTAAAACATAATAAGTAAAACACATTAAAACAACATATTAAAACAACAACAAATTAAACAGACTATGACAATATGAATGAAACAGACTATGACACTATACCAGAGGGACAGAGGGCAGACAGCCACACGGTCATCCAAAGGCCAGTTGAAATAGGTATGATTTGAGCCCTCTCCAAAAGGCCATGAGGGAGTGTGTAGTTCTTAATTCTTCTGGATTGGAATTCCAGATTTGTGGAGCCACTACAGAGAAGGCTTGTCCCCAAGTTGCCATCCCTTTAATTTGGGACAGAGGGGGCACTTGAAGGAGAGCCCCTTTAGATGATCTAAGAGGGTATGTATGGTATGTATGGGAGAAGGTGGTCCTTTAGGTAGTCTGGGCCTAAGTCATATAGGGCCTTAAAGGTCAGTACCATCATCTTAAATTGGGATTGGAAGTGAATGGGCAGCCACTGCAGCTGCCGAAGGAGTGGTCCTACTGAGTCAAACCATCTAGCCCCTGTTACCACCTGGGCTGCTGCATTTTGTACTAACTGTAGCTTCTAAACATTTTATATAATTGCATTACTATTGTTTGTAATGGTGGGAAGGGACATGGTGGCACTGCGGGTTAAACCGCTGAGCTGCTGACTGGAAGGTTGGTAGTTTGAGACCATGCAACGTAGTGAGCTCCCATTGCTTGTCCCAGCTCCTGCCAACCTAGCAGTTCAAAAGCATGTAAAAGTGCGAGTAGATAAATAGGTACCACTTCAGTGAGAAGGTAACAGCGTTCCTTGCACCATGGCGTATAGTCATGCTGGCCACATAACCACGGAAACTTGTCCTCAGACAAATGTTGGCTCTTCGGCTTAGAAATGGAGATGAGCACCGCCCCCTAGAGTCGGTCACGACGAGACCATTTAGACATGGGGAAACCTTTACCTTTTTAACTTTATGCTTGTAGTATCAAATATTTATTTACATTTTTTAACCCTAACTTTTATGTCATTGTGTGTTTGAATATCTTCGATGCCAGCAATTTTCAACCTTTTTCATCTCGCAGCACACTGACGAGGCACTAAAAGTGTCAAGGCACATCATCAGTTATTTGACAATTCACAAGGCACACCAAACTACGGTTGGTGATCCTACTTCTCCACATGACACACACCCCCAAACTCTAATACATGACACACACACCCAAACTCCTATGGCACACCTGTGGACCATTTGCAGCACACCAAGGTTGAAAATTGCTGTTCTATGCTTTTCCTCCCTGCTCTGTTTTTTGGGGGAGGGGGAAAGGGTATTGTTGATCACAATGATGATCTCTTCTGTTATTATATTAGTACTGTGGCTTTAAACCAACTCCCTTGCACAATTAGCTGAGAGATTAAAATCACACGATTCTAGGAAGAAGGCTGGTTCAAGCTGAGCCTGGATAAGGCCTGCTGGTGGGTTCCATGTAATAGGAACATTTGTTTTATAGGTGTCTGTCTTCAATGCAAAACCCATTATTGGTATTTCTGTATATCACACATTTCCCCAAATTCCTTTTTTACAGTCCCCCCTCAGGCATCTGAGCTGTGACTATCGCAAAAGCAATATTGTTGCTCTTGATAGTGGACTTGCCATGCTAGTCAGGCAGGGCAATGAAAGATTCATGTAAGAGACGCTTAAAGAGGTAGTCAAAACAATCACAGGATGGGCTACAATAGGGAAAAAAAGGTTGCTATAAAAAGATTTACTGTGAGCCAAGAAGGACAGGGCACTGAGCAATAAAGTTGTCACACAATTCAGCTGGTCATTCTGAAGATGAAGGCAATTGAGGAAGGCACTACATGATGATCGAAAAGGAGAAAAATGGAGCACACGGTTCCTCAGGAAAAGACGTTCTCTACGTCAGGAGCACAGTAAGTCGTCCACTGTTTCTCCTATTTCTAACTACCGGAGTTTTCTTAAACATGTTATTTGTACAGTGTAAATAGTCTTCAATTTTCCTTGACGGATGGTGAATCAGAGGACACCAATACTTCAGCCTGATGTGATAGCTTGACAGAATGAAGCTCAGCTTGGAATGTAAGAAGTCCAAAGCAAGGAAAGATGATATCAAGAATAATATGTTTTCTCAGGGCCTTGAATTGCTTGTATATTTTCTCTTTCAGACTAAAACGTCATTTAACAACATCTATTTTAACTTTTTAAACCCAAATACTTGTAGCTTGTAACAAATTCTGTTAGCTCAGGTATGTGGCCTGGATAATGGAGCTTGTTATCATGAAACAAACAACCAGAGTGAGGTTAAGGCTTTTACTGGTGCTGTTGAGACGGTACTAACCAATAGCCAAAATGAGTTCAAAGCTAATAATTTTAAAGAAGATTTTAGATTCTGTCCCAATTGATTTTCAGGATGGATTTCTGAATCCAGGGTGTGCCCATTTCTGGATTGGGTGCAATTAGTTTCTGGGTCGGGCAGGCCAATGACATACAATGTGAAGCTAAGTGCAAGTTGAGTACATCGCTGGGCTGTATTAGACATTCCATCTTACGCTCTGCTGCCTTTGCTATGGCAGTGACATGATCAATCACATCATGGGACACAGTGTGCTAGGGCCTTAGAGTTCCCAAAGGTTTTCAACTGGCAGTTTCCTTAGATATTGGGCCATTGGCTGTGGCTCCCCATTAAGACTACAATCGTGTACATTGTACAGGGCAGCAGGTTTTTCATGAGGATTTTGCAGGTCCCCTGGCTGGGTTTCCACTTCTCCCCAGGGAGCCAGGACTCTCAGTTTGGGAACCACTGCCTCCAGGCACTGCCTGCTGAGGGCTTCAGGTGCTCAGACATTGTGTTTGACCTCATTGTGCTTAGTCTGAACCTTTGTGCATCAAAAGATTGATGCTGTCATTCAACCCCTTACCATATTGGATGCTCCTTTTGCTGTTACACAAAAGCGGCTTGTTTCATAGACAGAAAGGCTTACTAGTTTATTTTCCTGGGCTCCAAGATCACCGCAGAGGGTGAATGCAGCCATGAAATTAAAAGTCGTTTATTTTTTGGGAGGAAAGCTATGGTGAACCTAGACAACTTAATAAAAAGCCGAGATATCACCCTACCAACAAAGGTTCACCTAGTCAAAGCTATGATTTTCCCAGTAGCAATGTATGGATGTGAGAGCTGGACCATAAGAAAGGCAGAGCGCTGAAAAATAGATGCTTTTGAATTATGGTGTTGGAGAGGACTCTTGAGAGTCCCCTTGACTGCAAGGAGATCCAATCGTTCAATCCTACAGGAAGTCAAGCCTGATTGCTCCCTGGAAGGACAAATACTGAAGCTGAAGCTCAAGTACTTTGGCCACCTCATGAGAAGAGAGGACTCTTTCAAAAAGACCCTCATGCTGGGAAAGATTGAAGGCAAAAGGAGAAGGGGGCGGCAGAGGATGAGATGGTTAGATAGTGTCACCAAAGCGATGAACATGAAATTGGGCGAACTCCGGAAGCTAGTGGAGGATAGGGAGGCCTGGCATGCTGTGGTCCATGGGGTCGCGAAGAGTTGGACACGACTTAGCGACTGAACAACAACAACAAGCCCCACAGCATACAGGGGAACGTCCTATGCACAATTAGTTGGATTGGGGATTAGGATGCAGAGATAACAAATGAAAGAATCATTTGGATGCTAACATTTCATAAATGCTGTGACTACAAAACCAAATGATGTAATATAATAGGAAACTTACTGAAATACCAACCATGCTTTGCATAATTTGTACCGATTGTGCAGGTTTAGAAAAGACCCTCATGCTGGGAAAGATCGAAGGCAAAAGGAGAAGCGGGCAGCAGAGGATGAGATGGTTAGATAGTGTCACCGAAGCAATGAACATGAAATTGGGTGAACTCCAGAAGCTAGCAGAAGACAGGGAGGCCTGGTGTGCTGTGGTCCATGGGGTCGCGAAGAGTCGGACACGACTTAGCGACTGAACAACAACAATGAATATTCACCTATCTTTTCAATAGGTGTCCTAGTATCCAGGGTATCCGTGGATAACTGAAACTGTGAATACCGGGGCATACTTGTACTCTGAATTACAGCCTACTGGTGGATATATTTATATTCCTGTTCTGGATATATTTATATTTTTAAATATATTTATATTTTGCAGTTATATGCACACTGATATATAACTTTGTGTGTGTGTGTGTGTGTGTGTGTGTGTGTGTGTGTGTGTGTGTGTATTGCAGTTATATAAAGCACTTAAAATGCTGTTTGACTGAACTGCTTGTCTGGATTGACCTGGTAATAATTTCAGCTGAGGTTTATTATGCCCATCTTATCAATGTGTTTGTAATGTCAATATGTACTAACTAAAGTACTTCCTTTCTTGATGGCCAGGGCCGACTTTAAGCAAATGAGACCAACTGCTCCCAGTTCAGCCCTGTGCCTAAGGGTCCCCTGTGCTAGGGTAATCTAGTCTTGTCAAATACAACACATTGCACGTTTTCTGCAGGACAGTAACAATTTTATTTTTCTTCTGAATTCTTAACAAGTCAGTCGTGTGTGTTTATATTTTGAATCTGGTTGTGAACCTGGGGCCCCTCAGCTCCTAAGGCCAGTCCTGTTGGTGACACCTGAAACATTATTTATTTATTTTATTTATTTAAGAAATTTCTACCCCGCCTTTCCTCTGCCAAGGCAGATGTCCAAGGCGGCTTACAATATTACATTAGACAGTCTCTTTTGTCCTTGTCCCTGAGCAATGTTACTCTTTTGCTAGTAACGATGAGAAACGAATATCCACATTTGCAAAAGATTTTCTCTGCAGCTCTGATGAATGAATTCCACCACAGCCACTCTGAACTAGTCTTCAGAAAACAAAGCAGACTAGGGAGAACTAATCTGCACAGATTAATTTTGTTCTCCAGCCCCAGTTTATGGGACAGCAATCTTGCCATGCTTATTGATTATCAGACAAGACTACTAATCCCCTTAAGGTCATTTAGTGTACTTAATTAAAGAGCAGTTAGCAAGCTTCTCTTTACCAAAGTAATAGTGGCTGTTAAAAGTGATTTGTACATTACCAATATGGTAGCTATTAATCTGAAGGTCTATTTGGCATTTATATTTTCCCAAAACACACTGACCTGCACACAGACATTTGGTAGGTAAAATCAGAGCTAGAAAAGATTTGGCATTTAGTTGCCATATTGTCTATAAGGAACAATTATAAAGAGTTAAAATGTCTTTCCATAAAACCCCAGAAGGGTCAATTTAAAAACACCCAGCTTATTGGGCACATTGTATTTTCCCATAAGTAGACTAAGCCTGCTTTCCCCTTGGGCTGTATGCAGAGCAGATCATGCTGTAAACCAGAGAAAAGGGGGGGGGAGATATTCCACCAAATGGATTAGCCCCCTGTAACACCCTCTCCCCCCCCCCCGTCCTCACCTCTTTTCATGGTTGCTTTCTCCAATTTCATATGGTCTCGGGAAGGACATGGAGGGTGGTGTGGCTGGATCAGGTTCACTGCAATGAGCTGGATAAGGGGTTATTGGTAGGGGGTTATTGGTAGAGCTTCATTCACAGTCATTGGGTGACCCTGAATACTTCTTTGGGTGCCCTTCTAATTGGCATTAGTTGTTCCAGTAGCTTTGTTCCCTCACAGTAGCTCTACAAATGGAGCTTGTTTGTCTACTAGTCAGGACGTGGAAGGGACCTACAAGGTCATCTTGTTCAACCCCTTGCCTGTGGCAGGAAATCCTCCTAGAGCATCTCCAGCAGGTGCCTGTCAAGCCTCTGCTTGAAAGTCTCCAGTGAGGGAGAATCTACTACCTCCCTCGGCAATCTGTTCCACTTATCTTGGGATGGGGCCCCCCAGCGCTTGGCCACCATGTCCCAGGTGGGGCTCACATCAGCAACAGGGGTTCTGCCATGCCCCTGTTAGCCTCAGGCCATTGGCCAATTGTAGCTTTCCCCAAGTGGTCTTCCTTCCCTGCCTGCCTTCCTTGTTGGTCTTCCTCTCCTCCTCCTCTCCCCTGCTCTTCCCCACCCTCTGTCCTATCTTCTCTGGTTGTTTCTCTCCTTTCCAGTTCTTTCAGTTTCCTTCTTTGCTCTCTCTTTCAGCTGGTGCAATTTGCACCCCCTAATGACATGGCCACTGCAGGACAGTTTCACAACAGTGCAGCTTAGAAATTACTGACTGACTTTGGGCCAGTTGTGTTCCTGTTTAGGAGCATCTTAATTTATCTCTGCCGCTGCTGCATGTTGCATGTGTGCTGAGAGGGTAGCTCCTCGTGCATCTCATTCTATACCAGTCAATGGCGTTCTGCCTTTCTTTTTAATGGAAACAGCTTGAGACCCACTGATTATTAACACTGGACAGTGTCATGCCCACACCCATATTAATTTTAAATATTTAGATACCATTAAAATTGATGGATTTCCTCCCCCCTTTCTTGCTACCATTTAATTTGGATATTTTCAAGCAGCTTACTGGATAAAAACCTTTTAATGTTCTATTTATTTATTTTAATAGTGTTGCTTGGGATGCCTGTATAATCAGATAAGGGTCATTAAATCAGCTGTGATTAAATAGGATAATAATATTTGCTCACCCTATTAATATTAGAGCTTATGCTGACTGTATTTTTGATATTTCAAATGAAGTTATCTATATATTTTTTTCAATTATATGAAAGGTTATATTATCTCATTGTGAGGATTATGTCTCCTGCCTCATCTACCATAATGTCTGCACATATTGGCCTTCAGATTTTCTCCTTTTCTTAGCTGCTGACCTCAGGCATTTCTCTAGTCTCCCATCTGGCATCTGTTATTTATCCTCTATATAGTTGTTTTAAGCATGTTTCCAGTCTCTCCCCCACCCAACATTCCTTAAGTCACCATAAGAAGTAGCCAGTCTCGGTTGTTCATGTTCTCCCTGGCTGCAGAGAACATGGTCTCATCCATTTGTGTCCCTTCACCAGCTGACTTTTTCCACTTTCCTCTATCTTCCATATTTCAAGAACGGAATCCCAAAAGACTGGTCATTTGAAGAAGAGTTTCAAGAGCCAACCACAGTGGTGCCCCTACTCCTGTCCTCCAAATAAAATTGATCTTCTGTCACTAAAGGCAGAATTTCAACATGAATGTTTGAGACAGTGACACAACTATAAGGGGGTGCTACCGTATTGCAGGTAAAGGATACCTTATCTGGACATCTGAAATCCAGACATTCTTGTCCAAGACTTTTTTTTAAAACTTTCTGTAGTGTGAACACCATAAGGTCTTGTGTTCATTCCCATGTAACTTCTGTTCTCTGCTCTGTGGTATGTGCCATTGTTGAAAAATGTCAAAGAAGCCATCAGACACCCAAATGGGGAACAGTGAAAAGAGCAAGAGGAAGCACGTCTCATTGTATTTACGCAGTTATTCCAAAATCCAAAATTACATCCGAAATCCACTTTCCCACCCCAAGCAGTCTGTATAAAGGATAACCTGTATTTACATGGTAAAATTTTAATGCAATCATAGTGTATTTTTTTTTAAACACTTGAGGCTTTACAGGTTTTTGGTTGGTTTTTTTTTTTAAAGGATGTCAGATTATGTTGGGAAGGGGACAATAGCTTTATTCCACTGTGCTGAGATTATCTTGGAGACCTCCTGTGGTGAGAGATAATATTTACCACATCTCAAAGACCCATTAAATTTTCCCTGATGTAATAAATACCACATCTCATCAGGAGAGGGCTCATTGAGATGAACGTTTCCCCATGTGAAAAAGATGGAAGAAAGCTGCCTTGTGGTGACTTTTACCACTTCAAATAATTAACCGGACAACTGAGCCTTAGGAGCAGAGTAATAATAAGATTTGGTTTTCCATAAGCTTTCAGTTTAAGCTGTAGTTTTGTAACAAGTATTCCTATTTCATGGTGGGAAGCATATGAAATGGAAGAAGCAACTAGCCCTGCAGCCTGCACTAACTCAGATTTTTGAGGCTTACAGACAAAGGTTTGTACATCCAAGCATGCCCTGGTATCTGCTGGGATTCCATTCCTGACACTACTACCAGTACCAGCTTGTGAGTACCTGAATACTAGATACTCGTCATCATGGATACTGGTGACACCTTTTTAAAGATAGGGGAACATCAGTGGTTTTGCTGCAACAAAGTAAAAAAAAAAAGATTTATTTAATGTCTCCCTATCTTTTTAATTGGCGTCCCACTATCCATGGAATCTGTGGATAATTGAAACCGTGGATACTGAATCAGTAGATACTGGGACACACCTGTATAAGCTAAAGTCAGACTCCTTGTGTGACCCATTTCCAGGGAGATGCCAGAAAGTTTTGAGATCAGAAAATTATCGCAACTGCATAAAGTGCTTTTCTTAGTTTATCCTCTGTGGCTTGTGTTAATTGATAACAATTCAAATAGTCCAGCGCACTTACCATATCAAATCAAAAGAATTCAAACGAAAGCCCTCTCAACTGGATTCGACAGTACTAGGTGTGCATATTGCCAGGATGAAACCCCGGGAAACTCCGAGTACCAGAAGTGGGCCATTTACAAGATGCCATTCTGAGAATAGGCCAAAATGCATTGAAAAGTCCTATACGTAAACTGCGCCAGTCCCAAGCTCGGACACAGTCCAACCACAGGTATGACTGCAGTTTTTCTCAGAGCTGGGTGTGCACATTGCAGGAAAGGCAGTCCGGGAACTTTGGAGTACCCGGGGTGGGCCATTTCCACCAGGTTCCAGTCTGAGGTTTTAGGATTTTGCATGCATTTTGGCCCATTTACAGATTGGGACCTGGTGGAAATGGCCCACCCCGGGTACTCCAAAGTTCCCGGACTGTCTTTCCTGCAATGTGCACACCCAGCTCTGAGAAAAACTGCAGTCATACCTGTGGTTGGACTGTGTCCGAGCTTGGGACTGGCGCAGTTTACGTATAGGACTTTTCAATGCATTTTGGCCTATTCTCAGAATGGCATCTTGTAAATGGCCCACTTCTGGTACTCGGAGTTTCCCGGGGTTTCATCCTGGCAATATGCACACCTAGTACTGTCGAATCCAGTTGAGAGGGCTTTCGTTTGAATTCTTTTGATTTGATATGGTAAGTGCGCTGGTAAGGAACTGGACTAAAATATTTTATGATGCAATTCAGGCAGAATTTATCCCACCAGTCATGAACTCAAGAATATGGTTTGACATAATGTATTGTATTCATATTTGCAGAATTATAGAATTGTGGAGTTGGAGAGAGCAAAATGTAATATAGACCAATGTCTTCATCATGAGGCAAGGCCACCCACCACCCACTTCTTCCTCTACAGGATCAATCAGAAGATGCAACTAACTGTAAGAGAATCCTATAAATATGCATGTAAATAATTTCTCCATCAAGTGAGGTAAACCCAAACAATGGGAGGAGAGTAAAAAAAAATCTCCTAGTATAATTAAGAAAAGATTCCTTTCCAGCCCCCAATTTGGTGAGCAATCAGACCCATAACAGAGAGCAAACTTATCTATGAGATTTCCAGGGAATTCAGTCATGTTTCTACTGTATCATCCAGATTTCAGCATTACATAGCAGTTGCAGCTAACATTTGAGCCCTTTTCTGCACATCGACAAGTAACAGCATACCTGCAGGGCTCCGCAGGGCTCCCCAAATAATGTTGAAAAATAATGATCGCAAAACTGGAAGTGGGTTGTGATGGTTATTTTTCAACATTACAAGGCTTGGGGATCCCTGTGGAGGTGACTATGGGGCTTCCCATAATCCCAAGAGGCCAGCACTTCGATCAGTAAGTAGATAGAAGCTCCATCACCCAGGGCAGTGGCACTATCCTGGAGATCATGTCACTGCCTTCCCCCTCTCGCCCACACACTTACTTTGGTTCTCAATCTCTTGAGGAGTTTGAGAACCTGTTATATACCCTTACCTGAGAGTCAGCCACATTGAACAAAATAGGACTTCCTTCTGTGTAGACATGCATAAGCTTGTGCTGTTAGAAATGTCCCACTGAATTCACGGACAGAATGATCATTTAGTTCAGAGTAAGCCCCACAGCATACAGGGGAACGTCCTATGCACAATTAGTTGGATTGGGGATTAGAATGCAGAGATAACAAATGAAAGAATCATTTGGATGCTAACATTTCATAAATGCTGTAACTACAAAACCAAATGATGTAATAGGAAGCTTACTGAAATACCAACCATGCTTTGCATAATTTGTATCGATTGTGCAGGTTGGAATTTTATGTTCTTTCTTGTGAGGAGAAAATATCAGAAAGTGATTATGAGGATAATAAAACGAAATGATTTGCCCGTTTGTAAGGACAGAGAAAATGGGTTAAGATTCAGAGGAGGTCAAATAACAGCACAATCCTCTGTACAATCCCAATGTACTCAGAAGCAAGTCTCGTTGAATTCAGTGAGGCTTACTCCCTGGAAACTGTATATAGGATTGCAGCCGAATACATTGAGGGTTTTGAAATAGGAATGTGGAGCTTTGTGGAATAGTAAAAGGAGCTTGGTATGTTTAGCCTGGAGAAGACTAAGGGAAGATATAATTTGTTTCTTCACGTATCTGAAGTGCTGTCACACAGCAGAAAGAGAGAACTTGCGTTTTCTGATTCCTGGGGGCGGGACTAGAACCAATGGATTGGCAGAGAAGTAGATTTAAGCTTGACCTGAGAAAGAATTTCCCAGCCGCAAATGCTGTCCGGCATTGGAACAGCTTGTCTTGTACAGTTGTGAACCTCATTGGTTGCTTTCAAGTAGAGCTTGGGTGGCCGTCTGTCATAGATGCTGAAGCATTGACATCTGTGCTGCATTGAACGAGATGATCTCCAGGATCCCAGCTCTAGCATCCTATGATTCTATAAGAGCAGTGGGACACATCAGCTAAGATTTTAAGGCTTGACAGGGGGAAGAATAGCTGATGGCTGAATTGGCAGCAGCCCCCAGAAAGACCCTATCACAAATGAAGGAATTGACACTTTCTGTTTTCCATTGTGGCTACAGCTATAAATGTCACACACTGTGGCGCTTCACAGCTAGATTGGTTTGGGTGGTCTGGGATTATGTATTGACAGTGAGTGGTGTTTTGGCCTGGACGTTTCTTCAAATCTGTGTTTTTTCTTCTTGTCAAACATCACAGTCTCAAAGCGTGCCATGGCTCGGCTGTAGGCTCAAAGTGGTATCTCTGCATGGTAGTGATGAGTCATTTTTAGGATAATTTGGGTAGGATTTAACACAAACCTCTTTGGGCCATTTCAAATGCTTGTGACAACATTTTCAGATTCTCTTCACCCCCCCCCTTTCTTTCTTTGAACAGCCAACTTTTTTGAAACTCTCCTCATTTCAAAAAAGCATTTTCCATAAACCTGGAAAATAACTGTGCATTCCTTTGTATTTGGGCTTTGCTATGGCATTATGTCCCAATGTACACAGTTTAAATTCTGAAATATCTGTTATGGATTCTGCACCTTTTCAACCTCTTTGTTCATTGCCATCTTTAAAGTCACATTGTGGCCAGGTCGGTTTTCAACTTTAGTGAGATACTATTGCTTTGTGTCCCACATACCATGTCCTGGGGAATGGACAAGACACAACAACTTGTTCCTCCTACAGGTTTTTTTTTCCCCTAAGCATTTTCTTTATAAGCTCCTGAACAGAAAGTGCCTGGTAGTGCTCTTTTTCTCTCAAATATATTAATCTCTTGTAATCAGAACTGGGAATTCTTCTTGCTGCCATGTGAAGATCCTGAGGGGACCCTATTGACATATCGTTCAAGTCTGGGTTTAGAGGACACCAGCAGCAATACATAATGAGATAGCAGAAAATAGCATGAAGGAACAAACTCTCAAGGGTATTCTTTGTTTCACATGAAACCATGTAGACAAACTACTTGTGGCTATTAAAAAGGAGACAGAATTTACCTGACAAGAAGGATAAAGGTAAAGGTTTCCCCACGACCAAATAGTCTAGTTGTGACCGACTGTAGGCGGTGGTGCTCCTCTCAGTTTCTAAGCCTGTAGAGCTGGCATTTGTCTGAGAACAAGCTTCCGTGGTCATATGGCTGGCATGACTATACACGCCGTAGCGCACGGAACAAATAGGATACAGCAGTGTTATCTGCTAAGCCGAAAACTCTCATTGGCAACAGTAAGAGTGTTCTGACTGGGGCAGCTAGCAGGTGGCGGGGGGGGGGGCTCAGTTGGTTTAGTTCCACAATGAGGGCAAAGTTGACTGAAAATGGCTGAGAAATAACCCAACGTCTTGCTGCAGTCTTTGGAATGCAGCAGGCTATGGCATTACAATGATGGCACTTCTGGCCATGACGTGACTTCTGGTGGGTCTCGGACAGATTGTCATTCTAAAAAGTGGGTCCTGGTGCTAAAACGTTTGAGAAGCACTGCTCTATCCTGAGCTATGGCCCCTCCCAAAGGTTAGAAAACTACTTGGAGACAGAGGAAGTGAAAGAGCAACTGTGCTTTGCCCGGAACATAACAAGCAAGCATCTTTGCATTGGGTAGAAGACAGGTAAAGAACTCTTTGCCTGTATTTTGCTTGGGGCCCAGATGGGAAGCCCCTGCATTCTGAGTCACCTATCCCTATGGAGGTTCAAGAACATGCTAGTCGTGTGCTTTGAATTATTCTCTTCTGGGAATTATTCTCTTCTTCTAAATTCTCTTTTAACTTGGCACTTATTTGCTACATGTTAGAAAATTTAAGCAAGCATAGTTCTTCCTGAGCACTGGACTGAATCAAAAAAGCATGTCACCATTTGGCACACTTTGAGAGGATTGCTAGTTCATTCTCTTCCTAACATTGGCTTTGTTTTGACTGTGCAGAGAAGTTACAGTCATCTGTATTGACAGAGATTTTAGAAGTGTTCAGTTTTCTGAGGGTGTGTGTGTGTGTGTGTGTGTGTGTGTGTGTGAGAGAGCGAGAGCGAGAGCGAGAGCGCCTTGGGGTTCTGTGACTATCATTTAGTTGATTTGGCAGCCGTTCAGAGGAATTCTGTGCCTCTGGACCAGGGGCACTGGAACCAGTACAATTAGTTGAGGTGATCACATGAAGTGGGTACACTGAAGATCAACATTGGGGCTGCCCCAGAAGAAAGTTTTTTGCTTGTTCATTTCAGAAAGCCAAGTGCAAGGGAGTGGCAACAGGTATCCTGTGTCCTCCCTGGAGCATCTGATGGACCACTGTGAGATACAAGAAGCTGGTCTAGATGGGCCTTCGGCTCTTTCATTCAGTATGAAAGGCCACTGTGTGTTAATTCATTCAGTTTTGCGAGCGTTAAACATTGCTTATCATTAGAGATAGATAGTTGACAAAGACTGCAATCCTATGCACATTTTCCAATAGTTAGCCTAATCGAACAAAGCAGGACTTACTTCTGAATAAGCATGCATAGAAGTGTGTTGTATATGCATGTAGTATATTGTGTTCCATCGCTTCAAAGCCAGTCATGCAGAACAAGTAAGGGAAGGATTTCCTCCCATTGAAGAAGGCCGAGGGAGGGAACTTAGAACACGGCCATTTTGACATGATTGTCAAAGAGAAAAGTGAGGTGAAATTATTTGTCTCAGAATCATCTCTGGATGTACTCTGTGACACAAATTGGAAGAGACTTGTCTATCCCTGCCACTTTATGCATGCAGCTGTGCCAACAAATAAAATAAAATAAAATGGGACTTACTTCTGAGTAGACATGCTTAGGCTTGCACTGTGGATGGCCTGTTTCTCACAATCCTGCCTTGTGTCTTAATGGAAAGAAATTCTGTCTATTATTGGTGAAAACATTTTTTAAGAGCTTGTTGTTTCATAGAAAGTTTTAGTCCTGCTTTTCTAGTAACAAAGGAAGTATTGGTGCTAAAAGATGCTGTGTGATGTATGGCATTTTTTTTAAAGCTGTTAAAAGGCTCTTAACAGGTCTATAAAATATTTGTCGCCTCCTCCTGCTCCTTCAGAAATTTTGAGTTTAGTATTTATCTCCTTGGTTTATACCAAATTTCCTCCCCTTTAAAACACAAGTTATTAATTATTTCTGAGATGTCAGTATCTCGCTCCCCCTCCAGCTATTAAAAATGTACATGCTTGGTGGTTTTATTATTTAGTATTGGGAGACTAGTACGAAAAGAAGAATCCCACAAATCAGTCAGATGAGACATAGAAATGGACTATCACATATTATACTTTTTAATGTTCATTTTCTACATAGATTGGAGGTGGAGTTACATAGTAGGACAAATTTCAATATCCCCCCCCCCCGGGATATTTTCCAAAATTTATCATTGGATGATGGAGTGGCATTTCTTCAACTCATGCACTGCTAGGTAATTTAATGTTGTTGTAAGTCATTCTATCCATACAAAGAAACAATATCGCAGGAGTTATGTAAGTCGCAAGGACAGCATAAATGTTGAAGGTCAGCACTTCAGCATTTACTGCAATCTATTCATATATGTAAAACATATTGCAATAAACTCTGAATACTAAATACATTGTTAGAATTTTGCAAAGAGGTAAAATTTGGTGAACAGAATACAAAGCAAAGTTGATGGATGGAGGGATCAATTATGAATTAAGGTGCTCAGCTTTAATTATTCTAATATTTAAAAGGGATTGCTGCCAGAGGTCAAATGCACACTACACTTTTGGTGAGGAAATTACCTTTTTTTTCATTTTCTACCAGTGGAGATCAGCAATAGATCATGATGGTGGGGAATAGGAGGACAAAGAAGGAACTATTATTAGCAACTATTATCCTCGCATTTCTTTCCTACCTTTCACCTGCTGTAGATGGGTTCCCTTGTGAACCACCTACTCAGCTTAGATGGTCTCAGCCTAAATAGACTTACTGCAGCAGGTCATTATAGGATATATTTAGGGCCCAAACCAATCCAGCTTTCCAGCATTGATGCAGCCATACCAACAGTGCATCTGTTGCAACCTGTGATGGGGAGGTTAGACACAAACCTCGAGGTGAAGGAACATTTGTTGCCTTATCTCAGGGCTGCGTTGCGGTTACATTGGTGTTGAAAAGTTGAATAGGATGGCGCCCTTAGTGTCTTGATTTTCTTTCCTGAAATACTTTTACAACTTGAGATCACCAGAGGGGAACCTGGCTTTGGAGATGAAAGTTTGGATCCATAAGCAGAAGGAAAATGCTAGCACCATTCTGCAAGCACTTGCAAAAGAGTTTGCACAAGAGTCCATGTGGTGCTGTAATAGGTTAGTTATGTAGCAGTCTATATGATTCTACTTGTACAAGAGGTTTCACAAACAAACATCTTTGGCTCTAGTTTCATTTTACTTGTGCAACAATTAAGAACTAAAAGAAAAAGTAGACCTCTTGTGACCAGGAGACACTTTTTGCATGTGGAATGGCACCTGTGGATCCAACCCATAGTTTCCATGTCTTTGAAACCTAGCTTATTCTATCAAACCATGTTGACCGTAAGCCTTAGTTGGAACTGATAGGCTGTCAGCAGCAATATCCAGTGCAGCAGCCAAGAGAGGTACAACATTGTCTTTCTCAGGAATTGTCTGCTACTGATTACATCAGAGTTTCCCAACCTGTGGGTCGTGACCCACCATTGTGAGAATGTCCTGGGCCATTCTCCCTTAAGGGGAGCGGTCCAGGAATGGGTGTCTGACAGCGCTGCAGCAATTGTGGCGCTGTGGGCACCCTGGGGGTTCTTGGTTCATGGGGAGGTCATGCCAACCTCTGGCAAGGTCTGGGAGGCCCACAGCCCTTTACACAGCCAATTTACACTGGGCCTCTGTGCTGGTGGGACAACGATCTGGAGCACCTGGTGGTAAGCTTCCTGCCAAGTGGCTGGAAGGTGTTCCAGGGTGGGGGCAAGGCAGAGGAAAACAGCTAGGGGTGTGAAACTGGATGAGGGGAGGGCACCCCAGGAGCAGTTCATGACCAGGAGGGGGAAGGATGGCAGCAGAGGCTGCTGCTGCATCCTATCCCCCCCTTCAAGCCTTGGGAGTCTAAATAAAATTGCTGGTGCAGCTCCGAGTAGACCCATCATGGTAGCCGGGGCTCTACACATTGTAAGGGAGAGCTCCAGCTGTTTCCTTGGCCTGTAGGATACAGCAGTGGCCCCTTTGACTATGCTGTACTGTGGCTTAGCTCCAAGGATAGGATTGAGCCCTTAATTAGCTTCTGTTAGAAGCAGGACAACTGTTACTTTTTGGAAAGGGACAGTTGGACAAAGAAACAGGAATGACTTTCCCCCCATTTTTGAAAATGTGAAATCTAGCAGTAACATGTACACTAACATTGCACAAATGTCTTACGCTTGAAGACAAGGATAGTTTTATATCATAATCGATCTTAATGTTCTCTCTGAGTCCATAGCTGTAATCTTGAGTGTGTTATATTCAGGTACAATGAATTAGCTGTGCAGTGTCCCTTTCAGTAAAGCCGAGGCATCTCCATCTCTCTTCCTTTGAACCCAGAACCCCAGCTTCAGGCTGGTGTTTTAAAACCTTAACAGGGGACTGTATAGAACCTTATTAACCTATTATGTTACCAAGACCTATGTGGAGCCTGAGGGCTCAATCCTGATGCCTTTATTGCCAGTGGTATGCTCATATTACTTTCTGGGTGTTGTAAAGCACCTCTACTGTACAGCTCCTGGAGAGCAAGGAGCACTGGCTGGTAGAGCAGCACCAGTCAGTGCTGAGCATCAGTGCCGTGAGGTCAGCTGTCCAGCACTCCTGTTCAACTGGCCACTGGTAAGTATTCTCAGGGTGTTGTAGGTGTGATGTGAGTGGAATGGGGTGGAGGGAGGGGAAGATTTGACCTGCAAGGGGGGTGGTGATGGTGGCAGCCTCTGCTGCTGAATCCTAACCCCCCTCCCAAGCTGGGAAGCTCAACATGACCCAAAGAGACCCATTAGTGCCACAGTGGTGTTACCCAGGGTAAGGTCTCCTTTACCCTGGGGAGACCCTGGTAGTAGCCTCGGTGGCCACAGGATCCAGTGATTACCATTTTTGTGCCGGTGGAGCAGTGGTGTAGCTAAGGAGATGCAAGGGGGCAATTGCACCAAGCAACAAACTTTAGGGGGCCAACAAGCTGAGCTTGATATTAGTGCAGATGTATTAGTGCAGTGTTATTCAAACTTTTGGTCGGGACTCACTTGCGACCTGATGTCAAGCGGGTCACGGAAAGCTGGAAGAAGCGATCTTGGAAGCTGCATCTTGGAAGTGAGGTTTTTTTTTAAAAAGAATGTTTTTAGTTCAGTGCTTTTACATAATACGTTGTCCTAATCTTGCTTTCTGTCAGGGATGTTTCATGATTGTACATGATTGCTGCAGTCTAAGAATGCCAATTTATGTTTCAGGGTGTCATTTTATTATATTACAATGAAAGCACTTCCTGCTTGATGATGTCGCTTCCTGTCACATCAGTTCCTAGTTAATGACATCACTTTTGGTGGGTTCCGACACGAGTGCTGTTCTAAAAAGTGGGTCCCGGTCTAAAACGTTTGAATACCACTGCATCAGTGCATAGCAGATGCCTTAGCTATACCACTGTGCAGGATCCCTGGCCACCACTAGCTTCAGGATTGGGTTGCCCATCAGTAGTCAAAGTACAAAAGACAGTACACTGGTGTTCTTACTATCTTAAAATATGTTAATGTACCAATCCAAACTCTAGTTCTCTCTATGTTGAAATTCAAGTTGCAGCTTTGGGGAAAGGACCAGCACACCTCCTGTGTTTTTAAAGCTGCATGTACTGCGTGGAAATTCAGTATTGTTTTTCTACCCTGAGGAGAGCGGCATGAGGTTGGCGTCATTTTAGACGCCATTTTAGAACATTTTCTGTCAGAGACAGTGGCGGATCTAGGGGGTGGCGGGGGGGGCAAGAGCCCTGGGTGCTGTCTTGGGGCCGTCTAGGGGGCGCCAGTGGCCCCCGCAACATTGTGGCCATTTCTAATGGGTAGACCAGGGCTCCCTCGAGGGGAGCCCAGGTCTACACGCGGCCATTTCTAATGGCTAATGGCCCGTGGCTGGTCCCAATGGGTAGACCTGGGCTCCGTGGAGCCCAGGTCTACCCGGGGCTGCTTCTGGTGGGTAGACCTGGGCTCCCATGGGGGCACACTTCTATTGGGTGCCCCAGGCACCATTTTGACTAGGTCCGCCCCTGGTCAGAGAATGTTTCTGTTCCTCAAGTCCACCAGCATTTCTATCTACAAGATGGATTTTGCATTCTAGTATGAGTTTTAGTTCTCAGCAGTGAGGGGTCCAGTAGCCTTCCTTCCATGAGAAGGGATCAAGTTGCTTCAATTAAAACCTTAAGTAGAAGATCTGTAAGGAAGGATAAGGACTGAAATTCTGGCTGGAAGGGTCAGAGAATCCACAGGACAGATTGGCTTGAAGGAAAAGGGCAGAGCAAGTTGATATGCAGCATAGCAACCTGAAAGAAGGGGAAGTTGGGCTTATGTATTTTTATAAAAGGCAGACATATAACAAGTTTAAAATAAATAACTAATGGCCCTATGTTAATTTTTCAGACTATGATTCTCACATATTTGGAATGGAGCTGGCAGATCTTACATCCAACTCCTTACCCAATAGCAAGAATTCTTACATCTTTGGCAAGTTTATTTATTTATTTATTTAAGAAATTTCTACCCCGCCTTTCCTCTGCCAAGGCAGATGTCCAAGGCGGCTTACAATATTAAAAAGGATAAAAATAAAGTATAACAGTTAACATTAAAAACAGTTAAAAACAGTATTAAACAATAAACAATCAAGATTAAAAAACACAAACAATTTAAAAACAGTTAAAAAATAAAATAAGACACAAGCCCCGTGGATCATAATAACCAGCCAGCCAACCTGTCAGCAATTAAAAGCTTTTTGGAATAAAAAGGTCTTCAGCCCCCGCCGAAATGTAAACATAGAGGGAGCAGTTCTCAATTCGAGGGGAAGGGTGTTCCAGAGTTGGGGGGCCACCACCGAGAAGGCCCTCTTCCTGGCCGCCACTCCTCTTACTTCGTAAGAACTCAAATCCAAGTTCTTGCCAGATGTTAAACTCCCAGGAATTTGGGGACTAATGCAGAGGCACAGGAAAAAACAACAACTGGCGTTTTTCTTAACCCTCACTAATTGGGCAAGATACATTTTTTTAAAAATGGTGCTCCCTTTACATTCAGCAGGGGGAAAGCAACTGTCCTTATTCATGCCAACAGAACATCTTTTCCATTGGTTGTTTGATGCTGTTTATTCTGCTTCTATTCAGACTGTGAGCCCTTTTGGAACGGGGAACCATGTATTGTATTTTGCTATGCAAACCGTTTTGTGAACCTTTTTTTTCTTGAAAAACGTAATAATAAATAACTATTAAGCACTTCCCCTATAGCGAGGAAGGCCCTTTGACTGCTGCCATGTTGAGAAATGCAAAGATTCCACACTGAACCAACCGTGAACAGGGCCAGTGAGGTGGTGGCAACAGAGACCCCTGAGCCCCAAAGGGAGGGGACCAAGAACCAATTTGTTGCCACTGGCCGCATTAAATATTTTATGCTTTGCATGTGAGCGACAATGGCAGAGTTTGCCGATGCTTGGCTTTTCCTTTGCACACAAAAGTGGTTGAAGAGTGTTGAAACACAAACAGTCCTCCCCTGTCCCCTCAGTACACTGAGGGATATGTGTGCTGCTACTTTCAAATGATATATGCATGGCTATGTCTTCAGTGCTTCATCTTCCACCTCCCTAATGGTGTGGAGACATACACACAGAGCCCTGCTATAGGCAAGGAAGAGCAGGCATCCCACTCAGAGAGCTTGCTGTCTGAGATACTTTACCTGGGAGTCTGACTGTTCTTTCCACGGTGCCTCCTGCCAGGGCCTGTTTACTAAGAATTACTGGGGGTAACTCCACTGTTGCTAGGCAACAAGACCTAGCGTTCCTGCCATCTGAGCCCATTGTCAAACTGAGGGTTGGAGTGGTCTCCTCTTTGAAATGCAATAAACCCGCGGCAGCTCAACTTTGCTACCCATCGCAGTTACGCAAGATTAGCCTCACCTGTCTCAAGCCATAGTATCGATCTATAGTGTTGGAAACAACACAGACATTTGCTAGGAAAAGGGTTGCGCAGGACAGATGGTGATCTGTTTCTAATCAGCTTTGCTGAGAGCTGAAAGGAGCCGCGTGAAATGGACAATCGGGGTAAGACTCCAAGTGCTTTGCAAACTTAAAGTTGTATGTATGCTGCACCTCGGAGTAGCTTTTAAAAACATACCATGTATATATTTCTAAATGTTGTGTGTAAACTCCTCATGTGTGCTGGGGGGGGGAGTTGCCGGTCATGATGGAAGTGCAGGTGAAAATACCTCTTGGTGTGCTGTGACAACAGACACTATGCAGACAGAACTGCTAAGCTGTAGTTCTGTATAGATTAACGATAGAGCTGAATGGCAGACAGTACAGAAGTTTATATGTATGAAAGGATTTGATGTTTCAGGTATTTATGCCAAACTTCATTTTTGCGATATACTTAGGTTTCATATATACATTTTCCCCATCTATATTGCCTTTTGGTTTTAGATTTTCTGTATCTCCAGTTGTGCATTTCTCTTCGATAATATACAGCCTCATTTCCTTGAGGATATTCAAATCAGGCAGATACGTTGTTCAGATGAGTGGGAACGGCAGTCGGGTCGAATTACAGTGATTCCTAAAGGTTTATCAGTGGGGCTCTACAGGTAGTATAACTCTCTCTCTCTCTCTCTCTCTCTCTCTCTCTCTCTCTCATAGCTATATGTATGATTAGGGGGAAAGCACCATTTCTTCTCATACGTTGTTTTCATTTTCTTAGGTACAGATGTTACCTGCTTCTCAGGTGTGTGCCACAGATCATGAGAGAAGCTCAGCACCCCCAGGATTTCACATTGGGCTGAAATGCTGCATTGTCTCTAAAGCGGGCTCCCCAAGCACATTGCCACGGATGCAGTGATCATTATTTATTTAGGAATGCCTTATCAAGAGGAGACTTTCCTGTAAGCATGGCTTGCCTGGCTCTCCCCTTGCACTGTGGTTTCTTGTTTCATGCCATTGAAACGTTCATCATGGCTTATTGCACCTCCTTACCCCTGGCCAGCTCACAGGGATATTTCCCAAGACTTGAAAATGTGGGTGCTTTCAAGAACATTTCTGTCGTGCCAACCCAAGCTACCTGTGGACTGCCAGACCGGAGTGCATTTTGTCAAAGTTCTGTCGCTGTGGAAAGTATCCACTCCTGCACCCAACAGTTTTGTATTCAGGAATGTCCATATAGATCGTCAGCTGCCTCCTATACTGCCATTCTTTCGGCGGGTCTGGGCTTCTGCCTCACTCAGGACAAAAATGATTTGCACCCTGGATCACCGAACAACTCATCGAGCTTTATTTTTCGCGAGCTAAAGAGTTGCTTTTCTACTCCCCGTGCTTGGAAGCTTGGAGTTTCATTTACCCTAACCATCTGGTTGAAACCTGAGAAGGAGGGTGTAATGTAAGTAGCTGGCAAGTGTTTGCTTAGGGCCCAATCCTATGGGCCTTACCACTGATGGTACGTTTGTCCTGCCGGCTCTAGGTGTCGTAAACGTGCCATAAAGCATGTTTATGTCTCCCAGAGAGTAAGTACTGCCTGTGCTGGGCCAGCTGCACCTCAGCACAGAGGGGATGACCGGCCAGCACTACAGCAGCACCACCAGCTTGTGTGATACACAGAGCTGCTACTGTTGATAAGCCCCTTTCCACCCTTGACACCCCCTGTTCCTGCCTCTCCCCACTCTATTATCCACCCCATTCCTTCCCCTCCCTGCCCTGTTCTGCCTACCTCCCAATCCGACTGCAAACTCTGCACCAGTGGACAATGCTCTGTTTACTGGCCTGCATGTTCTGGCCTTCCACTAATATTCCCAGCCTCATTGTGCTTGCTTGTGGAATCAAGCAAGCAAGCAAGCAAGCAAAAAGTACTTATATACCGCTTTTCAAAAGTATTTATATAGCTTTCATGAGGAAGTGATGTCATTAAGCAGGTCATGACCAGAAATAAGCACTTGTTTTTCTTACTTAGGAACTCATTAGCTGCAAATGATAGAAGAGAAAGTACACAAATCTTTTTCATATTTCAGCAATGACAACTTAGCACAGCTCTGTAGCGGAGAGCAGCTGATAGTGTTCTGAGACAGCCCAACTACCATGGGGGCCAGAGAAAGTGCTTACAGAGGCCACATCCAGCTCGTTGGCCTTACCTTTGACACCTCTTGTTTAGATTCTTTTATAAGCTTCCCCCCTTAAATTCACTTGCACTTTTGATTTTGAGCTGTTCAAAATTTGCTATTTCTCATGCTGAGAGAAAGAAATTTTGGAAATAACAAACGTATAACATTTCTCAGAAATCAACATTTCCCCCAGATATCTCCCAAACAGACCATTTGAATCTTCTCAAAACAACTTCTTAATTGTGTTTCTGAATTCTTCCCAAGCTATATTATTTAAAGCTTGCTCGCTCAGTGGTTCTCAAACTTCTTATCATTGGGACCCACTTTTTAGAATGACATTTTGTCTGGGATACTCTAGAAGTGATGTCATGGCCAGAAGCAGGAAGCAACATCAAGCAGGAAGTGCTTTCCTGAGAATGCAGCAAGCTCTGAAATTGCCCTTGGCAAGCACCGTATTTGCAGCATTTTCCCTAGATAGGCAGGCTATAAATAATTAAATGAATTAATATAAATAAAGCAAGCAAAACAATAAATAAAGGAAGATGGGATAGGGAAGCCAGCCCTGATTCACCAAGTGAATTCTCCCTGCAGCCTGCCTGCAGTGTCCTCAACCACCCCCTCCAAAAAAAACCAGTAAGATTTTCAGCCCCACCCAGTGCCTAGTTCAATTTAAGTTCTTATATTTAAATCAGTGTAGTGTGATTTGGGATGAAATCAGTTTTTAAATCCAACACGTTGTTTGATTGGACTGGATTGAGACTCAAAACTTCCCTCTAAACAGCATTAAACCCCCAGAGTGATGAGGGGAAGAAATGAAACTCCAAGGTGGATGGGTATGGGGAAAGGAGTCCGGGAAAAAAAAAACCCAACCCTTTCCAGTAAAGCAGTAGTTCCCAAACCGTTTAGCACCACAACCCATTTTTTTTAAATCACACCCTATCAGGACCCATCTAGCTTTACAAGACTAAAATGGAAAAGTTTTGCCTTACCAGCTCAATCCTCTGTTTTTATCCTTTGGGGGGTGGGGGAGAACTTCTGGAGCATTTGTTGAGCTCCATGTTCATCAGATCAATCAATCAATCAATCAATCAATCAATCAATCAATCAATCAATCAATCACTAGTATTTATATACTGCTTTTCAACACAAAGTTCACAAAGCGGTTTACAGGCAAATAATAAAGTTAAATGGCTCCCTGTCCCAAAAGGGCTCACAATCTTAAAATACAGAACACCACCAGCAGCAGCCACTAGACAAGACACTGTGCAGGGGTGAAGAGGGATAATTACTCTCCCTCTGCTAAACATAAGAGGAGCACCACTGGGAAAAGTGCCTCTTGCCCAGTTAGCAGGGAATGTCACTGCTTGGGCGTGGCTAGCAGAAGCCTATGACAGGATTAGGTTGTAAGGATGATACTCTTAGATTAGCAGATATATAAAGTTGAATGTCATCTGCATAATGACAACACGTCATTCCAATCCTATAACCAGTTCACTTTTTATTTACATAACATCATTTGTAGAGATACAAACAGAGAAAGTAACAAGTTAATAGAAAGTTAACAATCTTCAGTGACACTCTCTGAAGCCTGGATAGGAACAATTCTAGAACTGTTTCTGAAATGTCCATTGATACAAATGAAGGACCGTACTGTCAGAAGCTGCTTCAGAGTCCCAGGGTGCAATTCTACGTAATGCCGACCTAACATCCCCGGGCCGTGTGGCTGCCTTGGAGTTGCACCTGCAAATGTGCCCTTGCGCCAGGGAGGCTCTTCAGGCCTTTCATGTTGTGATACATGAAATATATCACATGTATATTTGCAGCGCAGGCCTGCCAGCCTGCCTGCTCCAGCGCAACACAGAATTGGGCTGTTAATAAAACAGGAAATGTAACATTGTCAGTTTCTAGATTGTCTGCTGACGTATGGCAGTATATCTCCTCTTACTCTGACATTCTGTAGGGTGGAATTGCTTATTTTGATTTCATCAAACTCATCAGACTTTCTTTTCTCAGAATTAACCTTTCTACATACCAAGATGTCTTGTTATCATCAACTCTTTTTTTGATGGTATTTCACAATCTAAGAAAAAGTTGCACTTTTTTTTTTTCAAAAGCAAAGCAACTTCTAGAGAAGTTACTCTACAGATAGAAAATACATTTCCTAGTGTATACACTTACACTTAAATTCTAACCAACTTTCCAGCATTGAAGTAAGGGCAATGCAGCTCCACGGTAAGGGAAGAAACATTCTCTTACCTTGAGAAGGTCTCTGTGACTGCCCCCCCCCAAGGGCAGGATGCAGCCCATGCCCCATTGGCACAGCTATGTCAGTGCTGGAATGTTGGTTAGAATTTGCGCCTTACACTTACTTGTGACCCGAGTTATGCATTTCCCCCCCCCACACACACACACGCACTTATGAGATATTCCATGAATGTATATGACAACTCATCTCCTCTTCACTTGGTGATAAATAGGTTGTAGACCACATCTGTAACAACTTTTTGCATTTTTAAGTACCGCACATCAAGGTCACTTGTCTTGTTAAACCTGTGGGGTGGTCCACATATGGGGATGTTTGTTTTCAGATAAGCAACATTAATAAACTCTGGATTATCCCATTATTGTTTATCCAGGAACTGGGCAAATCCGGTTTCTAAATATTTTCCTACTTGGCTGTGTCTTCTCTCAAATATTTGTTAACAAAAAACTAGCATATTTACATGCACACAAAATCAGCAATAAGTTAAGAAATGCATTTTTTTTTGTAGTAAACTTGCAGGCTTCATTTTGGCTTCAAATTCTGTTGACAAACTGATGGGGTCCAAAAGAAGGGAAGTGCCACAATCCTGTATTGCAGGTCATTAACGTTCCTAGTTTGCAAACGAAAAACTGAGATATTATAGATTGCCCAAGGCTTCTTGGGAAGTTGATGACTGAGGAATGTTAGAACCCAGTTCTCACAGTCCAGCACCATGACCAATACTAGCACATATGCATAAAAAGAGAGGGGGAAATCTAAAAGAATCCAAGGACCGCATGTGAAAAATACCCTTATGCAATGATGAAAGATGATAATGCAGCTAATATGAAAACACCAACATTGGCAAATGGGACAATTCTACCCAAATTTCATCACATTTAAATCCTGGTAATTTCAACATTATAATATACAGCATAACATCATAACATAATATTATTAAAGGGAGCTAAACTACATCCAGGTTGTGTTTCACAAGTGCCTTATCAAATGCACTCACTAGAACAGCAGTCTTCAAACTCTCTGGGACTGCAGACTCTCCGGGACTGCAAACTACCACTGGTGTTTGCAGGAGCGGGGACTGGGATTAGGAGGTTTGCCCCAAGAGCGCCATAGTGATCACAGCACTGAGGGGACCCAGAGACATGTAGAGGTGCCGGGGGGGGGGCTTATAAAGCCTTCTAGAGGGTCCAGGAGGCTTGAACCCCCCTCTGAGCCTCCCCTCTGCAGAAGTGAGCTCTGATTTGCAATCGGAACTCACCTCAAGTATTTGATCTATCAGGTCAATCAAAAACCGGAAGTGAGTTCCAACTGCAAATCAGAGCTCACTTCTACAGAGGGGAAATGGCCCTTTTTTGCTCCCTACAATGGGTCATGACCCACCATTTGAAGAGCACTGCATTTCTACTACAAAACATAAACCCTGGTCATTTGTATCCTTCTTGTATCATCGCTCAGAATTCCGGATCATACAGAGGAGTTTAATGTAGAAGCCTCTTGGACATGCATGAAGCTCAGGGTGGCGTCAACGGGCAGAATTCTGTTACCCCTCTTCGCTTTCAGTACATGAATGTTGGGAGAGAATGAACAGGGCCTCTGTTAATACATTCACTATTAATTAAAACGCGTGGATCCGTTTGAATGACTGTATTTGTAGCTGGATTCTGGGATTCATCAGTTCAGTATTGATGAAATACTGGTTGGTACTATCATTCTAATTGTGCAGTTTTAATCATGAAGGTGCACTGTGCACTGCTCAGCAGGATACCCTGGTGCTGAGACTGAGGGCGCAATCCTAACCTGGAGTCAGGCCAGCACAGTTAGGCCAGCAAAGTTTGGTTGGCACAAGGGCCACTGTAAATCACATTTGGACCACTCTTGGAGTCAGGGAGGATGGCACACATCTGCCTCCGCGAGTGGCCCAAACATACTTTACAGTATCCTATGTAATATGCTGGCCAAACATTGCTGGCCAGCTTAACTCTAGGTTAGGATTCTGCCCTAAGTCAGCGGGCAAACTTTGCATTCTTGATCAGCTTTTTTTCTTCACTGTGAAGTGAGCCTTCTCCCATTTATGTAATTAGTGGGGCTTTCTACTAACTTGTTGAGGAGGAGGAAGGCTCTTCAATCACTGTACTTCTCATGACTGCTGCAATCTAAAAGGTGTATATACTGGCATCCTGTCAAGAGTTCACTTGCAATGACCACGAAGTAGGGTGAACCTGCATCATCAGGCCCGTGCCAGTAAACTAGGCTTGTTGAAAAGCCTGTCAAAGTTCTGTACATTGGCAACAGGACAGAAAACTCATGCTTGCATGGAATAAAAGGGGATAATAAGTGGGTATTTATGAATGCACAGATATAGATTATTGCATGGAATAAACCAGGCCTTTCTCCTTCTTTGTGATTACAGTGAAGGGGCCCAAATACATATGCACCAAATAACTCCTCTCCTTCTTCCTTTTTTAAATTTAATTCAATTTTTTTACAGACCTTTATTAGGCATGCATACATTAGTTATACAAAACAGCACCATACAAACTGTAAACCTAAAGCGTCATTCAATATAGAAAAGAGAAGAAAAAAAACAGGGCAAAACAGACAGCCGATCTCTTTACACTCACGACTCCTCCTAGCCACAACTTGGAGCGTTTCAGAATGGTCAGATTTAGAAACTGCGCCACTGGAAGAGTTATGTGCTCATTATCACCCTCCAGCAGAAACTGAATGATAGCATTCTCTGGGTACCCTGTTTTGGTTTGAAGCAATGGGACAAGGTATTATTGTCTTAACAATACCTAACTATTGGTGCAGCGCAACCTAATGTGTGTAAGGGATTCTACTTCGCCCGATTTGCAGTTACATAGACATTCTACCCAAGGAACACTTCTAAACCTACTAATCAGGTTGTTGGATGGCATTACATTGCAGCGTGCCAATATGAAAGCCCTCCACTCCGATGGGTGCTCCAGGACAGTCAGGTATTTTGGCTGTTGCCCGAAGATGCTGTTAAGCTAGAAATGTAAAGGGGAGCATGTTTTTTGTGCTGCACCCACAATCTCTTGCCTTCCTATGCCCGATTGCCTAGTTGTCAATAGCATGTTGGCAGCCTCTAGAGAGGGCACCCCTTGTATATCGGCCTCAAGGCCCATCTGTTGGATTTTCTTGTAGGAAAGGGCTAGGCAAGGAGATAACATCGGCTCAGCCACCAACCCCTTTAGCAGCGGATCTTGTTTGGCCATATAACAGACTGGCCCAGTATTTCAAAAATCTGGACTATGCACGTAACCCCAGTCTGTATTGGCCCGTCTCTAACAGAGCTCCTCCTTCCTGCTGTTTGACACAACTCAGCAACTCTTCTAGAAGCTGACCTTTGACTGTTTTCTTTTTAATTGTTTCCAAAGGTGTATTGTGGAGAAAGCTGTTGATGGCCAGACTGTGTTCAAGCTTACAATCTCTGAGAAAGAGACCATGTTTTATTATCGCACTGTAAATGGGCTGCAGCCACCGATAAAAGTAATGACACTGGGGAGAATTCTTGTGAAGAAATGGAATCATCTTAGCGTGCAGGTGAGTGAAATAAAACAGAAAAAACATTTAGCATGGTTTAAGTCCTGAATTGTATGAAAGGGGCACATCTGAACAAACATGATGGTCGTTTTCAAGTTCAAATACACTGGTAAACTGGGACATTCTGTGGGGAGGCAACAGAGTCTAATGGTATTTCAGATTTATGGGTTTAATGAACTAATAATGTTTAAGTAACAGGTAGGTTTTATTAGAATTTTAAACAGAACAAAACCTGGAAAATATAAATGACCCATTTTCATTTTCTTATATTCTTAATACACTACCTTCTGCACTGCAGTGATAAAAAGCTGAGAAAAAATGGAAATAGTATGGTTAAACAAAAACTAAAAAAATTGGCTAAACAACACAATATGGTTGATAACATATGTTGAAAAGAAGCAGGATGGTTTGAGATGAAAACAATGGGATGATAGCACTCCCCATTAAGCTCACATCAAACATTATTCATACCACAGGGTTTCTGAATTCACAGTGCAGCATTCTGTATTTTTCCATCCTGCCCATTCTTCTGTATGTGTAGTGTTGGGTTCAGAAGAACAGTTTGTTTCTGCAATCTTATTTCCCTACAACAGGTGTTGGCTGTTGGGCCAATAGCCGATTGCTGGGCTGGTGGGCCAGTTCTGGCATCTGCCTGATCCTTCCCCCGTGTGAACAGCTCTTCCCGTTCCACCAGGGACACTTCCAAAGACCCCGACTGCAGCATCCAGGGGTCCTCACTGTTAGCCACTTCTGCGTGGAACTCCACATATGAGGCATGCTGCGGGAGCAAACACTGGGGGCTGTAGTTGGGGTCTTCGGAAGCTATCCCAGCAGAACAGAAAGTGCTGTTTGCACTGGGGGCGCTTTCCTCCAGTGCAGGTGCGGAGTGGCATAGTGCCAAACAGATTGTGGTGACTTATGGTGAGCTTATGGAGTCCCTGTAGGGGTCTCAGGGAGCCCCAGGGTTCCTAGGAGCACACTTTGAGAACCACTGCCCTAGAGGATTCCATGCAGCGGTGTCATCCTGGCGGAACGGGCCAGTATGCCGTTCCGCTAGTTCCGCTAGTTCCGTGGACGGGCCCAGGCCACGCCGCCTCTCCCAAGGATGGGCGCGCTGTTTCTGGGCCCACCCGCCCTCCTGTGCGTCCAAACTGCTCTGAAATGGAGCGATTCCAAGTGCAGGGAGGCGCGGCTGGCCTCCACCATAGGGGCGGAGGGCTGCCAATCATCCGGGCGTTCCGGTTCCTGGCGCGCCTGGATGACATCACTGATTCCATGTATATGTGCTTGAGATATTTTCACTTCTGAATTACATTCTACAAGTTTTCAGAATTTTCTTGCTTTTTCAGAAGAACTTGGTCATGTTTTTAGCTTTTCTGATCATTTCTACATATATCTGTTCTTTCCATTATGTTTTTTTATCTGATATAGCTGCATGTTGGTGTGAATAAAAAACATTTAGCTGTTGGATTGAAACTGTGACCTTAAGGCCAAGCCAACTCACCAACTCTCAGAAGACGTTATAGTTATGCTATTACCATGAACCCCATACTGTACTGGATTCAGAAGTTGCTAAAGGCTGGAATGATGCAATGGAAATAATGTTGCATTTTCTTTAAGGATTGCACATTCTTGTTCAGAACTGCTTTTGTTTCCTTGTAATGAGATTGACCAGGATGCAGTAGTGTCTTCTACACCAACCTGGACGTAAAGATAAGATGAAATCAGTCTCATCAGTAAATGTCTGGATTTTTCAGATTGTACAGATGGACCCTGAGCCACCCACGCTTGGAACAAAATTCGGGTTTGGCATTTGCTCTGTGGTGGGATCAAATCCCACTGTTGTGCTGGCTGTGCAAGGGTCTTCACAAAATTTTCTATACTGTGTTTCATAAAAGTTAGGGAGAAACCATAGTTCAACCACAGGGCAATGTATAAACCCAAGGTGCTATTTATGCCATCTCCTGCGGGTTAATCTGCTGAGCTCCTGACTGGAAGGTTTGGCAATTCAAGACCACACGGCAGAGTGAGCTCCTGTTTCTTGTCCCAGTTCCTGCCAACCTAGCAGTTCGAAAGCATGTAAAAATGTGAGTAGATACATAGGTACCGCTTCAGTGGGAAGGTAACGGCATTCTGTGCTCCTCAGCATATATTCATTTCGGCCACATGACCACAGAAACTTGTCCTCAGACAAAAGCCGGCTTAGAAATGGAGATGAGCACTGCCCTCTAGAGTCGGTCACAACTAGACCATTCGGTCATGGGGAAACTTTTACCTTTTACCTTTACCTGTTTTGCATCTGTAAGGATCAGGGCTGGCCTTAGGAATTGTGGGGCCGCAGAGTCATAGCCAAGTCTGTACAATAAAAACAAAATGTGCAGCTCACCTTTGACATGTAAATACTGTAGTTACAAAACTGCTTGCTTTAGTGACTGTGAAATTATTTAGTAAATATATTAATTTTATTTTGTGTTTAGAAAAAAAGATAAAAATGTAAGTGAACATAATTGTTGGGAACATTTTTTTAATTTCCTATATTATTATTGCCTATTATTATTATTATTTTTAAGTACCTTTCTTGCTTTGCTTCTGCGAAGTCTGCTCTCACTTCACCCCTCCTCTCCAATGATTGTATGTAGTTCCTTACAAGCCTCTGATTACTCCCCCTCACACACACCCCTTTCAGGGAAATCTCCATTGAGGATCTATTCAGGGGTATTAACGTCCCATTCATAATCACCCTAATCTCCTTTCATCACCAAGAGTACTGTAGCTTTGCCTGGGCGGGGAGAGACTCACAGTCTGATTCCTGCAGCTTATGGAGACTGGGTGTTCCCAAACAGGGTCTCACGTGGAGCCTACGGAGCCCATCTTTTTGTTAGTGGTGCTGGCTGGCTTTTGTGTCCTGCTGCCGCTGCTCCAGCTGCCTTTTTGCCAAAGCTCATTCCACAGATGGAAGGGAGCAAGATCACAAGCCCATGTTTCTCACAGCTCCAATTGCCAGGCACTGCAGGGCTCAAGAAGGTTGGATGACTGGAGTCGCTATCCCTGTTAAATTGATAGGAATCGAGTGAAGCCAGGGGGCGGGCTTAGCAGCCATGTTTGTGTGCCCCAGACAATCTTTATTCCAAGCATTTCAGATTGCTTTTCTGGTACTGTTTAGGACTTAATAAAATTTACTCCTGAAATAAAAACTTACGAAAATAAAAACGTGTGATCGTGTAGAAACATTATTGGTAACCTTATTATAATTTAATACGCAATTACAAGGTTAAATTCCTCATAATTATAGTACTGAACATACCGGACGAAATGCTACTTGCTGTCTATTTAAACTCAGATTGCACTATTGTGACAGACTTATTTTTTGGAATCTACACGATTAAGAGTATTTTTTTAAACTTCTACACTCACCCCCCCCCCAATAAAACAAATTCTGTTAATGTTCAGAATTTTGAAAATATTACAGTAGAAAATGGAAGGCGGGAAAGAATGTGTAAACGGGAAGGGGGGAAAAAGGAGGGGGGAATATTTTTTTCCCCTTCTAAATCTAGACCATTAACAGTGGGTGTCTGAAAATGGTGAATAAGACTGCTAGGAACAACGAGAAATTACACAGCTTCAAAAAAAAAGCACTCCCTGAACTGTAGTTCTATTGAACCGATGTAATGTGAATACACAAACCTTTCTGTGGAAATTAAATCCCATTTTTCGTACAGCGATTCGCACACCCGTATGCAGAACACACAGGCATGCTTAAAGACGTTGAAATTAACTTTTACACACGTGCAGGGAGATTTTTATTCGTGAATTTGCGGCAACCTCGTCCTTGCGGGAAACTTCTGAGTCAGCCATATCTGTGTGCCCCGGAAGCTTCAAGAAAATGATGTCATGGCAACTCCAGTGTATTATACCTTCATGGCAGGGCTGAATCAGAGCCTTAAAGGGGAAATTTAAAAGGGAAATGCATTCCAAGTGCAGGAGCAGCCAGTAAGAAGAAAGAAGGGCTGGGGCCCCACTGCAGGCCCCCCCCCCTTAAGCATGGATCCCAATGTGGAAACATTGGTTACATAGGGCTTCAAGCCAAGCCTGGTAAGGATCCAGTGTTTCCACTTTTTAAAAAGGGACCTCAGCCGGGCTAGAAAGATCCGTGCCTAACACTGGCTAGATACTGTCAGAGGACTGAATACTAAGCTGATTCAGTACAAGACAGTGTTCACAGATGGCAAAACAAGCACACTTGTGTCAGTGGGAAATTATTTCTGTGAAGAAAAAATGGCAGCAATCTCCTCTGTGCTGGCACAATCTACTGTAATATTCCCCTAGTGATTGTTCTGCTGTTCAAATGCCATGCACTGGCAGTACACTGCAGCTTCCCTGTCTGTTATCCTATGATCCTCCTTGCTCTTACCACAATGGTTGGCAAGCTAACAGCTAGTCCTTTCCAGCAGTCCAGCTTTAGTGCTGCGGCTGACAGAACCAATCTGGATCCCCAGGATCAGAACTAGGCGCTATTAAGAGGAACTTGAGTGAGGGCTGTCGTTCTGTGAAATGGAAACTGCAAAGTTTCCAAAGTGAGACCTGCTAAGGGGACGCTTAGAATGCTTTTCAGCACTTCCCTTCCCAGTTTGTGAACAGGACAGTTTGGCAGGGAAAGGAAAACGGAGGCGAGAGTGAAGGTGCAAAGCAGTTTACTAAAGGTGCTCAGGGAACCAAAAGAGTTTGTGGCAACTTGCATTTTTTGTGCCTGTGACTTGTGTGTGTGTGTGTGTGTGTGTGTGTGTGTGTGTGTGTGTGTGTGTTTGCGTGTGCGCATGCTGGATTTTGTTTTTCCCTGCTTCTGCATTGTGCCAAAGACCTTCAGGGGGATTCGGAAGCTGACATTCAGACAGACAGCATCAGCATCAGATTTGGTGGGAGGAAGGTAGGTTGGTTCCAGGAGGTGAAAGACTGGTGGGTGGGGTGGAGGAAGGCTTAAAAAGCCTGGGGCAGGAACCAAAAGAAGGCGGGGGCAGCCAGGACACGGGGGGGGGGAGGAGAAGGGGGCTCTCTTTGTTATCTAGGAAGAAACTAACAATTGATTGGACAAATGATGGATGGACTGATTTTTATTTCTGGATGAGGGGAAGGAGGAGCCCAATGGATGGGGGAGGAGGGGATTGTTACAATAGGAATACGTGGCTGAACACAAGGTGCAGGAGGGGCAAAAGGAGGTGGGCAAACCAGGGGGGGAGCATTTCCTTGTGATAGAAGAAGAATACCTTCAATACAAATCTTGTGGCTCAGTTTGCATGCAGGCGTGTTAGGGGTAGCACACTGTTCTTTCTCCTTACTCTGCTGCTCTTATAGTTGAAGTGTTGAAGGACTTCAACACATTGCTGACTGTGGACGAGATGAGAACCTTGGGGAGTGTAAAACAACAACTCCACCCCCCATCCTCACCTTCCTTTTTTCTGTGGAATCACGCCTGACTCACATTGTGACTTGCACTTGCTTCTCACGATATCTAAAGTGAGAGTCAAAATGACTCTAAAGTGGCTCAGGACAAGTCGTGATGGAATGACTATAAGTCATGAGTCAACTCACGGGGTCCATGACTCAGGCTCAGTGACTGGAGCACATCCCTGCTAACACGCCAAGGCCTTGAAGTCATCAGATGAGTCCATTTGGGTAGGAGGTCTGAGGCTGATCTTGGTCTCCAACAAAATGTGAAAAGCAGAAAGAACTAACACTTGCACAGCACTCACAAACATAGAAGAAAGATAACATGAAATTGGGCGAACTCTGAAAGCTAGTGGAGGACAGGGAGGCCTGGTGTGCTGTGGTCCATGGGGTCGCGAAGAGTCGGACATGACTTAGCAACTAAACAACAGTAAATGCAGGCAATTTGACTTCACACAAGGCAAAGACAAGGAATTATAATGGGGATTTGGTGGGTTCTTGAAGCTGTGCAGCAAACCAAAATGCAAGCCTTCCAGTCGAAGCCTTACAGAATTCCAGCTTCTGTGAGGCTTGAAGACAATGTGTTGCATGGGTTGTGGCAGCAAAGGGCCAATACAATATTGATCATGTAACAACCTGCATTCATATTATAGGGCAGCAAAGATAATCTTATTGGATCATGGGTACAAAACTGGCTTGCTCCCACTTCCAAGTGTAGGATGTAATTTTAGCCACAGCAGCATAAAACTCAGTCTTCACTTTCACAATTAAAGCAGCCTCTAAGGATTACTTAAGTCTGATAGACACAGTGATAGACTATCACTTCATGTGTAGATAATTTACTGGGTGGCAGGACCATTGAAATAATAACACCAAGAGCTAGTGTTTGACCAATCACAGGTGCCACAGTAGCCAGAGATGTGTAACTTAACCGGAAACAATTCTGGATGAGATACACAATTTTATTCTCCTGGTGTAATTTCCCATCCTGAATGAATGTCTTCCTTAGAGCTGTGCTGTGAGCTACTGGGACTAGCACAATTGCCCATAATATCAACCACTCCTTTCTGTGTTGGCACAATGCACCATAATAGTACTCTGGTGCTTGCATTGTTCAAATGCAGTGCAAAGGCAATATACAGCAACTTTGTATATATGTTATCCTATGGGCCTCTGAGACCCAGAGGCTCTAGAGCAGCTAATGTAATCATCTTCATGGGGTAAAAATTTAGGTGAGAGATAGCAGGTAAAACAAATCTGGACAAGTGTATGTCAGCTGCCAGGAACAGGATGCTGTGATTGGTGTATAATCTCAGGTATTGCTACTTCATAGGTTTACACAGTAACCCTATTTGCTTAGCATTTTAAAAATCTAACTCAATAAGGGAAATATGACATTTAAGAGAATATCCATGAAAAACTGGAAAGGTGGGGAGCATTCTATAGAATCTGCCAACTCGAAATGTTTGTTGTAAATTCAGTACATGCACTTATTAAATAATTTTTTTTTACTAGCCTTTATTTTGCCTAATCATATCTGTGTAACTGTGCCATGTTTTGGCAGGCAGTAGCACATTAAAAGCCTTAGAAAGAAAGTTTAAATTCAAAATGCAAAGAGGTAACCAGAACCGAATTACTCTCCTGGGAGCAAAATGCTCTTAGAGTGCCTGTTGAAATCAGCATTATCATTTCAATACATGTCAAATGTGAGTCATTTCCTAGTTTAGGCAAAATTTCTTTATAAATCTTTAAATCTTCCAGTTCTTTCAAGAAAAGGTTAAAGTACTTATGATTTAATGAGACCGCTTTACATCGTAACTGTTTGACTATCAAGAGAAAACTTGTCCTTTCCAATTTGTGAAATCCTTTTTTTTTTATTTTCCTCAAATGTTTTTCTGTGCTCTGTAGCTAATGCCAAGAAAGTGACAATCTTAAACATACTGAACAAAAATGTACTTTCTCATTGTAGGTGTGCAAAGTAAAAGTCAAACAAGAGGTTCACCCCTATACAGACTACAATTAAGGCATCCACTTAATTTTCATTACTCTGATCTTCTACATTTCGTTATCTTTTAATTCATCAGTTTACAGGTGGTGTTCAAAGACTGCTCATTTAATCATCTTATCTGAGTAACAAACACCTGTATGTTGAAATATAAAAGATGATTAAAAATGGTAAATCAATTGCAGTGCAATTTCATAAACCAATGGTTCCCAAACATTTTAGCACTGGGACCCACTTTTTAAAATGACACTCTATTGGAACCCACCTAACTTTGCTTTAAAAAAGGTGATCTAGAAAGAAATATGTGATCCAGCCTTCACTTGCCCTCATTACTTGTCATTGACAGACTTGGGAAAAATCACACACCAGAAAAAAGAGGCTCAAACATTGATCTTTCTATATTATATTTACAGAGGCTTGCAAACTGCAGGAGCCCTGCAGTTTGCAGGGTGATTAGCTGCTATCTTGCAAACTGCAAGATCCCAACTCTATGTAGGGGAGATAGCAGCTATCTGATTTTTGAAAAGCCTCTGGACTTGAGGCAATTGATCTTTATATCACCCATGTTTTCACTGGACGCTCTGTGGGACCCACCAGAAGTGGAGTAATGAGCCATCAACGGTCCTGATCCAGAGTTTAAGAAACACTGCATAAACCATGGAACCATGGAAAGGTTTGCAAACTTTCTACTTCATTAATATGCCAAGGAATCCCTGTTGGCCCACCCAGTGCAGTGTAATACTGTGTAGGAAACCCGGAGTATACTGGGGCCTTTTCTAGGGTTCATACTAATTTCATGCAGGGCACTTGGGGATCTTCAGCTTAGAAAGAAGGTGCCTGGGGGGGGCATGATTGAGACATACAAAATTATGCATGGAAGGGAAGAGTTCAAAATTATGCATGGAAGAGTCAATAGAGGATGTTCTTTTCCCTCTCTCAAAACACCAGAACCAGAGGGCATCCGCTAAAACTGAGGGTTGGGAAAGTTAAAACAGATAAAAGGAAGTACTTTTTTCCCAGCGGGTAGTTAATTTGTGGAACTCTTTGCCACAGGAGGTGGTGATGGCATCTGGTCTTGATGCCTTTAAGAGGGGATTGGACAGATTTCTGGAGGAAAGGTCCATCGTGGGCTATAGGCAATGATGGATTGTGCAACCTCCTTACAAAGGTGGTGGGCTACTGGTACCGGGTGCAAGGGAGTGGCAGCGGGATGCAAGCATCTTGTTGTCTCGTGCCTCCCTGGGGCACCTGGTGGGCCGCTGTGAGATACAGGAAGCTGGACTAGATGGGCCTTTGGCCTGATCCAGCAGGGCTGTTCTTATGTTCTTATGAGCAATAAGGTTGAACCTCACTGTTGACATGTATTATATCAAGCAGTTATATCATATAATATTATATTATATCCTGTATTATATCAAGCAGTTGCAGTGAAAAATAGATGGCAAATTGTCAGCAAATAGTTTTTCAGAGTTGCTTCTCCACCACTACTAACCTTCTCAGTAAGAACGTTTTATCAGTCCCTAAGGAATTTTGAGATTCCTTAGAACACATTTTAAAAACTACTGCTATAAGCAGGTAAGTTATTAGGATTGGGAGAAGTGATTTCTCAGCCTGAGAGCGCAATCCTAACCTGGAGTTAGGCCTGCACAGTTAGGCCAGCAAAGTTTGACTGGCAAGAGCGACACCGTAGAATATGTTTGGACCACTGTGTGAGTCAGAGAGGCCAGCACCATTCTACCTGACTCCGAGAGTGGTCCAAAAGTGTTTTATGCTGGCCCTTGTGCCGGCCAAACTTTGCTGGCCTAACTGTGCCGGCCTCACGCCAGGTTAGGATTGCACTCTGATTCTGTGCGGTGGTATGCTGCTACTCTGAACATGTCCAACCTGAATGCTCACCAGCTGTCGTGAACTTACACAACAGCTGTCATGACTTGGAAAGTCATGTTGTAGGTGAGGCTCAGCTGCATTTTGGCCTGCAGGATTTCCAGCCTTGATGGAGCTGCTTATGTTGGCACAAACCCATGTACGTATCTGAAATATGTTGAAAACTTCTTTAATGGGACTGCAGCTGACTACAATTGGTGGACCCACCCCACTTACTTTGAACGAAACCTCACTCTTACTTCATCAGAACATTCTGCTCCTTGTTCCATTGCCAGCATCTCATGTGTACATTTGACGGGGAGAAAAAAGCAGTCAGGTCTTTTACAAATGGGCAGCCCAATCCTAACCTGTGCTAGCACAATGGGCCAGAGTGGCCTACGCTGTATCCAGTGCCAGTTAAGGGAAGGCTGGAGGTTTACTTGGGGTAAGGGGATTATTTTCCTTACCTTGTAGTCAGCGATGGGATCTGCAAATGGAGGAGGGGAACGCTGGGCGGGACTTATGTGGGACATCCACGTGATTGGCTGCCCGTCCGCAGCATTCTGCGGCTGCCCTGGCCTCGGGGGGCTGCCCCTGGTTGGCGCGCCCCACTGCTGCTCGCCCAGGCACTCGGCGTGCCCCCCCCATCCTCCACGGCGAGCAGGAGCCCCCCGTGAGGCCAGAGCAGCCACGGAATGCTGCGGACGGGCTGCCAATCATGTTTAAGTCCTGCCTAAGTCCCGCCCAGCGTTCCCCTTCTCAATTTGCAGATCCCATCGCTGCTTGTAGTGCTCCAGCATGCCCAATGGGGTTATTTGGATATGTGCCAGCCCCATGTAGGGCTTTCAGGCTTGGAATGGTGGTTAGGATACAGTAGAGGCCTCCACGTGGGGGCTTGTGTGTGTGGGTCCTCCTGAGGCGGAATCCTTTCAGCTAGAATTCTGGCGCTAACAAGTATTGTCCCATATGACATCAGTAGATGGTTGTACAAAGTGCATTCTTTCTCCCCCCCCCCGCCATCACCTTAGCTCCCATCACCAAGGTTCCTGTGTCTGTGCTCAAAGTGTGTACAGCATGGGAATAGAGAGGTATTGCTCCATGACACACATGTTTTCATCTAAACTGTAGTTTCCCGGGCAGTAGCTTATTTACTGGGGTTCTTGTGCTGTGATCGGCTGCATTATGTATTCCAGTGGCTCCTAAAATTTTTAGCATTTTAAAATTTTAAAATTTTACCAGCTGATCAGCTTCATATTACCAACTGATCAAGCTTCTCTGGCTATAATGGTGTTTGGGCAGCAGTACCTGCTACCCTCTAAGTAGCAGGTTGTTTACGCTATTAGCACATAGCCTAAACTACCTTGTCAGTTTCACAAACCACCCAAAATTGGTGGCCATGGACCCAAGTTTGGGAACTGCTGATGTAGTCTATATCCTAGGATCTGTGGCAAGACTAGCCTTAGGAGCTGTGGGGCGCAATTAAAATTTTGTGGGGCCCTAAATTCACAGCCAATGTCTGTAGAATCTTAGAAATATAAATAAAACTTATTACAGGCAGCCCCTTATCAATGGGGAATCCTCCATGGATACAAAAACTTGGATACAAGGGAACGCAATGGAAATAAAATCCCCATCCACTCCCCACATGCCCATTACATTACCTTATTTTTTGTGAAGACGCTCTGGAAGCATGGGTGTTTCTTGCTTAAACATTCTTGCTTATGTGACAAACCAATGAAACTAGCCTGCATGCTGCAGAGAGACAGCAGGAACTGTCCTGGTTCCTGTTAGTCACCCACCTAGTGTGCAGGCTGGTTGCCTGCATGTTTAGTTCTTCTGTTCAGCAAGAATGTTTAAGCAAGAAACCTCCACACTTCCAGTATGAGTAACCCCCAAAATAAAGTATTGTAATGGGGATACAAACCCGATCCCCGATCCATGGATCTGTGGATAACTAACAGCCCAATCCTAAGCTGCACTGGAGCAGGCAAGCTGGCAAGCCTGTGCTGTATCCAGCGCAGCTCGGGAGGCACCAGGAGCCTCCCTGGCGCAAGGGCAGGCCTCTCCTATGGGTTCCTCAGATCTGTGCCCGCAATTTCACGGGCCTAGGTCCAAGGAAGCTGTGCGGCCCTAATTGGGGCCTTGCTGCCTGAGGCCTTGGATGTAGCCTAATAGCCGTATTCCAATCCCACACCCCTTCCCAGGCCGGGCGGCCTGCCCACCCCAGCCCAGTTCTGCCCACCCCTGCCCGAATCTGCCCACGCCCTGCCCCTGCACCAGCCGAGTTCCACTGGCGCACTGACATGAGGGTGCTGGTTGGTGCCCCTGCGTTGGCACTAGTGACATAGCGCCAATGCAACAACATTGTGTCGGTGCTACATTAGGGGTGGGATTACACCCTGGATCTGCGGATACGGGGGCCACCTGTATATCTCTATGTTAGAATGGAAAGCAAACAAAATATGTGCTTAAAAAGTGCATGTGAGTTAAAATGGATCTAAGTGCATTTTAATATAAAAACTGCATACATATAATCTTACAAGTAAGCAAACAAAATGTGTAGATTACCTTTGAAAATTGGTAAATAATAGTCTATTATATTAGTATGGGGCCCCTTAGGCATGGGGATCAAATGGGAACAATTGGTCCAATTGGTTTTGGTCCTGGTCTGTGATAAAAAAGTAGATGAGGTGGGGATTTTCTAGTGCATTTTCCTTCCCAGTTGTTCTATATGGGTGTACTGCTATGTACACCATCTGAATCATTGGAGCAGCATTTTTCCAGCATCAGAGGCATGTCCATCATCTGAAGGGGGATTGGGATATGGTGGGAGTCAACACTCTCTCCAATGTCCTTTTGGTCTCTCCATTGACAGAGTTGCACAAGTGTCTGAGAGTGCAATCCTCACCTGGAGTTAGGCTGGCACAGTTAGGCCAGCAAAGTTTGGCCTGCACTAGGGTGACCGTAAAGCACATTTGGACCACTCTCAGAGTCAGAGAAGCCAGCACACAGACGAGCGCCATCCTCCTTGACTCCAAGAGTGGTCCAAAAGTGCTTTACAGTGTCCCAGCCAAACTTTCCTCGCCTAACTCCAGGTGAGGATTACACACTGAGTAACACTAGTATAGCATTGCCCCATAGTTAAGCCAGCATCCAGGTCATGACTGCTGGGGGATGGGCTTCTGTGCTGGCAGGGCTGCTATAATGTGGCAGTATACACAGAGACATGTAGTGTATCTTGAGGATAGGATTGGGCTGCTAAAATGCTTTTACTTTGGTTTTTTAAGTATATTAAAAGTATAGTACTAGCAGTTACTAACAGCAGTTGAACCCTTTGAATTAGATCGTTGGGGTTTTTAGAGCACTAAGTTTCCTCTTGTCCAAGCAATTAATGATGTACTTGATTGCTATAGTTGAAATACCCTCCTGCATGGTACAGGTGGGCATTAAAGGCTTTTGCAAGGTGCTCATAAGGAGTCTTTTAGATTATCTGGAATAGCTGAGGCACCTTCAGAGTCAGGCCACATTCTGGTTTCTTTCTGATCTCACTGTGTGAGGTTAAATTTGTATTAATACAGAGCTAGTTCTTCAACATCAAGTTAATTGCTTCAGGTGCTCACCATAGTCCCATCATTGGCTTCTTCCTTTCTTTTAATTTACATGGTTCTTTGAAGGATTCAGGCTGAACTAATGGCACTATGCACAAAAGGAAAGTCTTGGATTGAAGGAAAACCATTTCCCGTTGAGAAGGGATTAACATTGTAGGAGATAGTGAGAAAGAAAAGTAAAGGAGGGCAAAGAGAAAAGCTAAAATATCTTTTAGACAAATGCTAGGAGCATATGTAATAAGACTGCTGAATTGGAGTGACATGTTTTCAAGGATAAGAAAGATATTATTGGAATAAGAGAGACAACCAAGAAAATGAAAGGGGATTTAAAATGCCAAGATAGAGGAAGAGTTTTAGTGAAGGGAGAACTAATATAAAGCTGGAAGAAAGGTAGTAATATTGGTGAAGGATGATACTGAATTTTCAGCAGAAGTTAAAAAAAAAAGAAAGACATACTCCTATAAACATTTTGATTGATTCAACAGAGACATTTTGTGTAGATGTTGAGGGCAATACAAAGTAGTTGGGCTATTTGAATGTTACTGTGTTTAGCCAATGAAATACCCCAGGACTTTGATCACTGATGGGATAAAGAGAGGATTTGTGGAAAGAAGGGATTTGCTAGTGAATAGTTGACACACTGAGAGTTTTTAGCAGTTCAAGTTTCCAGAAGCTAGCTTGCAATCGTCCCCCTTAGATCATTTCCTTAAAAAAGTCCAATTCCCTGCAAAAGTATGATCTGAATATTGTTGTGTGACTGCCAAAAGTATGATCTGAAGTGTGTGTGTGTGTGTGTGTGTGTGTGGTTGTGTGTGTGTGTGTGAATTGTATATGGAGATAGTAAACTGAATTGTATACGGAGATAGATGGAGATCCAGGTAGGATCAAGGAATCATATAATCACTAGATTTGAAACACATGTGAGAGTATGTAATAGAGACAGTCAAAACAGTCCCAAAGTTATTGATTTTTTTTAAAGCAAAGCTAACTTTGAAAGAAAAAGAAAAATACTCCAGGGATTTTTGTCTACAATCCTGTGATGAATGGGAAATCCACTCCACACAAGTGGAAAATATATAGCCGATGAAACGCATCGAGAAGCTGCAATTAAAATTCATCCCAGTTAAGTCAAAAAAGGGAAAAACCGATTTGGGCCTGAGGCAAAAGGAAGAAAGGCAAAGAGATAACTTGCTCCTCCGACCCTCTTCCTCTGCCTTTCCCCCCTCACTTTTCTTTACCAATCCACCTTTATCCTCCCTGGATCCTCTATTTTATGACAGTTCTGTCACTCTGATCCCCTGATGAGGTTTCTTTCTCTGACTCTGACGTGGCTTTGCAGAGCAATGGGCAAATCCTTCGGGGGAAGGGTTAGGAGAGATGTCTCTATTGTCCCCCTTTGCTTCCCCCTTTCCCCTTTTTAAAAAAAATGTTTTGCCCCTCAGAATGATTTCGAGACTGAGGTATTCCCAGTTAACCTGGTGGTTGTAGCTCTATCATACAGATGTCATAGAATTCTTTGCATGCTAAGATGGATGAATGAAGACACAAATGCTGAGGTGGATAGGCCGATCAAACACTGGGCTTCCTTAGATAATCAGAGAGCGTTTAAAAAAAGGGGGTGAATGTGATTTCGAAGCAGTGGAGCAGCTGGCAGTATGGGAGCAGGATTTGCTTCAGTACGGGAGATCTGAAGAATGACAGCTAGCCCTGGGATGTCTTTGATTTGGGAGGCAAAAAAAGAGGATGAATTGGATTTGAGGATAGGGTGATGGCGATTCCCCATATGGAATCTCTTGTGCAAGACCTTTTCCTCTCTCAATCTCATTTTGAACAATTTGGTTTATTTGTTAAAGGGAAGCTCTGACAGTAACTGTTTTAATACACCAAGGACAAGATCCTTAATAAATGCAACTTAAATTAAAGTTCTATTTCCCAATGTACAACTGGAGAAGGGCAAGCTGTAAAGTTGGAAGCACTTTCTACCTGGAGCCTACCCTGAGGGTGCAATCCTAACCCGGAATTAGGCTGGCACAGTTAGGCTAGCAAAGTTTGGCTGGCACAAGGAGCACCATGAAGTATGTTTGGACCACTCTCAGAGTCAGAGAGGCCAGCACACAGATGTGCACCATCCTCCCTGACTCTGAGAGTGATCCAAATGCGCTTTACAGTGGTGCTTGTGCCAGCCAAACTTTGTTGGCCTAACTGTGCCAGCCTAACTCCAAGTTAGGATTGTGCTCTGACTGTGTTTTGTCTAGAAAGCAGACTGCTCAGTCAAACTTTTCAAATGTGTTGCAAAACGTGTGCAGCAAAATTCAATGGATTTGTCCTCTTAGAAAAGCAAGTTAGTGAGTAAGGAAGTGCTCCTTTGTTGTAGTACCTGCAAGCCTCTCTTGTTCTTGCTTAGACCCCCTTGCAAATATACAGTATCTCTGGGGTGTGGGGTGGGGAAACAGGCCTGATCCATAGCAAAGGAGAAAAAAAAAGATGGGAGTGACTTCAAGTGGCCTTTACCTGTCAATCATATTTCTATTCCTTCATAACGAGTTGTGATAAATTGTTAACTGTGGGAATTCACAGAAGGCCAAACATGATGGCAAGGTCTTATGGCTTCTCTGCCCTCTTGATGACTGACTGACCAATTTCTGATGATGCTATGAAGGATCATAAAGTTTAGTTCCATGTGCATTGTGATGATAGTTGCATCTATATTTAAAGCTTTCTGTCACCGAAGCACTCTTGGTGTTGTCAGTCTGTCTGTTGGGTTGGATGAGCTGCAACTTCTTGCAACTGAATGTCAATAAGACCAAAGCAATTTTGGTTGATTCATAGCACCAGTTTAAGCATATTCACTTTCACAGATTACATTTGACAGATAGTTACCTTCAGTTGAACTCTGTGGTTAGAAGCCTTGGTGTACTCTTGACAGAGAGCTTAAGAGTTGATGCCTAATGTTTATTTCATATCTTATTTTTGCCTGCCTAATACTTCATGGGGATGCCCACATTTAAATACATTCTGAACAGAAGTTTTACTCAGTCTCTTTAGGCATAATGTTATACTGATTGTACTTCAGTATTAGGTAAAGCTTATTTTTCCCAATTAGGCAGGATAAATTAGAGAGATAATACGACCAACAAAATTAAGGAATTTTTTTCCAGTGGGAAAAAAAAATGGTGCATTGGTGTGAGCAAAGGAACTAGAGAAGGACAATGAATAAAAGAAACAAGATTTAGAAGAAATATGGGGAGGGTCCATTACTCAGCTGTAGAGCACATACTTCATAAACAGAAAGTCTTTCTCGGTGAAAAATCTGGCATCTTCTGCCTTTTTGCATTTATTTATTTATTTATTTATTTATTACAGGGAGAGGCACTGCCAGAATACTTTAAAAGTCATATCATGCCTCTTTCCTAAAGGACTTGAGGTGGCTAACAGCATACTTTAAAAAATAAGAAAACCAAGATAAAAATATTTGACACATCTTAAAATTACAGAGCAACACAAAGCATGAACCTGCTAGCATGAACTAAGCTGTTAGCATGAACTAACAAAGCTGTTAGCATGAACTAACAGCCCAAACCGTCTCAGGATTGGACCGGACTACAGAGCACTTTGCGACAGTGGAGGACTTTTTCCGCTGATGCAAAATGGCTGCTGATGGTGTGCTGTGGCTATTTGGGGAGTGCCTCGGCAGGAGGCAATAGTGATTCCTGTCCGTTGGCAAACCCTGTCACAGCTGCTAGAGCAGGCAAGGCAGTGACAGGTATGGGAAAAGGCAAATGGGATGGGGAAGGGGAGGAACAGAGTGCAGGAAGGCTGCAGGCAGTGGTGGATTGATGGTGATGGCACACAATGTATCTTATCCCCTCCAATGGCAGCCTCCCTGCCCTCTTTCTCTCCTTGGACTTGAGCTAACCAAAGAGCTGATGCCAGTCTGTAGGGGCCAGCTGCAGAGCGGAGGCTTATGGAGGAGTAAGGGGATTTAACACCTTTCCCTTATGAAGCCTCCTGTTCCACCACCACCACTCCACAGGATACAGGGCATTCTGGTCCCATGCTATAGAGGGCTTTGAATATCATGCCAGTACCTTGAATTGCACTTTGGAAGCACACTGGCAGACAGAACAACACAGGCACGCCAGGATCGTAATACCTCACTGCTGTTAATTTCTTGTGGCTGTTTTGCACTAGCTGATGGGACACCCCCATGTTGAGTGCTTTGCATAATCCAAACGACACACGCCTAAGACATGGACAGGAACAGGCACACCTGGCACATGAGCCAAAGATGAGTGAAGGCTCCATGATGGCACATTGGCCTCTTCTACCAGCCTTTTCCCTTTACCAATGGCAGCAAAAGCTATTGCTGCTGCAAGGCAACTGTTTCCCCCTCTTGGCTGCCCTCTTTCCATCTCTCTGCTGGAAGGAAAGAAGGAGTGGGTATTATTCAGGCGCCTGCTGTATCCACAGGGATCTGTTCCAGGTCTCCCGCGGATATGGAACTGCGGATATGAGAGAACCCTATCTCCACTCCCCACTCCCATGCCCACTTACGCTTAAAGGCTTACCATGGGGAAAATGTTTCTTCCTTTTTCAGGTCACTATAAGCATGCAGGTTTATAGCAACATGCAGACAGGCTTCAGGCAGCCTGAATGCTTGACATCCCCCCCCCTTTGGCCGACACAAGAGCGCTGTCACACATGTGCCATAAAGCACGTGGGCACCAGTGCAAGAATTGCTGTGCTGACTCAGCTGGCTATGTTGACACAGCAGTGCCTGAGTGGACGAATGGTAAGCTGCCCCTGTGCTGGCCATGTTTGGCCAGTGCAGGGGCTTTTCTGGGTGGGGGAAGGTGAGAGGGGGGCAGAATGGGATGGAGGGAGGGCGCATCCAACCCCCCGTCCCTGGGCTATGAGGCCCCAATTTGGACCACCACAGTGTGCTTGGATCTGCACCTCCTAAACAGATCCAAGCAGCCCCCATCAGGGTGTTTGGCACCTACCCCAGAGTAAGGGGACAAACGTGCCCTTGCCTCATGGAGGCCCAAGCCTGCTCCCAATCTGCATTGGATACAATGCAGGCCAGCTGGCTGTCAGTTCCAGCATAGGTTAGGATTGCACCCTGAAAAGACTAGATGGAATACTAATGGGAAGCAAGAAGTTAACTGCTTCCTATTAGTGTTGATCTAGTCTTTTCAAGCATTCAGCCTGCCGGCACATCACCATAAGCTTGCATGAAACATTTTCACCATGGTAAACCTTTAAACAACGTTGATGGACACGGTGTGTGTGTGTGTGTGTGTGTGTGTGTGTGTGTGTGTGTGTGTGTG
>JAJKFI010000008.1:12626031-12637766 GCA_029204185.1 Lerista edwardsae
AGAGAGAGAGAGAGAGAGAGAGAGAGAGAGAGAGAGAGAGAGAGAGAGCCAAACTGCATTTAGCATAACATATAGTTTGGGCCCTAACATGTTGTTGATGGTTTGTCATATGTTAGGCAGATAAATGAGTTGACTTGGCCTCCTGGATCTCATCCTTTGATTTCTGCTCCATTAACATGACATTTGCATCTTTTTTTGTCTTCTCAAGAACAAGGCCACAGACAAATTCCTTGTGACATATGCAGAGAGGTGCTTTCATGTTAAAATGATGTGTTTCTTGTTCTCCTGTGTTTGCTATACCAATTCATTATCTTTTGCCAGGCTTTAGATCTGCTAAGACCTTCATCTGTGTTGTCTCAATTTTCATTCTAAATCAAATATTAAAATGCAAATTGAGAATGATTAAAAATATTTTTTTTTACAACCGTGGTCTGCCTCACAAGATAATAATGATATGCACTAAATACAAATGTAGAACCGGCAGATCCTGATAGCACTCTAAAACCTGAGTTGTTTAGAAGTGATATGAGTCAGGACTAGTCCTGAAGCCAACTTCTCCAAACCTCATAGCTCCCTTTCCCCAATTCGCTTCTAATTGGACAGCCCCTTACCCTACCCCAGTCCAAGCCTGTTCTCCCAAAAATATATTTCAGCAGATGAAAAGAAGCAGCTGTATTAGTTAAGAACAACAATGCCTTAATACATAGCATTGTAAAAATACTTCTTTTTTTGTGAAAGACAGAACAAAAACCCTGGAGCGAGAGTTGGAACAGATGAAAGGAAACGTTTCTTTAGCCAACATGTAATTAATATGTGCAACTCTTGCCACAGGACATTGTGATGGCACCTGGCCTAGATGTCTTTAAAAAGGGATTAGACAGATTTATTGGGGAAAGGTCCAAAGAAAGTTACAACTCATGACGACTGCATCCAACTCTTGGTCTTAGAATTAGACTCTCTCTGAATGCCAGATGCAAGGGAGTGACGACAGGATTCAGGTATCTTGTTGCCTGTGTGCTCCCAGAAGCATCTAGTGGGCCACTGGGAGATACAGGAAGCTGGACTAGATGGGCCTGATTCAGTAGGACTCTAAGGTTCTTACTTGCACCTTCTGACATGGAGGCCACTAAAAAAATCTCTCCTGCTTTCATTAGGAGATAAGTATTATCATGTGTGAAACTAGAATGAGAGTTTACAGCAAGACCAGCAAATTTTTTTTTACCTGTGTCATCAGTGTCTTATTAACTCCTACACAGTCCACTGATTCTATAACACTGAGTTCTTATCGTCCTGTTATTAATGCATTTTGAAAGTGAGGCATCAAGGAGAACAGAGATGATACGGAAGGTACTAGTGTTCATAATACACTCTCCTATTGGAAAGTCGGCTGTTCTTAACCTACCTTAACATTTCTGTATCAATCAATCAACAGTATTTATATACCGCTTTTCAACACAAAGTACACAAATGATAATAATAAAGTTAAGTGGCTCCCTGTCCCAAAAGGGCTCACAATCTACAGTAGAAAAAAAATGCAAAGCACCACCAGCAACAGCCACTAGAAAAGACACTATGCTAGGATGAGGAGGGACAGTTACTCTCCCCCTACTAAATATAAGAGGAACACCACTTGGAAAAGCGCCTCTTGCTCAGTTAGCAGGGTGTATGTGTGTTTTGTTTTGTGCTATCTCTTGTGCTTTCTCCCTCATGGTTCCTTAGGTGTGGAACGCTTTCCCTTTAAGTATTCAATGAACATCCTCATTTTCTTACAATATTTTAAGAAATTGTGACAAACTCATCTCTTACTCTCTTGATATATGAGTTAATTCCTTTTTCTTACTACATCGTGATTAATTACTAAAATTGTTAACTCTTTTATTTGCCCCCATTGTGTTAGATGGTTTCTCCTTTTTCTACAACTTCCTTCTTCTTTGATGTCAACTTTTTTTAGACTGTAAGCCTGCAGATAGGAACGTGTGTTTTCTATTTTTATACAGAGCCTTGGTCATAATAGGTACAGGTGTCCCCTGGTACCAGAGGATCTGGTTTCCTGTGCCCCTCCTCCGATGCGGACCATTACCTTTGTTCATGTTGATTACATTCCCTCAAAGTGATCAGGAGTCTTGCTTGAACAAATGCTACAAGCAGATGAGCAGGCAAGCAGCTTGCAGCCTAGAAAAGAGAAGGGCAGCCCAATATGGTTTGGTGCCACTGTGAGGTACAGTGGCACCAAATTGGCCACCACTGTATCCACTGTTAAGTTTTGCTGGTGGCAATGGGTCTCCTTGGATCTGTTCCTGCTATTTAGCAGGTGCAGAACTGAGGAGACCCATGTTGGGCAGAGTGGTTCAGAAGGGGCATAGGATTTTGGCAGCAGCCTCTGCTGCAATCTCTGCCTCCCTCCCGGACCCAATAGCCCCTCTGGCCTGCCCTTCCTTGGCCCAGTTCCATCCCCTCCCTGGCTTCCTTCTGCCCTGAAAACACTCCTTGCTACTTAGCGGGAATACTCATTTCCTAGCAGTTGTCATTGGCATCTTCCCAGCATTGGCTGGCACTGGACTCTGCCGCCAGCAGCAAAGTGCCTTATGGGACTTCTGCAACACTCATCACTGGCAGTGGAAATGCACTGACACAGGGCACTGTAGGATTGGGACCTAAGAGTGTTAACTTCCTGCTTCCTGTTGCTCTTAGTCTCCCTTCTAAGGTGCAGGCTGCTTGTCTGATCATCTGGCTCTAAGTTTTTTGCTTATACATTTATTTAAACAAGACTATCTTTTTGGGAGAATGCAGCGGGTTAAACTGCTGCTGCTGGGCTTTCCGACCGGAAGGTTGGGAGTTCAAGACTGTGCGACGGAGTGAGCTCCCGTTGCTTGTCCCAGCTCCTGCCAACATAGCATTTCGAAAGCATGTAAAAATGCAAGTAGAGAAATAGGGACCACTTCGGTGGGAAGGTAACGGCGTTCCGTGCGCTATGGCGTATAATCATGCCGGCCACATGACCACGGAAGCTTGTCCTCGGACAAAAAGCCGGCTCTACAGACTTTGAAACGGAGATGAGCACCGCCCCCTTACAGTCGGTCACGACTAGACCATTCGGGTCGTGGGGAAACCTTTACCTTTAAACATAAACAAAGGGATGTGGAGGAGCCATGAAGACAGGGTTCCCCCTTATCTGCAGTTCTGGTATTCACTGGAAGGAGGAACAGATCCCCCACCGATCCTGGAAGATGACTATACAGTATAATACTGAATGATTTTGTCTGAGAACTATCTTCTCACAACCAAATGACTAGATTGCACCCGCAATATTCTACAGAGGAAACCATACTTTTTTCTAATACATATGGTTATCCACCTGATCATATATAGAAGAGTGATGGGCACTAAGTCATTTTAGACTGAGCCATAACTGGAGGAGGAAATATAGTGTTGCTAAAATGGTAGTAGTGTAGTTCTTCTTTCGCATTTGAGGAGTGACCAGGATAGCATAACTTGGGACACCCCTAATGTGGTTCAATGAGCAAAAAAAGATTCCCTTCTAAGCTCCTTTGTTCACACAGTTCCTGTAAATAAAGCCAAAAGTCCTGCACTTCTGGGTCTGGGAAACCATGCAAGAAGCACAGTAAGGCAGGGGATGATTTGTTTCCCACTCACGTGATATGGAACGGGATCAATGTGACTCACATCTGCAGCAGGCTGGAGGGAGGTGGCAGTAGAGTCAGGGTGAAGGGCACCTTGAAACTGCCGCCTCCTTGCCGCTACCTCCACTCCCACCCCAGCATCTGCCACTGACACATTGAGTTGCCTCATGGCTGGCCTGGCAGTAGGAGTGAAAGAGGTGACACTGGAATGTTAACTAATTACCACATTGATGAGGAAGAAATGTTTCCTGCTATAGGTTGGATTGCAACCAAGTCCATTCAATGTGGCATAGTCTTCTCTGATGGATCCCTCTCTGCTTGGTTCTAAATTCCTCGGCTATAGAATGCCCTCCCATTGGAATTAAGAACTGCTCCCTTTCGACGGGGCCTTAAAAGCTTTTTATTTCGAAAGGCGTTTGAGTGAAAGGGTGGCTGGTGTCTTTTAATGAAATGGTTTTGATGTTGCCGTTCCTGGTTTGTGTGCTGTTTTTAATGATATGATGCTGATGCTGCTAATGTTTTTAAGATATTGATTTAATATTGTTTTCTCTTCCTTTGTAAGCCGCCTGGGAAAAAAAAGGCGGGGTAAAAATCTTAAATAATATTTAGAAACTGCCTCCCATCTTATGCTACATTTCAGTTGCAATAACTGTTTTGACCGGACTCTCCCGCCATCAAAGAACAGCAAAATGGCAAAGACAGGTGCTGTCAGTGGTAGGTAATCTAGTTACAGAACTCTTCTCTCTGAAGCTCCACCAGTCTTGGCCTGTATGCTTTTTGGAAGAGATGCTAGAATTTCTGTGAAGTGGAATCCTAATAGAGTGGCATAGTCATAAGAGTGCTCCGGTAATTTGTCTGTTTGTATGTATTGTAGTGTATGCTATTAAATTGTTTATATTTTATAATGGCTATCCTGAACTGAAAGGGGTAGAGTGGATAGCTAATAAAACTACCGTCAAAACAAGCACACTTAGAGGTGCTGAAGGTGAGAATGATTTTTATCCTTGAATTTCTTGATTACATAATAGAGAGGCATCACTAATTTCATCTCTCATCTCCTCAACCATTCATTGTATTTTCTTGTATCTGTTGTCACCAGTAACTACTGCTGATTTGTTGTGTCTATTAAGCCATTCAAGGAAGCCATAGACCTGTCATTTTGGTCATAACCTTCATCTGTGTTCTCACCTTGGAATTAATGTAGTGCCTATTCCTGTAGAGAGAGTTTATTCAGAAGGAACCTGATATGCACCAATATTGGGGCTGAGGAAAGGTAGGAGTAGTAGAGAGGATGGAAGAAGCAATCATTTTTGTCTAGTATCAGTATGAGTTCTGTGAGCTGTACAGCAGACCACAGTATATGTAGAAAATATCTCTCATTGAGAGAAACTTCATTGGGATGGATTGTTGAGTATTGAGGTAATGTTTGCTTTCTATTTGAGGTTGATCAGATGATGGTCAAACTACCCCAGTGTTTCTAAAACATTGGGTTGGTACCCACTAAGTGGGTCACGAGCCAATAGCCATATTGAAAATGTGGGAAGTTGGGATGCTGAAAATGGGAAGGCTGTGTGATTGTTTTGCTTGTGTCAAGGTTCTAAACAGGCTTTTTTTTTTTCCTTTCTGATTCACCGGGCTATTGGAAAATGGCTGAGAAATAACCCAACTTATTGCTGCATTCTCAGGAAAGCAACAGACTCTGGCGTCACAATGATAGCATTTCCAGCAATGACATTACTTCTGGTGGGTCCTGGACAGATTGGCATTCTAAAAAGTGGGCCCCAGTGCTAAGAAATTTGAGAACTATTGACCTACCCTTTACTTGTCCAATATGGCTTCTGCCTTCTCAATTTCACAGAATGTGCCCTCACAAAAATTACCAGTGATGTCCTCATTAGTATGTGTTTATAAATAAAGAGAGGGGGAAGCTCATGGGTGTTCTGAATGAGATCTTTTCACACTACATGGTTCATCCTTGTTTCAGTCTCCATCCTTTTCAAGTACTCGACTTTTCATTAACAATGAGCAATGGGTTGTTACAATGAAATATCAAATTCATAATATTTGCTACCTTTATTTAGCATACAGGCAGCCTAATCCTACTAACTCCCCATATGGCAATGGTGCCAATGTGGCATCCACTATTTCCTGTATGGAGTTATGACACGTTGAGGTTGCCTTATAGGCCCCAGCAGCTGCTATGGGTCAACTCAAACCTGTGCCAGTTCTATAGCTGTGTTGTCTGTGTTGACCTCTGAAGGCAAGATTCAGTGGGTGCTACCATTGGTGCACCCTCCTCCCTCCTTGGCCTGATTCACCTATCTCCTCCCAAACCCCTGGCTACCTCTGTCCTGTTCCTCCCTCTGCATGACCAGTCAGATCAGAAGAGCATGACCCTAGCCGCTTGCACTTGTGGCAGTAGCCAGTCCATACTCACCGGCATAGATATGTTTGTGACTGCTGTAAAGTGCATTATGCTGGTAGAAAGCATATTTGGCAGGCATAATGCACCCATAGAATTGGACTATCACTGTACTGTAGACTCTCAGGTTAACAATATAAAATGTTTAGGATTGCTTTGGAGATGAGTGGTATTAAACTCAACCATTTTTATTTAGTACATAGGGTTTAAAATATTGGGTAAAAGAAGAAAATTGAGCAATCATCAATTTTAAAAGTACTATATAAAGTATCTGATAGTTTAGGGGCAATTCTGCTACTCATTCCCTCCACTCCAATAATCCTTTTGTTTACCTTGGACCAGTTCAGAGAAAGATACGTGATCTGTACTATGAACAGAATAAGCCCCTCTAGAAGCTATAGTTGAGAGTATTATCCTGCATTATTGTAATAAGCACATTTTTTAATAGAGATAGGCTGGCTAATCCTGAACCACAAGCACAAGTGTTCTCTTACCATGAAAAGAGAATATAAGATACGTTTCATTTCTAACTTAAAAATAAAGGTGCACTTAAACTTGTAAAAGACAACATTTTTATTTGAATGATATGACAGAACTGTCACAGAAGTGTTACCTGCTATAAAGAAAGCTGAAGAATTATTACCTTTATTAGGCCAGTGACACTGAGCTTTAGCCATACATTTCTAACTTCTGTCCCTCTACAGAGACAATTTTCTTTTCTTAAATAAACTGTCATGCTAGTGTTAATATATTGTTGGCTCTCTCATACTCCGAGAATACTGCTGATATAAAACATGTATATGTTAGATTGGTAATAGTATCTTTAGTGTAGCTGACTAGAACAAATGCGTTTCCCTCATGGCTGTGCTAATGTGATAAAGGAAAATTGGCTGTTCATCAGCTTTTGGCTGGGTAAAGACAGTGGAGATGGAACCACATTCTTTTTTATGCATTAATACCACTGAGAACTTTTCAGTAGTTATATTTCATGTTGCCTGCGCGTTGTGTGTAAAGATGTTGTAAAACATGAGATAATGCTACAAATAACCAAGTCGAAAAGCCGGTATCTTTTATAATGATAACAGTCAAACACCAAAAGACAGTAACAGGCTGTAAAAAAACATGTGTGATGGAAAAAAAAACCACATCCCAAACTACACACATTCACACAATTTCATATATATATGGCATCAGATGCTTAAGGACGGCTTTGTATTAAATTGAAATAAAACCTTAATGTGTTTGGTGCACGTTGTTGCATGAATAGACAAAACTAGCACAGACTGAGAGTAATGCTCTCTGAGTAGGAAAATTTCCATATGCGAGAACTTTTTTGAACCAAATCGCACTGCCTAGCCATTATGATAATACCCTTCAAATTTTTCTTCAGTGGAAGGACAATGATTGTATTTTAACTTGGATAATATTGAGTGCTTTTGGAAATAACAATAACAAACTCCCACATCTGTATTTTTTTTTAAAGGAAGGTGAATTTCCTCCATAAAAATCAATGTTCTATTCATTTTCACATTTTCTTACTTAAAATACAAATACAGCTTGTGGTGCCTGAAGCGCTAATGATAACCATTCAGGCTTAGATTAATAGATAACTATGGCTGTTTATCTTGGTCAGAATTTGTGTGGCTTTATTGACAGCAGAATGGCATTTTGAATGCTCATGTTCTGATTTTCCAAATGAATTTCTTTTTTTAAGACTAGCTTCTGCTTTTGCACCACATTATTCTGGCTTTTCATAAGCCTTTTGTTTGTCCTCACACACCCATTGTTTCCAGGATGCAATTATTCCAGTCCCATTTGATTTGATTAGAGTGGATATCAAGGCAGACTAAAGCACTCTAGCTTCTCTCAGCATCTATTTGGAGAGGCGATTCAGCAGTCATCCCTTTAAACTCGCGAGTACCTGTTTATGCAAAATGGAAATAGGTTTCCACAAACTGGCAGCAAGAACAGTAGCAGCAGCAACAGCAACAAATCTGCTGAATACTCAGGCTCCCCAGTGCTTTCTTTTGAAACAAGCAGTGCGCCAGTTAAAGCTGATAATTTTAGCATATAATTTTTTTTTCACATTTTGTTAAAACTTGAACACATGATTCATTAAAGTGGAGGTGAATGCCTGCATTGATTCTCATCATGAGCATTAATTGCTGGTGATAAATGCTGGACCCTCGATGGGGATGAGGAGCCTCATGCACAGAACAAAACATATTTAGACAGTTCAGTGGCTCCTGGATGAGCTCTGTGATGAAGAAGGACATTCGTATAGTCATCTCCATTGAATATGCATGAGAAAACCTGTTTATAATAATCATTGGCTGACTTGGGAGTATATAACTGTGGGACCAATCCAAAGGCCCTTTTCACCAGCGGTACATGTGTATGGCTGGCTAAAAGTGTCACAAACATGCTGTAAAGCATGTTCGCAATACCGTGGGAGGAGAGAGTGCTGGCGCTGGACCAGCGCTTGTGAGTGTCCTGGCCTCGAAAGGGTGATGACCAATCAGTGCTTTTGGTTTAGGGGGGAGTGGGCATAACGGGGGTGGGGTGGTATGGGTCGGCCCGCGATGGGGCGGGACCTGATGGTGGCTTCCACCACCAGATCCTATGCTCGGCCTCGCCCTCAGTTCCTTATATTTGTATTGCCAGTCTAGAACTGTCAGGACTGCAGGACTTGAAGAATGCTCAGGACCTTCACATGTCACAGCAGTATGTGCCTCTGAAAGCAAAGGTTATGTTCAGCATGTTCTTGTCCCATGTGCTTGGTTTGTGTTTCCTAAACATTGAATGGGAGTTGAATTGAATGGCATTGAATGGGAGGGGATCCTCTGATGTTCCCAATCCAGATTTTGCCCGACAGATCTAATCTAGATTATGCTATTTGCCCTAGTAGGAGAGCTGCCAGGGCAGTTCCATTCTTGGGGCAACTGCAGAGGCCTCTATCTAGATCAGGACTGCAGCAGAAGAGTTAGTATTAATCATTGCAGTCTTAATCCGGATCACAGCCTCATCCCCACTTGCAGCCTCTTATTTAAAAAACAAAAGCAAGAGTGCAGGGGGTATGCTTAGTGTAACCTAGCTTGGTCCTAAATCCCACACAGACTCAACTTCTGGTCCTGCAATTCAATGACAAAGGAACAGTATAGTGTGAAATTTGAAAAGTCGTCATTGCTATGTGCCGTCTCAAGGTAGAACTAATAAAAAAAGAACAGCCCAATGTTTTCAGTGTGAGAAGAAATTTTGGAGAAGAAAAAAATTTCCTTATTGTTTCTGTTTCATTTATTCATTGAATTTCTAGAAAAAGTCTGAGAGCATCTACATCCTTTAAAAAATAAATACTAGTAAAAATCTAGCTGTGTAAGGTGGAAAAAGTTGAGTATAAACACTTGTTCCTGTGCTTATTGTGGCATTTTAAATTGCAACTCAGAAATTCAGCTAGAAGATGTCCTATTTCTGAACTCCAAAGTGGCTTTAGAAGATATTGCTACGCTATGCTGGATTAAGCAGTTTATTCAGGGCTAATATGGCTTTTACCCTGTGACTTCCCCCAGAAGTACCAGAGTGTCATATGTACCCTCTTGGGTAAAACATTGCTAAAAGCCAATTACTTCAACTTAAATGTTTCATCTGAATGCACGTTGAGGGATTGTTGGCAATTCATTTCAATTCACCATGCCTCAGTTTAAAAGATAGAAAATAGATTGACAGTACTTTCAGTTTCTTGACTAAGAGCTCGGGAGTGTTTTAATGTTTTTAGATTGCTCTTAGTGTGACGCACAGATAATTTTGAATTATAAACATGATCTCGAGCCAATATCTGTTAATAGAAAATCAAATTCGAAAAGAGGTGAATGCATAGGCCTCACTTATGATGTGGGGGCTGATTCTCACTGGTGTTTTAAATTCTAGAATTGTGATGGGGAGACGAACCTCCCTAATTTCAGAGTTTCCCCTTATTATTGGGCAGCAGTTGCAAATGCAGGGCCTTCATCCCTGGGAGCGTGTCTGTACTCATAGCCATCATGGTGGAGTGATTCCCTTGGAGCCCACCCAGGCAGAAGGGGGTCAATGGAGTAGCAGTTCGTCCAGGACCTCCTGAAACCTGGAGCTTGCCCTGCTAAACAATTGAGGGTGCAATCCTAATGTGGAGTTCGGCTGGCACAGATAGACCAGCAAAATGTGGTTGGCTCAAGGGCCACAGTAAAGCGTGTTTGGTCCGCTCCCCGAGTCAGGGAGGATGGCTCACGTCTGTGTGCTGGCCTCTGTGATTCCAAGAGTGGTCCAAACATACTTTATGGTGTCCCTTGTGCCGGCCAAACTTTGCTAGCCTATTTGTGCCGGCCTAACTCTTGGTTAGGATTCTGCTCTGAGGCATGTAAGTATTGTGAATTAGCTCACAGGCATCGCTTTTTTACTGTTACACATAAATAAAAACTCAGATGCATTACACTACAGGTTCCCAAACTGTGCTGCCCTTGGAAGTGGAAGTGAATGATGATGACATGAAACGTGAAGGGCGGTGACATAACCACTATTCACTTCCAGGTTCTGAGGCCTCCTCCGAGACCATAAACAGTGGTACAAGGGTCAGGGTGGGCGGGATTTTTGGCAGCATGGGGTTCTTGCCCTCTGCAGCTCTGTCTGCCACACTGAGCTGCCTGCTGTTGTCTGAAGGCCTGCGCTATGGTCTTGCTGCCAGGCAACAGGCAGCCCACAATGCCCCAGCAAATGCCTTACGACACCCCATGTCGTCACAGTGCACGGATTGGAACTGCTGCCTTATACATACAAGAAGGAGTACAAGTGGTGGGTACTTCTGATGTTATAAATTCTAGGAATTTATAACATTAGGAAGAATTGTATTTGTTGTGTTTATGTATTGTATTAATGTATATATGTGGTGGGAGGAGAGAATGATTCCACATTTGTTCTCTGCCATCCTGAAATCTAAGAGGTAGGGAATCTCCACCCCTCTGATTAGCACACAGATGTGTGATTAAAACAAAGATGTCAGTCAGTAACACATGGGTAAAATGACTGTGCTTGCTTAGTCACCAAAATACCAGTGGTAATAATTCTAAGCAGCAGAACCATGAAGACAACTGAGACAGATGCCCAGGCAGGTCATTGGTGGGAGATGCCCACCCCTGTCTGCCCATGCTTCCACTGCTCCTCTGCCATCTGCTCCCTAGATTGGAAAAGGGAGAAAGGGGAAATGTGTAGAGGAGTGTGTCCCCAATGCTCCTAGCCCGCTAATCTCCTCCACTGCACTTGCCTTCTACCCCATCCCCCTCTTCCTTTTCCAATCCACAGAATATAAGGAACAGAAACTGGTGCATTGCCATTATTGGGTGGGGGGGGGAGGGAAGCAAGCAACATGTGGCATGTTGCTTCACGGCCCAGAAGGTCTTGGACAGAGTTTACTAATCAGTATGTCTACATGATTTGTATAACATGGTGGTGTTGGATGATATCAGTGTTATTTGGTGATATGTGTGGAACCAGAGATTCTCTAATCATGTTCCATGCAAACTCTTGATTTTTGTTTAATTTATAGCCCAGTCCTATAAAAAAGCCAATGTAGCTGTGCCACTGGAACATATGCTGTATTCTCTCTCTCTCTCTCTCTCTCTCTCTCTCTCTCTCTCTCTCTCTCT
>JAJKFI010000008.1:12637776-12679772 GCA_029204185.1 Lerista edwardsae
TCTCTCTCTCTCTCTCTCTCTCTCTCTCTCTCTCTCTCTCTCTCTCTGTGTGTGTGTGTGTGGGTGGGTGGCTGGCTGGCTGGCTGGCTGGCTGGCTGGCTGGCTTGCAGTCATGGAGGTTTCCCCCAGGTTGAAGGAACATTTGTTCCCTTGCCCTGGGGTCAGCCTCTGCTGCTCTGATGGGTGTGCTCGGCTCTGTGCAAATGAGTTTACTGGCATAACACTGGAATGTGTGTTCCGGTGATGTAGCAGCCTCATAGGATTGGCTTGTTAGTTATTTTTCTAAGAACTTGAATACATCAACTTGTCAGGGAGATTGGTTAGTTAAGGTTACTGTAGTTTTCCAATGAATTTAACATAAATCATGAACTTGGTGTACGCTATACAAAACTGAGCAGCAAATAAAATGTGGCATGAAAATGAATATTAGAATTATTATTTATCAAAGGACTTTCTTTTAACTTTTAACTTTCCACGTTTGTTTTTATAGGTTCACCACACTAGAATCAGTTTCTTCATAAATGGTTTGGAAGACGACAACACAGCTTTTGATTCCAGAAGCCTTGTTGGATTAATTGCAGTTCCCTATATTGATGGTGAATGGCTAGTTGGGCAAAATGTAAATGGTAAGTCAAGGTGTGATGGGAAAATACATAACAGAAGGATGTGATTGGACAGCAAAGTACAGGCAAATTTTTGAGCCACGGATAGATGAAACCACAGTCAGGTCCCATGGATATTTTGGGAAGGCACCTGTACTACCTGCCCAGTACTTGATAGTTTTTTTTTTATATGTCTTTACTACTAGATAGTCTCCTGTCTAGTTTCTATATCTTTTGTCTGCTTTATATCCACTTTGGATTGGCATAATAATAAACACATTTACTTGCTAGGTCTGGGAAGTAGACAGATAGGCAAGCAATCTGAAGGCCTCTTGGTTTGTGCCTGAGGAGCAAATGGCTTAGACCAAGCTGCCAAGCCAGATTTGGCAGAATCAGGGCCGAATCTTGCATTCACCCTGCTCTGCCAGAATCTGTGTTGCAACAGCACAGGGCACTTCCCAGTGATATGAAAGCTGGATTGCTGTTGCATTCTTCCAGATTGCTGCCACAAATGGCAAGACGCCTGGTAGATGCAGCAGGGATTCTGGGGGTTCAGTAAGTTGGTAAAAGTGATTGGGGAGGGGGAGATGAGGTGGTGTTCTGAGGTGGGGAGGGGGAGGGCAGGTGGGCTGGACAGGGAGGATCTTACCAGCAAATGCACATGCCAGATGCTATTCCCCCATTTTTTGACCCACCCTGCCCCCTTTCTCTTCTCAGACTTATAGCAGCTATATATGTGGCAGGGGTCTGAGGAGACCCATAAGCCATCAAGAGGCCAAGGTAAAGGTAAAGGTTTCCCCACGACCGAATGGTCTAGTCGTGACCGACTGTAGGGGGCGGTGCTCATCTCCGTTTCAAAGCCTGTAGAGCCAGTGTTTTTGTCCGATCATGTGGCCAGCATGACTCTACGCCGTAGCGCACGGAACGCCGTGACCTTCCCACCAAAGTGGTCCCTATTTATCTACTTGCATTTTAGGTGCTTTCGAACTGCTAGGTTGGCAGTTGCTGGGACAAACGACGGGAGCTCACTCCATCACGCAGTCTCGAACTTCCAACCTTGTAGTCGAAAGCCCAGCAACAGCGGATTAACTACAGAAGTAAAACATATTCTTCTGGCAAGCCTTCTGATCACCCCCCCCCCCCACACACACACACCATTGGATGCAGCAAGCACTTCACCAATGCAGTTGCATCAGTGCTAATGGTGGGGAGGGCAGAATTGAGCAGTTATACAATCAAGTAGAACCCCATTGGCTGCTTGTATCATCTCTGTCCTGCTGAGCTGATGGCTGCTATATATATATCTGTCCATTTGCAGTACTGGGGCTGAAGTGTAACAGAGACCAAGGCAGCAACTCCTTCTTCTGGCACACTGCTGTGGTGATGTAGACCATAAGGCCCTGCATCCCACATCTAGAATTTCCAATTTGAAACCCATATGATTTCAGGCTTTAATTTCAGGGTGAAGTGCTTTCAAGTAATTCTGCTTAGAACTGCTGTTTTATGGTATGATCCTATGGTGTGATGTGCTCACACTCCATTCATGCTATAACTAGTCTTTTCATAACCATTACTTTAATATCAGTATGATTGACTGCATCTATTGCTTTTCATTTCTGGCTGTCAGAAACAAGAACATGTTGTTCAATGACTCACTTTTTCCCTGGGAAATGGTGGTTCAATAAAAGGAATCTAAATACCCTTTTTGACTGTCGTCCTCTGCAAAGCATAGTTAGGTGTATATAGAGACCCTATTTATTTCAAGTAGTGTATGCACAAGAAACTTGATGCAAGTTCAGACATAGTGTTGCATTGGGTCTGTCATAGGCCGGCAACAATAAAGTCCTGGATCAAAGCCTACTTGGACATTGTTATTTATATGCTATGTCATCATCAAATTTGGGTCACAGGAAAAATGATGGAATGTAGAAGTGCCTTGCTGTCCAATCAGCCTCAACAAGAATGGACTTGCTTTCTTGTTATCCACTTTTCTCCTTCAAAGTACACAAAAGAGCCAGTATAGGAACAGAGGATGATGAGATATTTCCACTTTCCCAGAAGCTGGTTGGAAATCATCCTCGTTCATAGGTCACAAGGGCCAAGCAAAACCATGTCAAGTGGCCTGATATTGCCTGTGGATCTGCTGTTCTTGAGTATCTGTGGTCTAGACCAGCCCCTTAAGAGCTCTTCTCAGGTTCGAGGGCCCCCCGTCAAACAAGAATACAAACACCCCCCTGTCAAACACCAACAGATAAGCATAAAATAATTTATTATTGAACATCAGTCTGTGCCCCCTTCAAATGAGCCCAGGGCACCTCAGGGGAGGTCTGAAACAGCAACTCTCAAACTTTTCAATCTTTGGAGTCCTTTACTTCCCTAAAAGGAGTCTTGGGGAGCCCTGGCACATATGTGGCATCTCAGGGAGCCTCTGAATGCTGGCACATGCATGTGGTACAGTGCTGAGCTGATTGCCAGATATTGGCAAAAAGAGCCAGAACAGGAAGAAGAGCCATGAACAGAGGAGGTGGGAGTGAGGGATGAGCAAACTGGGCAAAGGGCAGATAGCACTCACTTATGGTGAACTTGTTCGGACACCAAGCCTGTTAGGGAGCCCCCAGGACTCCTAGGAGTGCCCTTTCAGGAACATGGGTCTAGATTTTCATTTATTTCAAGGTATCCCTGAAAGGGCAAATGCTTACCTTTCATTTCTGCAATATTATCCATGTTCCTTTTTTTTCAATCAAAAAAACAATACGGAGATAACTGAATACAGTGATAACTGCGCTTTTAGCCAACTAGGGAAAGGGAATAAGAAAGAACTTATTACCACAGAAAAACCAGTGTGTTGTATTGGTCCTGGCTGGATATTTGGTGATGTGGAGATGAAATAATTTGTCACTGTGTCTTGAACATTGCCGTCAATATAAAGTTCCAGTAATTTTGCAGCTCCCTGAAATTCTGTTTGGTGATGAATTGGTTCTGCAGATTTATAAAGGATTAGTATCACTGATCCAGAACATACTGTAATTTAGAGCTGAGTCCTAAATATATCTGCATCTGGCTTTAAGAAACATGATTTATTCCCATGGAACCATCAAGCTCCTATATATCAAAATTTGAAAATTCTCACTTCGAAGCACTTCCTGTTGAGATTGTTATTTTGAATACCAGATGCACAATAATTGTGTAAAAGGAAAAGAAATCTCAAAAACATACCTTTCATCTTTATCACATAACCTGACAGCTACAGTTGTCCCTACTGTATCTCTTCTCTAATTAGAGGTGGCACATGGACTGGCTCATTACTTCTGTCTAATGAGCCAGTCTGTGTGCCACCTCTGTAATCAGATAAGGGATAGGTACAAAATGTTCCTATAAAGTTATTATAAATCATTTTAATCAAAAAAATTAAGTCACTGCCCTCCATAGTTTTGTCCAGAACCAAGATGGTTTCATTCAGAAGAGGTAATTGTGCAAGAGAGATCTCTGTGTGCTGAATTTAAGATCCCCTCATGCAGTGCAGAGCTGTTTTCTGGTTGATGGAATCGGATTATTTATTTATAATGTATTTTTGCAGGTTCAGAGCAATTTGTTGGAAGGATGCAAGATTTCAGATTGTACCAAGTGGCACTTACAAACAGGTAGGAAAATTCTCATGTTTACGAAACCAAGAAGAGCAGTGACCAAGAGGAAGAAGAAAGATCTGAGGGGAGTTTTCTTCAAAATGTGCAGATCTTTCTTTACATGGGGATTTCTTTATACATTTGTTAGGTGTATATAAATTCTATGTTCATAAATTCAAATACAGCTTCTAATTAGGCACATGGGTTCAGGCTGATATTATTCTAGGATGCTCTGCTGAAAAATCAAGGGCTCAATCCATTCCACCACAGACACAATATTCATGTGCTAAGAAATACAGCCAGGCCCTGTTTCCCTCCTAAGAGGGTGCATGCAGACGATATCAGGCAATAACTTGCCAGCAATGGTAAGAAGAGTATCTGAGTTGGAGTGAGGCCATCTTGTTGCCCCCCACCCTTTCTATTACTTGGAGCTGTTGTAAAGAAAAAAAAAAGGCATCTGCCAGTGTCCAGTCTTGTGTCTTCATCTCAATGGCAGAGAAGCTGCCAAGTGCTCCCTTTCAAGGTGCTGTGTGTCCATTGGGCCTGCTATAGCTTAAAAAAAAAACATACCAGAAGCAGCAGCACCTAATTGTTTTCTATTTTCAGTAGCATGTGAACCTCTTTGAGAGGTCTTAGCTTGAAAGGCAATGCACAAATACATAAGTTATGGAGAATGGGAGACCTGTGTTCATCCAGTCCTCTCCCGTCTGCTAGGTCAAGTATGTGTTCCTTGGCCGAGAGGAGTGGAACAGATTTGGGATTTGGAAGGAAGGCATTCCTTGTAATGATAATCTCGTGCTGTGCTGCCAGGGAGAAAGGGAGGCCATATGGGAATCCTGCCATGTGGAAGCACTGTTCTTGTGCTGAACTCCATTCTTGCAGCAGCATGCATAAATGCAGCATACATGCTTTTTGCAGGAGAAAAAAAAATCACCAAGCACCCAACCCTACTTAACTCCTCACATGGCAATGCAACTGTACCAACATGGTACGGGAAATTTTAGCCTCTGGAGAACTCCTCAAACTAACTTGGAGTTGCACCAGATCTATAGCTGGCACAAGTCCATGTGGACCCAGCATGTATCACAGCTATCAATATCATTCCTTCCTGGCCCTGATCTTGCCAGTCTCCTCATTCCTCCACCTCCCTGCCTCCCTCTAACCCCATGCACCAACTTACTGACATTGGGGGGGGCACCCCCCAGTTTGCTGGTATATGGCAGCAGCCAAGCCGCACTAAATGGCTGGTCACCTTTTGACACAGCTGTAAATGGCCTTATGCTGCTGGAATGAGTGTTCCGGTGCTGCAAGGCATGATTAGTATTGGACCATAAATTTTCTTATTATTGTTACTTCAGTATTGTTATTGTTAATTGATGGAATAATTGTTAACCCTAGATAACTATCTGTAATACCCTCCCTATTTATAGTTAAAATATATACATTTTTTTAAAAAAAATTATTCTTACCTTGATCTGATAAAAGTGATCCATATAGAAAAAATGAGTTGCCATTTATGGATTTCCGTTATTACAATCTCAAAAGGCTGGTTCCTCATTCAGCTTTGCACCATGATCTCTTGGTGACATCACTGGACTCATGTCAGACACGCAGTCCGTAAATGAAGTTGGTAAATTCATATATTTAATAACTTGACCAGCAATTTGTTGATGTGAACTTTCAGGTTATACTGTTTAAAGCTGCATTCCATTTTTCATCTCTGTTCATTAATCCTGTATATAACTCAAAGCTTGCAGATTGGATGCCAACAGAATTTGTAAGATTCCACTTTTCTTATTTTATATCTCATTCTCTAAGCATAACCATGTGACCAGTTGCACATCTGGCCCATTAGCCACCCAGGTCCGCAGGCTACCACCTCCCTACTCACCTGGTGGTATCTATCAATCAATCAATCAATCAATCAATCAATCAATCAATCAATCAATCAATCACTAGTATTTATATAACGCTTTTCAACATGAAGTTCACAAAGCGGTTTACAGGCAAATAATAACATTAAAGTTAACTGGCTCCCTGTCCCAAAAGGGCTCACAATCTAAAATCTGGTATGGAACAATCTGGTATGGAACCTTGCGTGATGTCCCGCCATTCTCTGAAAACTTTCTAATGCTTTTAGGTGGCTTTAGAACAATACTTGCGGTTTTCCAACAAAAAAAGGACGTATCATTAAACAGCCTTCTGGTGGCTTCTGACAGCCTCTGGAAGGCCAGGGACACTGTGCAGGCTTACTGCTTGGGGGCATTTGCCCCCCACTGGCATAATGGCAGGACTGCCACTGCATGTGACTAAACATGTGACATGTGACTGATGGCACTGAAACTGTTTTAGGTTTTGTTCATAATTAAGGATAGTCACGTCTGGGGCTCTACAAATGATGCTTGGTCTTCACTTTGCTACGTGCCTGATTTCTTATATCTTTGTTTTATGCTAGAGACATTTTTGAGGTTTGGTCTGGAAAATTTCCTCAACTGCACACTCAGTCAAAATGTCGGTGTCCTGGCAGTCATCCCAGGGTACATCCCTTGGTACAACGATACTGTATCCCTAATGGTGCTGATGACACAACTAATGACAGAGTACTCAGGCTAAACCCTGAAGCTCATCCTTTGACCTATATCAATGATAATGATATTGGAACTTCATGGATTTCCTCTATATTTAGCACTACTGAACAAATCAACAATGGAGTAACCATCATGATAGACTTAGAAAATGGACAGTACCAGGTAACGTTAAGATGAACTTTTTCCAATGTGCTATTGAGTGATAAGAATGGAATTGTGATTGTTTTGTTTTGCTTTTATTGGTTCATCAAAAGTACAAGGACATTTCTAATGAACGAGAATGAATTTGCAGTTATATTGCAACTTAATTGTGTGATAGCAGCTGATTGCTTTGAGGTAAATGCTTTTCCACTCCTTCTACTTTCCCCCCACCTCCCATAAAGTCCAAGCCTTCTGGGCCTCATTCCTACCCTGCAGTGTACCTAGAACTAGCTAAAACACCTCCTTGGCTGTGCATTAAAAGGAAGATCGGTGGTGAACAAGCTGAATGCCATTATTGATCTTCTCATTGAACCTGCTGATCTGCCCATCCCCTGTCCCCGATGCAGCCTCTTTTCACCCTCTTCAACCCATTCTATAACAGTAGTACATTATTAGAATAATGCATATGATCCATCCCTCTTCAGATGCAGTGCCCATATACGTTCTTAAGGCATAATAGAGCTCTGTTTTCTTTCTTACCCCACTGGAAGGCATTCATAGGCAATCCATTTGTGATATCTTTATCCCCATGTCTTATAGTTCCACAGCCATGTTTCTTCTTAGGATTAGGGGTAGTCAGAGATCTAATTTTCCCATTTTGATCACAAATTGCAATATATAATTTGATGAGCAGACTGTATTCTAAATTTGATGTTCTTCTGCAAGACTATGGCTTCTGAACAATAATTCTGGTTTTCCGCAGAAAACCAGAAGAATTGTTAAACTGCCTTCAAAGGCTTCAGATGGCCTCCATAGGGCCAGGGACGTCACAAGGCCTGCCACATTTGCCCCCCGCACCATAATGGCAGAACCGCCACTGGCAGCGACACTCCATTAAGATTTCACAATTATTAATCATGACCGCATTATAAAATGTCCATACAAACAGGATTAACATTTTTTTAAAGATACGATTTGTCACTCCAATCCCATTGCAATCCCATTGCAACCAATGGATCAGATTAATCATGATTAAGTACTAAAATTCAATTACTTTCATTACTAACTTTAGCTGGATGTAAAAATGAAGGTCTTTCAAATTGTTTCATGCTTTGCTGTTTTCGTAGGTATTTTACATTATTCTTCAGTTCTTCAGCCCACAACCTGAAGCAATACGAATACAAAGGAAAAAGCAAAAAGACGTTGCTTGGGAAGACTGGCAGTACTTTGCGAGGAACTGCAGTGTGTTTGGAATGGACAATAACGGATTGCTAGAAAATCCAGATTCTGTCAACTGCCTCCAGCTTCCTAGGTATGAAGAAAGAGCAACTTGTGTAACATTGTGAGAGTCCTGTGATGGGTGAAGCTCATGCATAATGATTCAGTTTACATTCTGAAATATAGAAGATGAAATCTTTAGTATATAATTTTGGACTACCATGGTCAGTAGTGGCTCTCAGGCCATTGTGACTGGTTCTAGTTAGAGACAGATTTGTTTGGGAGTTACGTATGAAACAGTATGAGCTCGATAGCCATCAAGTATACTCAGGGGATGCTTAAAAGAAGCTGGGAAAAAAGAAGAGCTCACACTTTCCGATCAAGGCATAGCCTGCAGCCCTTGACCTGGGAGAATGAAGTTCAAACCCCACTTTTACTGTAGAGGGACTCTGGAGAGAGTCACCTTCATTAGCCTCAAGCTCCCATTTGCAATATTAGAATTAGAATATGAATAGTATTCACCTTACAGGCTTTCTGGAAGGATGAATGAAATTTAGTAAAGCTCTAAAAAAATCCTATATAAATGATTAGCAAGATTGAAAGTCCTTTGCTGAATTCCAGTAGAAATGTGAGGATTTGTGTTGTCCGATTCACTGGAGGCTTGACTGTCAGTCAGAGGTCTCCATAATGGACCAATCTTATTCTGCTGTATCACTAGCACTCCAGCGGCAGTACTCACTTTATACCATTACTAGCTTTTTGTTACCCGGCGTTGCCCGGGTAACAAAATGATCTTCCACAGTTTATGAGTTTTGCACCCCTTCTTGCCTCCCCACGCCAATGGGGGCCGAACCCGGACTCCAACCGCGTCAGGAGCGTCACCGGTCGCCTCGGTGACCCCGGAAACTATGGACTTGATGCCAATTTTGCCCATTTTCGGCCGTCTTCACTTCAGGCCCCCTACGCACCCCCACCCCCGGGGGCGCTAGGGTGGCCTGACCCCTGGAGTGTCTGTCACCAGGCCGCAAGGCATGCGCATGCCGAGTTCAGTGCACGTCGCTCCAGGCGTTCCAGCAGGGCATGGCGGACGTTGTGTCTTACACCCCTTCTCGCACCCCACGCCAAGGGGGGGCGAACCAGACTCCGGCGGTGTCGGGAGCATCGCTGCTCGTCCCGGCAACCCTGGAAACTGTGGATTTGACGCCGATTTCGGCCGTTTTTGACCATTTTCACGTGGGGACCCCCGTGTACCCCACCCCGGGGGCGCTACGGGGGTCTGACCCCTGCAGTGTTTGTCGTCAGGCCGCAAGGTGTATGCGTGCCAAGTTTCCTGTCGATCGGTCCAGGCGTTCCAGCAGGGCATGGCGGACATTTTGTTTCGCACCCCTTCTTGCACCCCATGCCAAGGGGGGGCCGAACCCAGACTCCAACAGCATCAGGAGCATCGCCGCTCATCCCGGCGACCCCAGAAACTATGGATTCGACACCGATTTTGGCCATTTTCGACCATTTTCACACGGGGACCCCTGCATACCCCCACCCCAGGGGTGCTATGGGGGCCCGACCCCCGCAGTGTTTGTGGCCAGGCTGCTAGGCTTCTGCATGCCGAGTTTGGTGCCAATCGGTCCAGGCGTTCCAGCAGGGCATGGCGGATATTTTGTTTTGCGCCCCTTCTTGCCCCCCACGTCGAGGGGGGGGCTGAACCCGGACTCCAACGGCATCGGGAGCATCGCCGCTCATCTCGGCAACCCTGGAAACTGTGGATTTGATGCCGTTTTTGGCCGTTTTTGACCGTTTTCATGTGGGGACCCCTGCGTACCCCCACCCCTGGGGGTGCTAGGGGGGCCTGACCCCTGAAGTGTTTGTTGCCAGGCCGCAAGGTGTATGTGTGCCAAGTTTCGTGCCGATCACTCCAGGCGTTGCGGAGCCTATGCAAAACATACACACATACATACACACCCACACACCCACGCTCTTCTTTATATATATAGATAAATGCTGATCCTGAAGCATGCATAGCCTCATGCTTCCAGGCTGCTGACAGCAGATGGCTAGGAGGACTGTACATGTGGTGGTGGCAAGGAAGAGCCACACCGATGCTGGTACGTTGGTGGTGTGGGTGGAATGGAGTGGGGGATTGGGAGAGTTGAGGTGGATTGGGGGAAAGCCAGGGGCAAGTCAGAGGGGGTGACAGGGAATGGCACCCTGTGTGAGTGACTTGCACTGGATGCTATCCCTTCCAGAGTAAGACAACATGCTCCCTTTGTCTCCTCAGACTTACTACCTTTGGCAGTCTGAAGGGAAATTATTTTCCTTTACCTCTCCCAAGTCTCTCAGTTGTCTCCCGCCTTACCACAGCATGCAACACAGCTTGTTTTGGCACAACTACATGCTAAGGTAGGGAAAAAAATAGGACTGGGTGGTAAGAGTGTGTTAGAGGTAGGCAAACCCCACATAAATGGATATGAAGAAATATATTTGCATCTGTCATACACATATTGTGCACATTGGGCAGGAAATGTTCTCAGTCAGCAGCACAGAACATGTGTGTTGCTCTTCTGTAGGGAATATACAATAGCCCAAGGCTGGCCTTAAGCCAATGTGACTAATCTCGTCACATTGGGCCCCGCTCTTTGGGGCCTGCTGCAGCCGGGATCGCTATGGGCTTAGGTCAGTGGTCTGAGCACAGCCGCTGTACCTTGGGGCCTCCCACCTGCTCCAAACAGCCCAAAATTGGACTCCTTGAAGCAGTTGGCTGTGATGTCAGCTTATCACTGCCAACTATTTCTGCACTTTGTGCGTTGCACCATAACCATTCTTCTTGGTGAGTGGGGGGGCCGTGCAGGGAAGGTGAGGGGCACATTCTGTAGAGGGAATTTTTCTCTTTTACTCATGAGGACTCCTCTCCTGAAGGAATTGTAAAGTTCCTTTTGGCCCTGGCTTGTCCCAGAGGAGACACTTTTCCACTTGGTCTCCTGTTGGCTGACCAGAAGAGAAACTTACAGTAAGTCTGACTTCTTGTTTTAGAAGCATGCCTCACACAAAAATGGAATGATAGATGTCCTGCCTCTTTCAGTGACTTACCTTGCCTCATACTTTTAAGGATGCGATCCTCACCAGTACTTTCCAGCACTGACATAGCTGTGCCACTGGGCATGTGCTGCATCCTGCAGTTGGGGGGCAGGCATGGAGGCCTCCTCAAGGTAAGGGAATATTTGTTCCTTTACTTTACAGCTGCATCGCCCTTTCCCCGGCACTGGAAAGTTGGTTAGGATTGTGCTCCCTGTTATATTTATACCCCCAATAGGTATCTTAACTTTTCAAAAACCCTGTTTGCATGCTGTAAGCTTTTCTTAAAAAAAAGAAAAAAAAGAAAAAAAAAGAAAAGTCTGCCTTCAGCCATAACTGTCGGATTGCACCAACTCTTGGCAAAATTCAGAACTTAGTCAGCATCAGAGCTGTGTAGCACTTGTCTGAAAAGCCATCAGGGAGCATTCCACCAGGTGCAGTGGGTGTTTGTTTTGTTGTTGTTTGCTGTTTCTGTCTTGGCAGCTCTGCTTTTAAAGTGTCAGCATCTTTCTGTGGGCTTTCACAATTCAACATTCTAAGGGAGGAACAAGAGGTCATGGAGAGTACATCAGTTTTCAGCAAAACATATTTTGCATTTGTTACCATTCAGTGGCAGGAAGGAATTGCCAAATTTATTGTCTGAGCAAACAGTAATGTTTTGGTTAATCATCAAAATAAGTTTCTAATAAAAAGCAACAACAACCACCACCCAACATAAAAATTAGTGCATCTCTCAAAAGGAGTTCAAGAGCTAATGTGTGAAGTACTGTTATAAATGTTTTATCATGGAACATTGTTTTCTCTTCAATTACATGACATAAATGATAATAGGAAGTGATTCAAGTGAACAATGTTGTGGAGGGAAGATGTGCAGTAAACCTAATTTGAAAATACTCTCTAAAGGCTTAGGTATATTGTATCAAAAGACGCATTCGGTGGTGGTGAACAAGATGCTGCTCTATTGGAATTTTAAAGAAATTAATAGAACACCAGTACTTGCTTCACTAAAGACCTAAATCTTTTTTGATATAATGCAAGACTTTTAGAATGATATTGCACAGATTTGCAGCCAACAATGACTTTTAACAGTGCATCCACTGTGTTGATTATGATGAATGATTATGATGAAAGATGATGATTACTACTTAAAAGAGATAACAACCTTGCTAACTGGGCAAAGAGACACTTTTTTCAAGTAGTGCTGTTTGGAGCTGAATGCTGGATGATGACCTGCCAAAGAGGTCCAAAGCCACAGAGGTCCAAAGCCAGAGAACTAAAGGGGTCCACACAGTGGTCTGGATCCATTACTGAAGTTGGAACCCCTTACAGCAGTGGTTCCCAAATTTAGAAATTTTATTTGGTGTGTTCCAAAATCTAGATGTTAAGTTCTGCTGTATAGTAATTGTCTTACAATCATGCTTCCTTTGCGATTACTACAACTTCAGAGAAATCTTTGATGAAAACCTATTTAGAAACCTATATATATGTCACAGTTTTACATCTAGGTTTACTCATTAGTACTCATTAGTAATTTACTCATTCGAAATTGTGCTGTTTATAAAGAACCATTAAAAAAAAAAAAACCTCATTGAAAATTCAAACTATTAACACTCACAAAAGGAATATAACAAGAGTAAGGTCTGCAATTTCCAAGATGGCTGCTCCCAGCTTTCCACAACCCAGCTCACATCAGGTCGCAACTCACCAAGTGGGTCCCAACTCACAGTTTGAATAACACTGGTATAGTGCTTTTCAAAACTGTTACTACTGCCTGTGGATTAAATTAGCACCAGGATTTTCTTTTTGATAAAAATTAAACTTGGTTTGAAAATAAAGCAACTACTGGTTATTCTGGAAGCATTCTGAATTGATATTTTGCTTACTTTTGTGTTCTAAATAGCATTGCTCCATATTCTCGTGGAAACATTACTTTCAGCATTCTCACGCCAGAACCGAATCGTCGGCCAGGATACAATGACTTCTACAATACTCCAGCCCTTCAAGAGTTTGTAAAAGCATGGCAAATGAAGATTCATCTCCTTGGCCAATATCATACTTCTATGCCGTGGGTTGACTTTAGGCATAGATACTATGGAGTTGATGAAATTACTGTCAGTGGGAGGTAGGGTACTTATTCTTCTTATTAAAAATGAAGGATGATTAGACCCTTGGAAGTAAATTGTTTATACCACAACTTTGCACTCATGCAGATGAAGAGTTGAAGTACTTCTTAGTGTAATTGTCGGATCCAAAATGATCTTACCCCATATCAAATAAATATACTATGTTTTATATAACAAGAATAAATTCAATTTCATCTGCAATAAATGCAATTTTATCTGCCAGTAATTTTTTTTTAAAATTTAAAATCTGCTAACTCTTACAGATAGGTACGTATGATTGAAAGCCTGATTGAAGCTTTGCTCCAGTGGCACTTGCAAGTTTTATTATGGACTCCCATACATGGCAGTTGTAATGGTCTTAATAATGAACTAAACTCTTTTGTCTTAGCTAGTTTTTCCCTTTGAAAACGAGGCTTCTGTCAGTGAAAATGTTGCTTTATCTGTGACTGACAACTTTATTGTATATGTTAAGTCAGAAGTCTTGTTGAAGGCATAATTACACCCTGTAAATAAAATGCAAATTAAGTAATGACTGAGTCTCCAGTGAAAGATGTGCTATTATTATTTTTTACTGTGGAATTTATGTTCTGAAGGAATATATATTAAGCCAGCTTTTATCCGTGAGCAAAATGAATTTGTGATTATTGGCTGAAGTCTAGAGGGGCTATAGCTTTTTATTAAATGTTGTATCTTAATTGTTTTGTCAGTGCCTTGGACTTTTAGAGAAAGTATGATACAACTCTTTTAAAGAGATAAATTCAGTTTTCTTCAATATTCCTAGTGTAACAGTCTTGTCTGAAACAGTCTGAAATGGTAAACTATATTTTCTTGGCTCAAAAAAGACTCTTGCATCAGGGGAAAGCATTTCTGCTTGTCTAAAGTCACCTCCCAATTCCCTGTTTCTGCTATAGCCTGTGTGCCCTGTTCCACACCATTCTGAAATGTCCCCTGACCTTCAAGAGTGGCCTTGGTGGGGGAGGGCCTGTGGTGAAGAGGAGACAGGAAATCACTTCTTGCATTTTTATAATTTAAGATCTAAGCCATTGGTGTATAATCCAATGGATTTTCAAAATAGCACATTTGTGGGAAATGCATCAATAAGAGAAGCACTCAAGACACAGCAAATGAATAATAATATTAAGCATTATTATTATTATTATTATTATTATTATTATTATTATTATTATTATTATTATTATTTAGTAGTATAAAGAAATAATAATAAATAAAAATAGTAAAAGAAAGTAAGTAATCAAGAGTAAGTAGTCTACAGACATTATACCTGTCAACTGCACCAATTTCCTTTTCTAACAGCACAATTCAATCCCCCCCCCAACCCTTGGGCCAATGCAAGCTGCTTGCTGCGCTGTTGTGCACAGGTCATAAACCACGTGCACACCAGTGCTGCTGCTGCAGCTTCAACACAAGCAACTCTTGTTGATACTGCAGTGCAAGCACACGCTGCTGGCATGCCGCTCCTGCACCAGCCGAATTCAGCTGGTGCAGGGGCGTTTCTGGGGGGGGGGGAGAGGCCAGAAAGTGGTGAGAGTGGGTGGGCCAGGAGACATGCCGGCCGGTGGAGGGGATGGAACTGGGATGTGTCTGTTGGGCTGCATCCAAGCTCCCGTCCCCAGGCCGTGTGGCCCCCAATTCAGGCTGCGTGGCTTGCCCGGATCTGAGCCTGCTAAATAGCAGGAGCAGATCTGAGTAGCCCATCAGGGCGGCTTGTGTCTACCCTGGGGTTAGGGCACAAATGTGCCCTTGTCCTGTGAAAAATCCAGGAAGCTCCCAACTTGTGCTGGATGCAGCATGCTGGCCTGCCCGCTTCAGCGCAAGTTAGGATTACTTCCTAAATTGACTACTCGTATGTTTTCCGGGCAGCCCAATCCTAACCCGTGCTGTAACAGGGAGGGCAACTGGCCTGCCTCATATCCAGCACAAGATTGGGGCAGGCTGTAGCGCAACTTGGAGTAAAATGGGAATTAATTCCTCTTACCCCATGTTGTGTGGCAGCCTCCCCAATAGGGCTACTCAGATCTGCACCAGTGAAATAGCTAGCGCAGATCTGAGAGCCCTGTGTAAGGCTGATTGGGCCAGGGATGGGGTTAGGATCTGGCCTAAGTGCTGGAGGCCCTTCCCACGCCCCTCCCTGGAACAGTCTGCCCACGGACCACCTCCCCACCTTCCCCCCAAACTGCCTCAGTGACTCCCTCCTCTCCCCTTTCTAACCCCCCATGCCGGCCTCCCTGGGCTGGCCTTACCTTCTTGGTGCAGGTCCAGGAAATGGCACAAGGAGGCCTTCCCAACTTGAAAGGAGGTGCAAACTTGCCTTACAGTCTTTTCTGCTTGCCACACTCCTGGGCTGGCACAAGTCCTAACAAGCACTCAGACCCACAGCCTAACATGGCACCTATTAAGCACTCTGGATTGTGCTTTCAGTGGGGTAAATAGCATCTTGGTTTCAAGATTCAATAGTTTCAAGATTAGTTTTGAAACTAGCATCAGAGGAAAGACCTAAACACTCCCTACTCCAGCAGTGCAGTCCCAATCCAATTTTCCTTTCTTGGTGGCTGTCATCCTGTTTAGATGGTCTGAATTCTTTATGCTTGGAAATTTGCTAATATTCTCCCCTCAATTTTTATTTTTGGCTCTATGCTGATGCTTAGTTTTAAAAGAAAGTGTTGTGAGACTGCTATTGGGTTTTTGTGTTTTAACTGCTCTGTTAATCGTGCCTGACTATTATTTTTATTAAATTTTTAAATATTTTATTTTATTTTATGTGAATAAAAAAACTAAGAAAAAAGCATTACATGGATATACGTTAATGCAGTTAGATGTTTGCAAGAAAGAAAGAAAAAGAGAAAATGGGGGAAAATGTATTACATTTTTGTTAGTTTTACTTGTTCCTCACCCTGGGCATCAGCGAGAAGGAAAAAATGGATATAAATGTGTTAAAATAAAATATATACTCAATGTCTTCAGTGCCTTGTGGGAATATTTTTACAGATGGAAGGGTTAATGTTCAAAACACAGGTGTTAACTATAATTAATAATTAAGGCTTTACATCTGCATAGTGTGTAATGATAGCACATAATGCACATTTTGATCATTTAATGGTTGGTCTACAAGAATGTCCTGTCAATTTACTCCCTTGGAAAGCACCACTTACTTGACATTTATAAACGGTGAATAGAAGGGAACATGAAATGGTTACTACACTTAAAATTCCCTTTTCTGAGATACTTATCCTTAACAGAAGCAGACAATTATGTTCATGACAGTGCAAAAATAACAGAGAGAGGCCCCATCAAATAATGCATAAGTGCTCATTTCTAATAGCTTTTTTGTGTGCAGGTGTAATTGTCATGGCCATGCTGATCACTGTGACACAACTACTAACCCATACAGATGTCTTTGCTCAGAGGAAAGCTACACTGGCGGCTCGAATGTGAGTTTCTTTAATTTGCATTTTCAAGTTCTCAAACTGTTGACCCAATGTTGTGGCAGTTGTAAAGAAGGCAAATTCCATGCTAAGACCCATTACAAAAGGGGATAAGAATATCAGCCCAATGCTATTGGGCTAGTTATAATGACCGAACACAGCGTGTCACCATTGGCCATTTTGGAGCTGCCATCACAAATGGCAAGTGGCAGTAGCCCTCTGCTGCAGTCAGCAACCTGCTCCAGAGCGGGTAAGCCAGCATGGGGCAAATCGGGGGTGAGGACTGAATGGAATCGGGCATTCCAGTGGAGGAAGCAGGGGATTTGCTAAGATGCGTTGAATATAAGCAACTGTTCCCACAAATACTGAAAAGCGATTGGGTTGCAATTTTTTGTCAGAGCCTGGCATGTTTGCATTTTGTTTCTCATTAGATTGTCGGCTTTCAAAATCATGTTTAATGTGCACCTGCAATAGATTATTGTTATATTATGAAAGCATGGCTCTTAAAGCACATTCCAATTGTTTAAAATAAACAGAATAAGGAAGGGATTTTAAACAATCCTGTAATTTTTTTTTTTGTACTAGAAGAGAGCAGTGCTGTATTTTTTGAAGACCTCAATATAATTCGGACAGAAAAAAATGCCCTCAGTTTTACTGGGCCCTGCTGAAATTATGCTAAATGAAACAGAGCTTTTGTGAATTATATTGAAGTCCATTTGGCAAGTGATGGCAAAGTTGAACTTTGATAATGTTCTAGTTCTTGACACTGAATGAAAAGGAATATTTTTACTGACTTTGCCAAACATCACAGAAGCGGAGGGTTGAGGGCAGAGATGTAATATCCCAGACTCCCTTGGCCATTGCAACTTTTGAAGTTGCCTTCAGCTTCAAAGTCACACCATTGGAACTGAGTGCACAGAAAACACAGGAACAGTCTGATTTATTTCTTTCAGTTTTGTCTTGGTTTTGTTTGTTTGTTTGTTCCTGCTTTCTCTTTTTGGTGTTGTTTTCCTTTAAACCCCTGCTAACTGGGCAAGAGGCACTTTTCCAAGTGGTGTTCCTCTTATATTTAGCAGGGGGAGAGTAACTGACCCTCTTCACCACTGCATAGTGTCTTTTCTAGTGGCTGTTGCTGGTGGTGTTCTGTATTTTTTAGATTGTGAGCCCTTCTGGGACAGGGAGCCATTTAACTTTATTATTATTTGCCTGTAAACCGCTTTAGAAACTTCATGTTGAAAAGCGGTATATAAATACTTTTTGACTGATTTTGATTTAATCAATTGATTCTACTTGTCTGCCCCAAATCACAGATGTTGTGATTTCTGTCCCAAATGTTTATTCCTTACAGTTATCGGGATCTGTCACCTAGTTAGTCTGAAGTGCTGCACCTTCCCTCCAGCAGGGAAAACAGTAAAGCTGGGAACACCTCCCCACAACCCAGTGGATAAAATGATGTCAGGATACATTTATAGATGAATGGCTATGTAGACTGAACACATTTTGACACATTTCTCCATATTCATGCTTTATATAAGCAACGTTTACAGATAATCGTGGTGTTTGGACAATGTCTGACCAGGCCACCCAAATGCGGCTGCATAATAATATAAAAAGAACAGTCTGAACTGTCCCTTACACATGATTGAAACACCACTTTAAAGCAGTATTTAACAGCCCAGTCTTATCTCCCAACTTGCCCCTGCTGAAGCAGTTGTGCCACTGAAGCACACACTGTATCCTGCTGGGGGCAGAGTCCTGGAAGTCTCTTCTGGGTAAGAGAACATTTGCTCCCTTGTCCAGGGGCAACCCTCCACTGCCCGTACGGCTCTACTTAGACCTGCGCTGGGGATTTCTGGTACAAGTCTGGGTGGACCTGGAAAAGTCAATCGAGGCCAGGAAGGGGGATAGAATATTGGCGGTGCTACTACCACGAATAATACCCCCATACAAGCCTCAGCCTATTCCCCTCCCTGCCCCATTCCTTCCCTGCCCTGTTCTGCTCCCTGCCTGCCTCCTGCGCTGACTTACTGGTGCCAATGTTTCTCTGCAGGCCACTGGCATGTGGTCACCTGCCTGTTTTGGCGGTGGGGGCATGGAGGGGGCAAAACAGGGTGGGGGAAGAAATGGGGGATGAGGAGGCTTGCAGTATGGGGTGTATCCAGCAATGAGGGCCTGTGCCAGATCCTATCCTTTCGGCAGCAGCCTTCCTTTCCCTCCTCGGATTTTGCACCAGCAAAATCGCTGGCACAGGTCCAAGAAAACCAATTGCTGCACAAGAGGCTTATGGAGGGGAAAGGGGACAGCTTTTCCACTCTACACCCACCGATGGACACAGCATGTACCTTTTTGGCATGGCTGCACCAGCGGGGGTGAGGATAGGGTTGGACTGTTATTTTATTCTTAAAAGGAAGCCTCTCAAAACTTCTCAGAATGCCATTGCTGAATTATTACAGGGTTATTTTTTTTTTTAGTGCTATACAATCCTTCACTTCTTCCTCTATAATCCTTTAGCAAACGTCCACTTCACCCTTGTCCTGATTGTATAGTGAGATCCCTGTAGAAAAGAAATATTCCGCTCTTAAACTTTATAAACAAATTCCTCTCTGTCATTAAAAAACAAAAAACAAACAAACTTGATCACACGTTGTGGCTTGCTTTTACCAATCTGGAAAATATGATGGTCAGACTATTCTTGTAGATTTGTAAGAGGGCATTTAACAGCATAATAATGCCCAAGGTGGAAACATCAGTGGAAAGCTAGCAGGTGTATTGATAGAAACAGCTGAAGAAAAATAGTACAGTATTCTGAGTGGAGCATCTAGCGGCCAGTACCAGCATCATTTCCCCTTCCTTTGTGCTTAACAGTCCAATTCATTGTAACTTCCTGTGCATCAGTGTAGCATGGCAGCTGCTGCATCTTGTGGGGGAGTTTCAGCATCAGGGGCTGCCTTGGGTCAAGGGAAAATTTGTTGATATTGCTGTTGCAATATGGACCTGGGACGGTGGGCTGAGGTTTTGGCATGCGCCATTGCTGCTGAAATCGCCCTCTTCCTGTTCCCGGTCCTCCCTGCTCCCCACCCCTGTGGCTGCCCCATTCCATCTACCCGGCTTTATACTGCTCACTCCTGCCTCCCCCCCCATCCTTGCACATACTCACCAGAGCTGGCAGATGTCTGGAGTCCACTGGTGCATGGATCTGGCCACTTGTCAGGTGACACTCTTGTCATGTCGTCTTTTGCAACGGTTGGAAAGTGCATGCAGTAGGGCTACTGGAATGCTCGTTTACAGCCCCAAGGGAATCCCCTTGCAACCAAACAGTAGCAGTATGTGACAGTCTGCGGGCACAATCCTAACTGGGACTTAGACAGTTAGGCCAGCAAATTTTGGCTGGAACACGAGCCACCATAAAGCACATGTGGACCATTCTTGAGTCAGGGAGGACGGTGCACATCTGTGTGCTGGCCTCTCTGTCTCTGAGAGTGGTCCAAACGCACTTTATGGTGTGCCAACCAAACTCTGCTGGCTTAACTGTTCGGGCCTAACTCCAGGTTAGGCTTGCGCCCTGAAAGACATGGCAACCTCCTCTGACCCAAGTGACCTTTGACCAGACAGATAAAACAGTAGGGAAGGAAAATTCAAGGGATAACACAAGGCATTGATCAATTAGCAAACAGAGGGAGCAGCAAAAGTGAAGAAGAATGTTAAAAGGCAAATGACAAATAAAACAAGAAGAAATAAAACAAGAACCGTGCTATGACTTTTCCCTTTCCTATTTACTTATGCTGCCTTGTACTTATGCCTTGTACCAACATTTGCAGCAAGATAAGGAGGCATGTCCCCCAGAAGCATTAGATGCTTCCGTTATCAGACCTGCACAGGATGCTGAGGCATTGCAGAAGCCCCTGGGGTGCTAAAAAGGTCCCCCAAAAAGTGGCAAATAGGCAAAAAATAAGGAAAATCCGGGATTTTCATTGCAAGCATGTTCTAGAGCCCTGGTTCCCAAACTATGGGTCCATTGGCAACAAGAGTCCCAACCTACTTTTTGGTGGTCTGTAATACTGACAGTGTAGATTAGACTACGTGCATCAAGGGTTAAACAACCTGCTACTTGCGGGGAGCACTGCTGCCCAATCACCATTACAGCCACAGGAGCATGAATGTCTGGTGATGTGGATCTTTTTTGGGGTGGGTCGGGGTCTCAAGGATAAAAAGTTTGCAAACCACTGTTTAAGAGAGGCATTTTTTAAAATACCTGATAAAAACATGATCAGAGAGAGCCTTCCAACTTGCTTAATATTGAACATCTAGTGTTGAAATGATGGTCTATTGCAAAATGAAACTTTTAAAACAAGTCTTTAAAATATTCAAGTTGACAATGTCCTTTTAATTAGAACAAGTATTGTGAAATGGTACTTCATGAGGATTAATTATAAATATTTAATATGATTTGAAGTTCACCAAGCACTCTAGCAAGACCTGTGATACCTTGTGAAAATCAAATTAATGGCATCCATGGCCAATCAGAATTTTTTTTTTTTTTTGTCAATGTTCATGGATTATTTCTATGGCTGCCACAGTTTTTAGTCAGTTTGCATGCTGTATATCTATGTGCACAAAATTTAAATATCCTTTCTTTCAAAAACAATCATGCTTCCTTATATTTTCTGAACTTGGTTGGGAGTTACTATCAGTTTCTATTAACAAGGAATTAAACCACTAATTATTGTAATCAGTTTAGAGCCCAATCCTATGCAGGATAAGAGCGCCGGTACTAAAAGGCAGTCATTGCATCCTATGTGGGATGTGATCAGGTTGGAGGTCTCCTTGGAGCAAAGGGACATTTGAGCCCCTGCTCAATGGGGCTTCTTTAGTCTGCACCAGCTATAGCTTTTGAGCCCAACATGGGAGATAGGATTAGTCGGATGAGGCGTCCGCTGGTCCCACCTCCTCCAGGCCTGTTCCCTTGTTTTGCCCTCTCCCCATTCAAAAACATCTGCTTCCTGCCCTCCCATCACTCTCCTGGTGCTGCCGCACTGCTCAGTGCTTATAGTTGCTCTGCTTGTGGCTGGGGGGTCTAAATGCATAGGTGTCCCTGCCAACACAGCTTAATCTCAGGGTGCAGCAAATGTGCTTTACAGCACATTTGTGATACCAAGCACTGGTGCTGCAGGCAGCCTTGGATCAATGGCAGTCCTACCATGGGGGGGGGGGATGTCCCAGGCGCTGCACCAGTGGATGCCAGGGAAGCGACACCTGCCACCACTATGTTGCTGACTCTGTGTTCCCTCCGGGGCACTTATGAGGGCTGGGGAGACTGTGTGTGATGCCTTGCTGGCCTCAAATGCCTCTGGAGGGCCACTGAGCAATATTTCCAGTTTTCCGGAAGTATTGCTTAACGGCTCTCCTGAGGCACCAGAACACTTCCAGAGGATAGCGGTGCATTGCGCGAAGCTCTGTACCAGGTAGGGGGCAGCACGTGCCGGGGGGGGGGCATCTGCTGTCCTGGCCCAGGATGGAGAATGGGCTGTGTCTGCACACTGCCTTGGATTAGGCTGCCCCTTACAGTAAATTTCGTGATTTGTTTGAGATTCTGTAGTCTTATTCCACATCTACATCATTCCCCTCATAAGGTGAAGAATCAGATAGAAAATTCTTCTCATGTGGAAACTCACAGGTTTTCCCTTACAGGGGGAATAGCAGGTTGGGGGTGGGATGGGAGGATTGTCATTTGGTTCAGAGCCGCAGTACAGGCCAAATTGTTAACTTTCCTCCCTGCATGTCATAGTTTCAGAGCACACTCCTAAACTGGAGTTAGGCTGGCATAAACTAAACCAGCAAAATTTGGCCAGCACAAGAGCCACCATAAAGCACATTTGGATTACTTTCGGAGTCAGGGAGGATGGCGCACGTCTGTGTGCTGGTCTCTCTGACTCCAAGAGTGGTCCAAACATACTTTGCGGTGTTCCTTGTACTGGCCCAACTTTGCTGGCTTAGTTTATGCCGGCCTAACTAAGTTTAGGATTGCGCCCTCAGTCTAGATCTTTCCATCACTACACTTGCTTTCTGAAAATATTAATTAATTATATTTTATATTTATATAAAGCCATTTAACTTTATTATTACTGTTTGCCTGTAAACCGCTTTGTGAACTTCGTGTTGAAAAGCGGTATATAAGTACCTGTTGATTGTTGTTGTTGATATATATATATATATATATATAAATGGACATGGGTATGTGTGTGTGTGTGTATGTCTGTATGTGTGTATGTATGTATGTATGTTATGCATAGGATTTCCCACGCCTTGACCGAGTGCCACGAAACTTGGCACACACGTACCTTGCAGCCTGGAAGGAAACACTGCGGGGGTCAGACCCCCCAAAAGCCCCCGGTTTTTCGGGGAGGGGGGCTAGAACGTCCAGACCAAGGGGATTACATTGGACTAGAGGTCTGCTGCCACCCTGTGGTCACAAGCGATTCTGCAGGTTATGTGATACACAGGGACTAATCCAAAACGAAAGTGAAACTGCTTTGCACTGCCTGCGTTGCCCAGGCTGGAAAGAGCAGGATCCAGAGAGTTCCAACACCCAGTCGGATCTGAGAGGGGCCTATTTCCAGAGGGCTAACTGCCCTACCACAGGACCTGCAGACATGGTTCAGTGAGTGTGACAATTTCATTACGCTCCTTTGCTTGATTCGGTCCCTGTATTCATTCCTTCTCCTAATAGAAGCTGGGGATACTTTGTCCCCCGGGCAACGCCGGGTAACAAAAGGCTAGTAATAATAATAATTGCATTCCCAGCATGAAACTCTGTGTAATGTGTAGTTGTGGCCATATTTGCCTTTATGAAGACTCTAATCAGCTGATGCCCATGTGCCAAAACACAACAGCACATATTTCCCATTGGTTCTGTTACATGTATTGTATTGTTTATGATAGTAAAGCATCTGACATCAATTGATTGGGCTGGAACAATGGCGCAGAAAATTCCAACAACTATCTGATTATTTCTGTTGGTATTCTTAATTTATTATGTATTATAAATCATTTAAAATTTAAAAAGAAAAAAAAAACCCAATATCAAAAGTGCTTGAAAACACAAGCTGTATCTACCCAAAATTAGTTTAAATGATATTCAGTTAAAAGTAATTAGCTCTTTTCCCCCCCTTAAGTTTTTTACTTAGGATACTGGCATGCAAACTGGGTTAGAAATAGTTGTTACTCGCATGGTTTTCTCATTATAGCCTTCCCTTCCTAGAATGAAATTAAATAGCCATGGATTTCAGTAGTCCATACACATTTTCAATGTACATTGCAATGTGTATTGTATTGTATACATTTGCACTGGGACTGCTGAAACTTGGGACTACATTTCCCAGCTGCCCCTGCTGTGAACAGGGTGTGGGCCTTCATTGGAGAAAAGAAAGCACAGTAACAGCACATAAACAGTGGAAGATCAGAAACAAAGGTAGTTCTGAAACTGTTGTACAAGATGTGCTAAGCAAGCCCTGGAGAATAAAGACCTAATAATGTATTGCTGAACCTGTGATACCTGCTGTTGAACTGGTAACTACAGGAGCACAGTTATAGACTTGACTTCCTATATTTTGAATGCAGTTTTTAGATGCATTTCCAGGAGTTTCAAACTTTTCTGTTTTTTCCTACCTTTTTAATCCATCTTTTGGTTTTAAACTATGTGTCTATATCACTGGTTACCAAACTGTGGGTTGGGACTCACCAGTGGGTCGCGAGCCAATTTCGGGTGGGTTGTGAAGCACCTAGAGCAGCCATATTGAAAATATGGGAAGACAGGATGCTGGAAAGGGGAGGTCTCTGTGGTTGTTTTGTTTGTGTCAAGGTTGTAAATAAGCTTTTTAAATTTCTGATTCACTTTGCTATTGGAAAACCGCTGAGAAATAACCCAACTTATTGCTGCATTCTCATGAAAGCAGAAGGCTCTGGTGTCATAATGACAGCACTTCCAGCCGTGACATCACTTCCTGTGGGTCCCGAACAGTTTGCCATAAAAAGTGGGTCCCAGTGCTAAAAGGTTTGGAAACCACTGATCTATATGATTATTGGAATCCACAAGTGTTAGGATAGAGACCAGAATGCCTTCAGCACTTTTCTCCAACCTGAAGTGCAAGCAATTAAGAATCTCCTAATAAATTGCTAATTGGAAAAAAAGCCCACCTGCAGTCACAACTCCTGTGAAGGGTTGTCTCTTTGGTCAGAGGTAATCCTCATTCAGGCCTTTGTGAGGCAAGCTGAGGATTCCAAAAAGGCTCAGAAAATTGAAGACAGGGTGGCTGAAGGAAAATAGATCCTGAACTGAGAAAAAGAAACCAAGGACAGTTAAGTAGGAGGCTTGCTGGAAAGGACATGAACTGAGTTAAGAAGGAGCAAATGAGAGTGGGTGCTCTCAAGAAACTTTTATTATTATTTGCCTGTAAACCACTTTGTGTTGAAAAGTGATATGGAAGTACTGTCGATTGATTGTGTGGTATGAATACAACTTGCCCAACCCTGAGTCAAATGGCAATGATGGAGAGTGCAGGGAATCAGGTGGGAGGCTGCTGGATAGTGACTGGTGATAGCACAGTCCAGTGAGGTAAATCCCCAGCCCACTCCACCCCACAGAGAGATAGAAGTGGCTAACCACTGGGAGGATAGTGGCAGCGAGGAAATTTCTCGCCCTTGATGGATAGGTCAAAGGAAGCCATGCCCATCAGGCCACAGCTGGGATTGATGGGTGGTACCTGCCCATTAGAAAGGCTGGAGGAGGAACTCAGAGCAGAAGAGAAAAAGAGAGGAAGGCGTAGGAGAGGGCGGAAGGGGCCTGGAAAGAAAAGGGGACAGGGAGGGCTTGTCCTCTATAACCAGATGGGTGTGGTACAAGCCACGTAAGGATGCAAACCCAAGGCCCCACCAGATCCCAGCCTCAGCTGCAGCAATGAAGGTTGTGGACACCTTCAATGACTGTGTTCAGGCCCAAGGAACCAAAGGGCTTCTGCTGTGGGAATTGGAGAAGATTAATACTAGTGTGGAAGTCCTGGCAGGAGGTTATTTCCTCAGAACAGGGTTTCAGATGACGTAATCTATAGGGTGGAAAGGCTTTCATTTTATACCCCTTTTTCTGTTTATACTTGATCACCTGCTGCAATGTCAGATCAATGCAATGTAAGAGCATAAGAATTCAGGCGTTGTAAGGTCTGACTGCAAGACTTGTGGACAGTATATGGACCCTAGTCCCTGTAATGTGCATTTGCCCTCTTATGGGTGGCATGTAATAACTCAGGCACAGTGAATTAACTGAGCACTGTCTCCCTGAAGAAGAGCCCTGTGTCCTGTCATCCTCTCTTCCGCTGAACTAGGAGATGCCTTGCTGCAGGCCTTTCTGGTTAAAGCCTTGCCAGGGACCACAAATAAGAGACCTTGTTTAATTAGTTACTAACAACTGTAGGGAGCCTGAATTAGGCAACAAGATTCAGCCGACAATAATGAAAAGTGTTTAAGTTCTGGAGGCCCTGTATGAGGCAGACTGACCAAAAGACAGAGAAGTGAGGCAGTTGGCTGAAGAATAGGGACCTGAGGAAATGCTGAATAAAGGACATAATGGAATATAAAAAGGAATAAAGGAAATAATGGAGATGAGGGATGGAGGAGCCATATTGATAGGAGCTACTCAGTCAGTTCTTCAGCTGTAGTCTTTTAGGTGTTACTGTTTTGCTTCTTGGTGGGTACTGTTTAGATTACTAAATTAACTTGATAATATCAAAAGACTATTATGAATGGGCTGTCTCTCAAAATAGTGGATGGAATCTGCCAGTTAAAAGGCTTTCTGAATCTGGAAGGCTTGCATTGTTTTCACAACAAAGTAGTCCTTTAATGCAATCATTTCGGTTTTGTATGTCTCATTTTGTAGGCAAACATGATGGCACCTTTCAAACCATGTCTGCTTCCATTTTCTCTTTTGGCACTGGGCTAGATTACGTAGCTGTTTAGAGAATGACATACGCACTTAGCAGAAAGGTGGATAGTTTATTCAGGGGTGTGCGGCCAAATAGCTTTCATGAGGAAGTGATGTCATTAAGCAGGTCATGACCAGAAATAAGCACTTGTTTTTCTTACTTAGGAACTCATTAGCTGCAAATGATAGAAGAGAAAGTACACAAATCTTTTTCATATTTCAGCAATGACAACTTAGCACAGCTCTGTAGCGGAGAGCAGCTGATAGTGTTCTGAGAGAGCCCAACTACCATGGGGGCCAGATCCAGCTCGTTGGCCTTACCTTTGACACCTCTTGTTTAGATTCTTTTATCAGCTTCCCCCCTTAACTTCACTTGCACTTTTGATTTTGAGCTGTTCAAAATTTGCTATTTCTCATGCTGAGAGAAAGAAATTTTGGAAATAACAAACGTATAACATTTCTCAGAAATCAACATTTCCCCCAGATATCTCCCAAACAGACCATTTGTATCTTCTCAGACAACCTCTTAATTGTGTTTCTGAATTCTTCCCAAGCTATATTATTTAAAGCTTGCTCGCTCAGTGGTTCTCAAACTTCTTATCATTGGGACCCACTTTTTAGAATGACATTTTGTTTGGGATACTCTAGAAGTGATGTCATGGCCAGAAGCAGGCAGCAACATCAAGCAGGAAGTGCTTTCCTGAGAATGCAGCAAGCTCTGAAATTGCCCCTGGCAAGCACTGTATTTGCACCATTTTCCCTAGATAGGCAGGCTATAAATAATTAAATGAATTAATATAAATAAAGCAAAACAATAAATAAAGGAAGATGGGATAGGGAAGCCAGCCCTGATTCACCAAGTGAATTCTCCCTGCAGCCTGCCTGCAATGTCCTCAACCACCCCCTCCAAAAAAACCAGTAAGATTTTCAGCCCCACCCAGTGCCTAGTTCAATGTAAGTTCTTATATTTAAATCAGTTTAGTGTGATTTGGGATGAAATCAATTTTTAAATCCAACACGTTGTTTGATTGGACTGGATTGAGACTCAAAACTTCCCTCTAAACAGCATTAAACCCCCAGAGTGATGAGGGGAGGAAATGAAACTCCAAGGTGGATGGGTATGGGGAAAGGAGTCCGGGGAAAAAAAACCCAACCCTTTCCAGTAAAGCAGTAGTTCCCAAACCATTTAGCACCACAACCCAATTTTTTTTAATCACACCCTATCAGGACCCATCTAGCTTTACAAGACTAAAATGGAAAAGTTTCGCCTTACCAGCTCAATCCTCTGTTTTTATCCTTTGGGGGGGTGGGTGGGGGAGAACTTCTGGAGCATTTGTTGAGCTCCATGTTCATCAGATCAATCAATCAATCAATCAATCAATCAATCAATCAATCAATCACTAGTATTTATATACTGCTTTTCAACACAAAGTTCACAAAGCGGATTACAGGCAAATAATAACATTAAAGTTAAATGGCTCCCTGTCTCAAAAGGGCTCACAATCTAAAAGAATGGTATGGAGGACACCACCAGCAACAGCCATGAGAAAGATACTGTGCTGGGGTGAAGAGGGACAATTGCTCTCCCCCTGCTGAATATAAGAGGACACCACTTGAAAAAGTGCCTCTTGCCCAGATCAGAAATATTCTGGTGGCCTTGCAATCCCCTTTGCCTGACCTTCAACATGAGCCAAGGCATGTTTGCTAATTTGCGAGTAAGTGTGAATGTGTAGCTTAGTTTTGCTTTCCATAGGGTCCAATACATTTCTTAGCTTGGAGAGAAGGGACTTCATTCTGAAGTGTTTTTTTTTGGGGGGGGGGGCTGCATTCATCAGATTGGGACAATTCTGATGACGTTGCATTCCTCTCTGCCTACCCTTTGCAGTGGCCCAAGGTACATTCTTCTACTCATGAGTGATGTGATGTGATGTGGCTCAGTTTCCTTAGGGCTCTATGCTTTTTCCTTTTCATCTATTAGCTTGTCAGTTTCATCTTCGTGACCCACCAACAATCAGGTTGCGACCCACTGAGTGGGTCACGATCCACTTTTTGGGAAATTCTGATCTAGTTTCTTCAAAGATCACCTTAGCACAGGATCTACTCTTTTTGCAGAAATCTGTAGGAAGTTTTCCCCCCCCTAAATTATTTAGATTTGTATTTTCTGTTTTTTAATTTGTAGTGAACTCAAATTCTGGTGAACTCAATATAGTCCTCATTTAAAATATTGTCTTTATTCAGGACAACCAGAATGTCCGAAAAGCACCTATTGTAGAAATGAAATATTCTCAAATGATTGCTCAGACAAGTTTTGACTAACTGCAAGGGGAAAAGCTATCTGGATCAAGTTGGAAATTTTACAAGCTGGAAAATTCTGAATAACTTTTTTTTCCAAGATGCCTATGGTGGTGATGGGTTTGTCCATGAACTCATCCTTGGAAAACAGATTTAATTTCACAGGCCATAGATCTTAGATTTCTAAAATAATTTGTGGAAAGCATTTATTGAAATAGCAAGGTGCTGTCTCGAATATCCGAAGACCAGCTGTCCAGACAACCTGGTAATGCACAGAATTGTGAAAGAGCCATTGCATTATCAAAAAAATGTGGTTGTTATCCCACAGGAATACAATTTACTTTACAGAGCTGATGAAAATCCATATGAGGTGTTAGTTTCAAATAGCCAATTAAAATTGAAGTTGTCAGAGTTATCTTAAAAAGAGCAAGCTGGAATAGTGACAGCAAATTAAACATACTTTTATTTAGGTTAGTAAGAAGGATGGTGACCAAGTAGATAGGGTAGTTTACTACTTTCCTGAACTGAGTCTGGTGTTATGGCTTGCTGGATGGATGCCTCCAGTAACACCAGCATTATACTTAAGGATACCTGGATACGTTCTTAGATATTGTATTGAACCCGTGGTGAACCATAGGTTTGACTCACATATGAAATGTTCATTCTGTCCGAACCATGTTAGGGCCCAATCCTTCCCTTGCTGCCTTATGGTCCCAATCCTTCCCTTGCTGCCTTATGGTACCAAGCCTCTTGCGATAGTGCTGATCACTGTTGCAAAAGGTGCTCTGACAGTGTGCGGCTTAGTGTGCTGCTATGAGCACCAGCAAGAAGAATTCCCCGTGCATGGAGCAGGTACAATGATGGGAAAGGTGAGAGGGAGTTGGGCGGAACAATGATGGGAGAGACAGGGAGAGGTGAAATGGGGTGAGGTAAGGTGAGGAGTAGGTGAGAGAGACAGCGGGATCGGTGCCACCAATATCCTAACCCACATCCTGGACCCAATGTTGTGGTGTGAAACAAGATAGACTTATGACAGCTATTTGATCCTGTCATAGGTTCTGAGTTAACCCTCTTGTGCCAAGGTGGCTTACCACCTGATAAGATCTGTTGTTCCCTTATCTAGAGGAGGCCTCTTAGACTCCCCCCCCCCACCAAAGTGGGGCTGGAGATAGGAGACACGTGCACTGAATGATGGCTTTGGTTTCTCAGAAGGTTGTGTGCATCTGTGTATAGTCTGGAAGAGACTCTATATCTACATAAAAGAATCTCCTTTCTAAAGTCGTGTCTGGATACTGGAGGTGGGGTGGATGGATAGTGGACATGAAATGTGTTCCTTTTAAATGCATTAATCAATGTTCTAAATATGTATTTAAAGGCAAATGGAAGAGGAAGCCTTTTGGGGAGGAGTGGCTGAATGCTTTTGTGGGGAAAAGGATAGGACAGAGCTGTTAATGATTCTAGGTTATTGACAGGTTATTGACAATGATTCTAGGTTAATGATTCGATGTTCGAAGATTTTTAGTTGTGAACTTTAATTGACAACTACCTCTGCTAACTCTGCTAACGGGGCAAAGAGATTCCTTTTTTGATTAATCAAACAAAAAAAGATGGACCCTAGTTTTATCCATTAGCCTAAATAAATTGATTCAATGATTCTAAAATCTTAAACTTAACCCAGGTACTCAGAAGGTTTGCCTAGTCCAGCATCAGGTCTGGAAATTGCAGCTAGAACATTCAAGCAAGGAATGGTTTAAGAATAGCAAAGAGCAATGAATAATTTGTAGGGGACAATTTATTTGAATAATTTAGCCTCCCCTTCTGAATGATGGAAGTGATCATTAGAAGGCATTTTATTCCTTTTACTTTCCTGGTCCTATCAAAGTGCCAAGAGTTTAGTGAATGTGACTTTTATTCTAAACATGGAAATTTCCAATAACCAAAAATATTAAGGTGTTAACTTCAACAGCTTGTGGAGACTATTGTGATGTTAATTAGAATGTGTAATACTTAATAAATTTGAAGTAATTGCACTCTGGTTGCACCAATTGCACCAATTCCTTACCTATTGGAAATTTTGATTTTACAAAATCAAAGGATGTCACTGGTCTGAAATATTTAGTCAAAAATATATTTTGTTGCAAGGCACTCCTATAAACACAAATCCAAATAAAATTAGCTGTGACTAAGGGCCCAAACCTGAACTGACCATCTCCTGAAGGAACAGTGGCAGTGGTGTCATTCAAATGATTTAGGAACAGGAACTCACTTTTGATTGGCACTTGTCGGGAACCCGGAACCAGCCACGGAGCCCGTTAGGATCCAGAATGCCCGTTCTGGTCCGTTCCCCCGAATGACATCACTGCCTTTGCCCCCCTAGGAATCCGGAGTCGCTCCCTTTAACCCTCTGAGTGCCGGCCAACCAAGAAGAAAAGCTCTTTGCAGAGGAATTGGGAGGGGGAGGAGGGAGAGTGAAGTGGGCAGAGTCAGCCCTAATTTTAACTAGTGGAACTGAGTTCCCCCGCGTTCCCCCTGCATGACATCACTGAACAGTGGTGCCAAAATGGCGACTGCTGCATCCTGCAGGAGCCAGGCAGCTGCTGGAATCTCCTCAGGAGAAAAGTCCTGCAGTGAATTGAGCAGCCTCGTGTCAGGCTGCCCGAGCCACCGCTGGGGATAAGATCTGGCGGTGGAAGCCACCACTGGGTCTCACCCCCTCGCAGCAGGTTCCTCCCCCTCCCTGTTTTCCCCTTCCCCAGAAGGGCTTACCAGTGGCTGGTGCTGCTGGAGAGCCGGCTGGCCAACTGCTTGCTTTGGGGCATGGAGCTCAGTGAAGGCTGCTGCCGCACAAGCAATAAGGTGTCCCGAACATGCTTTATGGCATGCCTGTGACACTTCTAGCTGGTGGTACGTGTAGACCGCTGGCAACAGGACTTTCGGGTTTGGTCCCTAAGTTGTATTGAAAGAAATTTAGACTCAAGTCATGACAAATTTATTCAATTGGTTTCAATGGGATTTGTTCAATATAACTTTAGTTGTATTGAGGGTTTTGTTCAGTATTTTTGTGTCTTTGTCTTATAAACTGGGTAATAATGCAAACAATCAAACCATGTAAAACATTTTTATGTTAAGGCTTTGGTGTGGGAAACACTCATTGTGCATGTGGTTTGTTGTTGGATACAAAGCTCTCTGTAGCAAGGCCAAACAGTAAAGTTGGTAGAGCATTTTCAATTGCTGAATACCTAGAGACTGAGTTTTGACCTAAATACTTCATGGGCACTCTTTAGTTTTTACTTTTTTCAGAATTTAAGTGATCCTAAAAGACTGGGCAGGGAAATTCATGCTTAATATTCTAGACTGGTGGTTATGATGATAAAATAGAGCAATAAGTAAAAGTAGGGGCTGAAAACAAAAATTCAGATTCCTAGGTCTCAAACTCTGTTTGAAGGAACAAGTGTGAGAGATTTTGGCAATTGCCCTTCATGATTGAGAGGGAAGGTGTATGAGATGCCAATACTAAGGCTGCAGCCATCTTTCAACCAGGCATCTGGGCTCTTTCTGTACCTAGGCACATGATGACAGCTCAGGTGTAGATAGTATGTTTTGGGAGGCAGAATAAGTGTTATTGGGATAAGTGTTATTGATAATATAAAATAAAATAATAAGCTAATATAAAATAATAAGCTAATGGCGGGGGGACGACTCAATCCAAAGTCCACAGTGGGCTGGCACAAGTCTCCTGTGCAGGGCTCAGGGTTGTTGGAAACGTGTCGTAAGTGTCTGTGCCACCTCAGGTAAGTGGGGCAGTGCCTGCCTATTTCGGCTGGCATGGGGGTTGGTAGGGTGAAGGGAAGACAGAATGGGGAGGGGGCAGGGAGGCCTATTGGTGGACCAGCACTTTGGCCGAATCCTAACCCCTGTCCCAGGCGGCCTGGCCTCACTCTGGACTGTTCGGATTGGTGCCGCTGATTTCAGCGGCACATATCTGAGTAGCCCCATTTGGGTTCCTGCTGCATTACGCCGGGTAAGGGGAATCGATTCTCCTTGCCCCAGGTTGCCCTGCAGCCAGTCTCAGCCTTGTGCTGGATATGGGGCAGACCACTAAGCCTGCCTGTTCCAGCCCAGAGATAGGACTGCACTGTGAGATGTATGTAACGTGCAAACGGTTGAGGTGTTCAGAAGTGGCAAATGTCCTAATCGGAAAGTACATTTAATTGGAATTGGGTGCAGCTCTGTGGAAGGGTTGTTAGCAAGAACTGCACTAGTTATATTTTTTCACCAATTGGTGTATGGACATGTAAGCCCTACTATCTGTTTACAGTAGGGCCTTCCCAGGCAGCCATCTCTCCCATGAGTAATTTAACATCGGAGTGCTAATCCTAACCTGGAGTTAGGCCAGCACAGTTAGGCCAGCAAAGTTTGGCTGGCACAAGGGCCACCCTAAAGTATGTTTGGGCTACTCTCCAAGTCAGAGAGGCCAGCACATAGATGTGCACCATCCTCCCTGACTCTGAGAGTGCTCCAAATGTGCTTTATAGTGGCCCTTGTGCCGGCCAGGGACGCCAACTTGCTCAGAACATTGGGGGTGCTGAGAAGCCACGCCCCTGATGTCACCACGTCTGACGTAGCCGCGCCCCCTGACGTCACCACGTCTGACGTAGCCACGCCCCATGATGTCACCACGTCCGACGTAGCCATGGCCCATGATGTCACCACGTCCGACATAGCCATGGCCCATGATGTCACCATGTCCGATGTAGCCATGCCCCCTGATGTAGCCACGCCCACCACAGCCTGGGCCATGATGCAAGGTGCTCAATTGCCACGGTCCAGGCTCGGAAGAGGCTGCCTGACTGTTCCCCCCAGTCCTTTGAGCTCTGTCTTCTTTGGCTGCCTGCTTCCTCCGAGAGGTCTCCAAGCGCAGTGTGCCAGAGAAGTGCCAGTCTCTGGACTGCATGGCTGCCTCGGTTCTCCTTGCATTTCCTCCCCTCCAACAAGGCTGCTTATGCTGGCAGCCTTGGCAGCCTCTTGTGGCAGCAAGTTCCTCCAGTTAGCCCTGCCTTAAGCAAAGCAAGCAGCCTTTTGGGTTTGTACTGTAGGGAACGTGCATTGGCATTCCTGGAGTGCTCACTTCGCATGCAGCCGGGTCTCAGTTTGGCTCCTGCATCTCCAGGCAGGGCAGGGCTGAGGGGTACCCCAGAGGGCGGCTCTCCGGCCTGGGACCTGCCCGTGCCCCATGGGGGCTCTGCGCACAGATCCGATCCTTCTGTACCATTGCGGGACGGGGCTTCAGGGCGCAGGGCAGGCAGGAGTGAGTGCGGCGCCCGAGGCTCCCCCGTCGGCCATGGCCAGGCGCTCGGCATTGCGGGACCTCCTCAGACGGCGTACGCTTGATCCCCTGCCCACCTGCCCACCCACGTGCTCACTTGCTGTGCCTTGTATCGCAGCACCCCCATGCGCGCCTGTTCATCTGAGTGGTCAAGCCGAGCCAAGGGCAGCGCGAGTATGTGCAGAGACCGTCTCGGGAGGTCCCACAGTGCCAAGTGCCCAGCCCAGCGCCGAACATGGGGGTGCCACGATGCAAGGCAGCCTCTTCCAAGCCCGGGCTTGTCTGTCAGTGGTCTCTGCACATGTTCACGTTGCCCTCAGCTCGGCCTTACCACTCCGACGAACAGGTGCTCTTGGCCCAGCGCCGAACATGGGGGTGCCACGATGCAAGGCAGCCTCTTTTGAGTTTGGACTGCGGTGATCGAGGCTGGCTGGCTCGCTTGCCCTGACCTTGGAAGGGGCTGCCTTGCATTGCGCACCCCCATGTTTGGCGCTGGGCTGGGAGCACGCCTGTTCATCGGAGCGGTCAGGCCAAGCTGAGGGCAGTGCGAGCATGCACAGTTGAGCCAATGAGCATTGCGATTGAGCCAATGAGCTCAATCTCATTGAGCTCAAACGGGCGACGCCTCGGGAAGGAGCTCATTGGCTCAATCGCAATGCTACCACTGCGCTTTCTCGCGCTTCCCTTGGCTCGACCTGTTTGCCGCTGGGCCTTGTGGAGCATGCCTGACCGCTCCAATGAACAGGCGCACTCCCAGCCCAGCGCCAAACATGGGAGTGCTGTGATGTGTGTGGGTGCCCAACATTGGAGGTGCGGAACATCCCCCAAAAGTATTGTGGGTGCTGACAGCATACCAGCACCCATGGAGTTGGCGCTTCTGGAGCTGGCCATAAACTAGCCTAACTCCAGGTTAGGATTGTGCTCTGAGAAAGATACTGCCAACAAGAATATAGGAGGAACAGGGAAATTCCTTCATTATTTCCACCATAGTGATCCTGCCAGCTTTATCTAGATGGGATCTGCACAGGAATTAGAAGCATCTAACAAGCCAGGACTTTTGATGACTCAAAGTCTGCCATGTGGAATTATCCTGAGTTAGTGCAACAGTAGTCTGCGCATTCACAAAATTCAGAAAATGTTTTCTTTAAAACCACTTCTTACTCAATGGAACCACTTTCTCTAAGCTGTTAAGGTTCCCAAGTGATTTAACCCAGTTATGAATAACACATCAGTGGCTGGATAATGACAGAGGGAATATAATTGTACTTCTTACTCTGGCTGATAACTTTGGTCTCTTTTTTCCAGTAGCCATAAACTTAGGCACTATGTGTAATCTTTAGTGCAGCCTTCTCCCTATCTGCTATAGACTCCCCCCCCCACTTCATCCTGGTTCCGTTTTGGAATTTTGTCCAGTAGTCAGAAAGGACAGAAGCTCTTGCTTGTTCAACGCTATTGCACCCATGTGAAAGCTCCAGAATGGACGGATTCCACTGGTGCAAATTGAATCAACAGCTAATCATAACTCAGATGTCAATAAGTCGGTGACCCAGGGTATAGTACTAGACATTCAGGTGCTGAGCATTGGTTGGATCATGTACTAAGTTCTATCATTTTTATTAACATTCAATACATTGATTTGTCGCCCAGAATGCATTGTAATCTTAGAATTATGTTTTATGAAAACAATGTTTTGGGAGGTATTGGGTATGCCTTTATGTTCTTCTTTCCAATTTAAAAGAAAAAGTAAAGTCACAGTACATGTGCATACAGTATGCTGTGTACTTTGTACATATGTAGGTATTCTACAGAATAATCTCTTTGTTTTTTCCCTTTATTAAAGTGTGATCATTGTTTGCCATTGTACAATGACAAGCCTTTTCGTCCAGGAGATCAAGTTCATGCTTATAATTGCAAGCCTTGTCAGTGTTATGGTCATGCAATAAGCTGTCACTACAACAGGACAATGGATTCTTTTCCTAATGAACACTATAGAGGTGGTGGCGGAGTCTGTGATAACTGTCAACATAACACCACAGGTAATTAACATGACAGAACAGAATATATATTCATTGTGGTTGGCTCTTGCAATCATTCTGAAGCATCATTACATTTGAAGTTGACGTGTAAGAAAATTTGCATTTCCATGGTGTGTAGAATGGCCCTGGAAACACCAGTGATTTGCTCTAGCTATGCCTGCTTTACAGAAACAATGTAATTTTGTATAAAGTTCTAGAGCTGGTTCACGTAGTTGGAAGTATAGAGATGTGGTATACCAGCACCGCATGTGCAATGCCATGTGTATCATGCTTACATATTTTTATGTGTCCATACAATTTCCCATGAACAATGAGGATTACAGGGGCCCAGTGCTACCAAGGTGCTGCCTTCCTGTAGAGAGAGCAATGTTTGCTTTATTTACAAAAAATACAGGTTGGAAGTAGAATACAGATGGCAGTAGAAAGCATCCTTACAAACTGCAGACTATATCAGTTCCTCAGTGAGTGACCCTGCATTCCAAGATGCGTTGACTCGGATTGCTTTTATCCTTGGTTTTATCATTGGTTAAGAGCATAAGAAGAGCCCTGCTGGATCAGGCCAAGGGCCCATCTAGTCCAACTTCCTGTATGTCATAGTGGCCAACCAGATGCCTCAGGGAGCACACGAGACAACAAAATGCCTGCATCCTATTGCAACATCTTGTTTCTCTTCCTGTTTCTCTCTCAGGTCAATTAAAAATCTTCTGTCTATTCTTTCCCAGAAGCTGTTAACAAAAATGCTTCTGTTGTCCTCAGAGCAGTCAGATGTGTAGTGGCACCTTAAACCTGTGGGAGAGGCTGAGCAGAAGTGTTATTTCTTTAAAATGCTTTACAGTTCAATGGGATTTAGCCTTTCCATACTATATATCCTGGAGTATGTTCAGTTGATCTGTTATAACCTCTATCTTAAAATTTAGAAAGCATGCCTAACTTTGTATGCTATGACTATATTAAGTTTATACACTTAAGTAGTCAAGGTTTTCTTTTTTAGAGGCAATAAGAAAAGTTTGAAGTTGAACAGTTTTTTTTCTTTTTAAAAAAGTATAGAATAGATATTCATGCAGAATAGCTTTATAGGAGTGTTGTGTTATGTAACAGATGGAAGTTTAATGGAGTAAAACACAGTTTGTAACAGGTTCATTGTTTCATATGCTCTGGATCACTAAATTGGCAGGTAGAGATGAAAGGTGCATTAAAATGGACGTCCTGAAAATTATAGAATTCTCTCAAAGGAATAGTCTTTAATTTTGAATTATACAGCTAATTTTAATGAATTGAAAGCTATAATGCATAACCTTTCCTTCCTGCAGGAAGAAACTGTGAGCTGTGCAAGGATTTATTTTATCGGCATGTAGATGCAGATCTATCAGCTGTGCATGTTTGCAAACCTTGTGAATGCTACATAAAAGGCACCAAAATCAGTAGCCGCCTTTGTAATAAGGTAAGTGGTTTTGAACTATAATGTGAGCATATGTGCTATCATCACTGCACTAAGGTAACTTAGAAGATTTCATCAGGCAGATAATATTTGACTGAAAAACTTTTTCTTGTTGCAAAATTGTGGCAGATTTAAAAGATGATTCAGATGAATTTGTTTTATGGTTCGCTTGTGTTGTGCTATGTTGCTGGAAGCACAAGGAGCATAATAGTCTAAACAGTATGCAAAATAATTTAAAAATACAGAAAAACAAAATCAAAGTGTCCCAGCCACTAAATGCTTATCTGAGTATACTGATCTTAAGAACATAAGAAGCGCCCTGCTGAATCAGGCCAAGGGCCCTAGTCTAGTCTAGATTCCTGTATCTCACAGTGGCCCACCAGATGCCTCAAGGGGCACACAAGACAACAAGTTACCTGTATGCTGTTTCCACTTCCTAGCGCCTGGCATTCAGAGGCAAGCAAGTCTAAAATGCAAAGGTTGCATATAGTTACCATGGCTTGTAGCCTGTTTTTAAAAGCTTTCCAGGTACTCACATAAAGGTCTATGACAGGAGGAGGAGAGGTGAGCTTATCTCCTCTTCCAGGTCCTCAGCCACCATTGTAATAATTTTCCTGAGCTCTCTGCTGAGTATTTTTTTGGGGGGGGGGGAGGGAGGGAAATAATTGCCTTTCCTCGACCACTGGTAATGCGGGGGAGTGGGGAGGTACAGAATTCCCCCCCCAGCCCATTACTATCTAAGAAGGCATGGTGGTGGTGGTAAGCAACATAGACAGTGTGTTCTTTACGTTGGTGAGAAATGGGTGGAATTTGGGGAGGGAAGCAGATCAGTCACCATTTTGAGCTGTGAATCAGCATGGCCCATCCCTGCATGCACACTTTCAGCGCTTTCCTTTCTGCCTCATAATCCATCTCGCCTTCCTTGGATATGGGGCCATAATATGAACAATGAGTAATTCCATTACAAGGACATCTGGAAAAAGTGCTCTGACGTTTGCAGGAAATGCTGTTGGCAGCATTCATTGGTTGCTTAGTTCAAACTTAACCATTTGATCCTGTACTTAGGGGCTGGTTAAGAGCAGCAGCGGCATTCAGCCGGTACTGCTGGGGCGGGCGGGAAAGCGGCGGAACGCGCCGTCACGCTATGGACGGACTGCCGGTCAAAGGTAAGTCCCGCCCAGTGTACTGGCTGAATGCCGCCGCTGGTTAATAGGGATTTGGGGGAGGAAAAATATTGCATAGCTTGTCTGTGTGACCCAACCTTCAAACTTGGGGTATAGAGGATAGACATCTAAAACTGAGAAATCAAGAGTATTTATTTTTGTATCCTTAATATTCCTACAACATGAAAGTCTGCTTTGGCTGAGCCAAGTATTGCACTGAGGTAGTAAAAAGGAATAATCTCTTAGACGAGTGTTTCCCAATCTGTGTGTCGTGACCCACCATTGGGACTGCCCCAGTCCCCCCACCCCAGTCCTCACCCCTGCCAGCATTTACAGCAGTCCCAACGTCCGAATAGGACTTTGGGAACCACCGTCTTAGACCTTTATGTGAGTACCTGGAAAGCTTTTGAAAACTTTTCCAATGCTGAAATCTAATTTAACCTGCTGCAACTACTATAATATGCTTTCTCTGTGAAAATTGACTTTTTTCAGTCAGTGCACTGTAAAAACCACATGGGACCTGATTTTTTCTGAAGGAATGTTGATGCGTGATGAATGCCCAAGCTAGCACGCTTTGACAGACTGCGGAACGGTGACCATGGGTGATGCTGAAGTTCCTCACACCTTGGAGTTTTCGGCAGTCTTGCCCCATTTGAGTCCCTCAGCAGGGATACTTAAAATGAGGTGAAAATATATACTGAATTCTTTGCATCATAGGCCTACATCATAGGGGTTGGCAAACAATGTGTGTCTTTTTTCCCCCGTTCATTAGGTCCAAAATGCTAAATAATGTTGCTTCATTCAGGGTTTATTGTGTGGATAATATAGAGGACCATTGATGAAGAAGTTCTGTCTGACCAGGTGACGCTGCAGGACCACTCTCTCTGTGTTCCGTGCTGGTTGTGGTCTTCACAGCAGCAATGGCTTAGGGCAGGGGTAGGCAACCTTAAATACTCCAAGAGCCATTTGGACCCGTTTTCTGGAGAAAAGAAAACCTCGGGAGCCACAAAACCCTTTTGACATCTAAAATGAAGATAATACTGCATATATAGTTTTTTTTACCCTTATGCTATGTATAAAAAAACTATAGGGAGTGGCAACAGGATGCAAGAATTTTGTTGTCTCATGCCTCCCTGGGGCACCTGGTGGGCCGCTGGGAGATACAGGAAGCTGGACTAGATGGGCCTTTGGCCTGATCCAGCAGGGCTCTTCTTCTGTTCTTATGAGTGATCGCGGCTGAAAATCGGGTCTCGACATTCGTCATTTGCTGTCTCCAGCTTTCTCTCTCTCCCACCCCCAACCCTGCTGCCAATCCTCCACAGCCTTCCAATCGCGCGTAAAAAAACGAACGGCAGAACAAAAACCAGCCACCACGCTGCACCTTGCGGCAGATCGCCCGTTTGCAAAGAGCACATGCGACAAGCAGCAGCAGGATGGGCGGGTAGGGCAGACCCCAGAGCCGAGCCGAGCAGCTGCCCATGCAACTGCTGCCACTATGGGGTGTGTTGTTGTTTTTTCAAAACGGTGGAGGATTTTTTATTTTTAGGTTTGCAAAAGGGGGATTCCAGGCTCGTGCACAGGAACCTTTGCAACCTGCACGCCATCGATGCAAACAATCCCTCCATGTTGCAGAAAGAGGGACCGGGCAAAAGATCCTGGAAAACGGGCGGGGGACACACACAACTGCAAGACCCAGCGCTTTCCGTGCTTGTAAGCGGGAGCTGCCCCAACGCGTGCAAAACCAGGGGCAACTTTGCAACCCGACTGAGAGCGAGCCAGAAAGTTTTCCCCACCGGCTCTCTGCTGCACGCCGCCGCCCCCGCCACGCTCCATCCCAGCTCTGCGTGCGAAGCAATGCAAACACATGGAACAGTCAACACAAAAAGCCACGCACCCTTCCAGCCGGCGGATCAGCTCTGGAGCTTTGCGGGTTGCCTTCTGCACAAGGCTATCCACGGACCGAGCGGGAGCCCAGCTGCTGCCACTGCCAGCACGCTCTCCCCACTTCCCGGAGCAGCGTGCAGCGCAGGACTGGTGCCGAGCGGAGAGGCGCTCTCGGTAGCAGCTCCTGGCTCGGGGGGCTTGGAGGGAAGGGGAGAAAAGGGCGCGATTCCCAACCTGCAGCCCTGAGCACAGTGCAGCCTACCAGGAGGGAGAGCAAGCCCGCGGTCGCAGCCAATGCTGGGAGCCTCCTTTGCTACTTTCACCCGGACTCCGGAGCCGCAGCAGACAGCTAAAAGAGCCACATGCGGCTCCAGAATCATAGGTTGCTGACCCCAGGCTTAGGGGAAAGTCAAACAGGTGCCCTTCACTCGGTGGCTTCTTTCTGGCGCTAAAATCTCAGCCCAGACACTGCCTCCCTCAGCTGTAGTGGGTCAGAGCTCTTTCTGTAGTGAGTTGTCTGTTGCTTTAGGCATGTAGGCTTAAATTGAGGTTCTCCTGAAAACCATCTCTTTCCTCTTTCTACTGTCTCTTCTGCCTCTTGCTCAGGCTTCTTCTTTTACTCCTGCTCCTGGGTCTCTCTCCTTGGCCCCCTGGGTTCCTTCTGCTTTAAGAGAATTGTCCTGCTCTGTTCTGTACTGCCTCATCTCTTTGTCAGTTCTCTTCCCTTCTTCTCTGCTCTGTCTCCTTCTCTCTCTCTCTCTCTCTCTCTCTCTCGTTCCCCATTTAAGCACTCCTGCCCCCATTTAAGCACTCCTGCCACCACGTTAGTTCCTAGTGCTTTGAATTATCATCAACCATGAATCTGGTGGTCTTCCAATTTCCCAAGTTGCACTGTGATGACATCATTGATAGGGAAACCATGGTTACAACAGGTTCCCCATGACTCTGATTTCTTAGGATTATCACAGACTGACACCTAGTTCAGTCCAAACCTCATTCCATTGTTTTATTATTTTGCTTAATTCTGTTAAGGAATGTGTGTGTGTGTGTGTGTGTGTGTGTGTGTGTGTGTGTGTGTGT
>JAJKFI010000008.1:12679782-12717712 GCA_029204185.1 Lerista edwardsae
TGTGTGTGTGTGTGTGTGTGTGTGTGTGTGTGTGTGTGTGTGTGTTCACTGTGCAACCATGGTTACTTTGTAAAATTAGGGTATACTTTTTGTATGTCTTCTCTGATGTTTTATGTTTTTTAAATGTTCTGTATTTTTAAATTCACTGTAAACTGCCTTGTGTACTTATTGGTTGGAGAGGAAAAATAGGATAAAAATATTTTAAGTCAATGAACAAATGTTATCTTCTTGCATTCCCCTGAAACTTCTTCATAGGTGCTATGATGAAAATTCCCTTTATCCAGTAACGTGGCCTTTTTCAGTCATCTTGTATTTGTTTTTGTGCTCACTGGGGACTGTCTTTTATTGGTAGCTTTGATCCTTCAAGAGGCTGTGTGAGCACAGCAAGATTTGATGGCTTCTACCTGTGAAGAGCTCATTGCTAGCTTGGGGTTTACGTTTGTAAAAAGCATTGTGAAATCCTACAGTGCTGTACTTATTATAACAATGACAGTTGTCCAATGTATACAGTCTGATTTTTCTGTCTCTAAAAATCACAATCCTTTAAAACTTTACAAAACAAATATCACAAAATGCAGTAAGAAAGGAGTGGGGGCAGGAAGACAGATAAAGACTTTAAGTGGCATTTGAGATTCCTTGTTTCAGGTGTTTCACTTACTCCACACCACTATGACAGTAACTTAATGGTAAATAGCTCTAGTTCAAGGTGGTATAGTTGTTTTTTTTAAAGAATGGTCAGTAATTTTAGTAATGAATAAGACTGAGAAATGAGCCCAAAGTCAAGATTATATAAAAAAGAAAATAAGGAAAAATGGGTTGGACTGTACAGCTCAATAAGGCATCAATAGACTGCTGCGATAGGAGCAAGGAAGAGCAAAATGATTAAGCGGCATTAAAAAATAGATTAATAAGGCTGGAGAGTATGAGCGGAAATGAATTACATGAAATAGAAAGGCATTATTGAAGGAAGTGTTTCCAGGTCTGACCCAAGGAAGATGGAATCATAAGGAATACGGGCCCCGGCTCATGAAAATTAATTGTCACGTCACAAGGATAATTTTCAAGGAAATGTGTTAAAAATGGGCCAGAATAAGCTTTCTCTGCATAATTTACCATTCCCAGCAGTTCATCAATGCTTTTTTGTATAGAACCAGTTATCTGTCATGTAGCTTGAAAGAAGATGCAGAATTCCCAAAGAGAACAGTCATAGAAGTTTACTTTCACATTCAAAAAAATACAAGCCACGTTGGTCAGGGAGAGTGGTTCATCAGTCACTGCAGGGCCAATTTTCATTGGGGCTTCTATTTCTTCCTTCATACCACTGTTATGAAAAGTGAAAAAAGCAGTAGGCACAATCTAAAGATAAGCAGTTTTAGGGCTGATTTCAGTGAGAAGGTTAAGCATGTTTAATTCTCATTCAGACCAATGAGAGCAAAAATAGGTTAATGGATTGTTTCTAGTTCTATACCCCAGTATTAGCAGCAGGAATACTTGTTTCTCTGGGGAGAGAACTCTGGAAAACATATTGTCTTGTGGTAGTCCCAATTTGCTGCCACTACCACACATAGCCAAGAGTTGCAGGATACCACAAATAAGCCTAGTATTTTCAGTGTGTCATTGTGAGGGCATAAGATCTCCAAAACCAATCTGATTTTTTTTTAAACTGTGTGCCACTTTCAAAGTCGTCCTTAAGTTTGAGCCACTTTCAGTATGGAGTCGCAGAAAGTGCACAACTTTGACTAAGCCCACTTATAATAATTCATTTTGCATTATACACTAAGGGCAAAGTAGACATACACATAATTGTGCAATGTAGCTGAGTGGTTGATTTTTTTTTAAAACAAATATGAAGAATGGGAGGTTGTGAAATGTGACCAAAACCTGCTGGAGAGAAAGAGGGCTTTCATACTTCATCCAGGCCATGGTTTTGATTCATCATTTCGTCTGTGCCATGGTTTTAATTGCAGCTTAATTTTAAATTGGGGGCATGGACTTCCATTGATGGTTGGATAAGAACTGCAGTGGGAGCCAGTATCGTGATGTTCTGTGCTAGTAAGGAACAGCTCCATGGAGCCCAGTGACCTGGAATCTCCGGCTAAATAGGACCTCTGATCACGATCAGAAGCTTGTTCCTGCCTAGCCCAGAACCTTTCTGAGGTCTGCACTTTAAACAGAAGTGTTTAAAGGTACCTACTGTACAGTTTCCACCAGAACCCAGAAGTGCTCTTTAAACAACTGCAGGAAACTTTGTGGCCCATAGAGATTGCAAGGAAGGCTCCTAGATGTGACATGACATCTCCAGTCACGCCAGGTGAGGCTTAGCTAATGCCAAAGTTACTTTGCTCCCCGGTGCAATTTTGCCATGCTCTGTAGGACCCTCCCCTACTTTTATTAGTTTAATCATTGTCTAGCTACATTGCACAACAGGGCCTGAAATGATCTTATATTTTGTTGAACCAGATATTTGTAGGAAACAGGTTGTGGTTTGGAGCCACTTGTGCTTTCATTGCAAGCCAAGCCTTCATATATGAGGTTTTTTTAAAGGCATACATTACTTTAAAGATAATTTTCTGTTGAAAATAGCATCAGCATATGTAGTTCTCTCTCTCCAGTGCAGTGCGTAATGAGGAAACTGTGTGACCTGGTGTGTTACCATATTGGGCATTTCTCCAAAAGTTTTATACTATTGGCTTCAAATTTATGTTTACAAACATACAAAAATGTATGTTTGTAAACTGCCACTCATTTTCAATTTTGGGGCTCTTCAGTCTGGAAAAAAGGCGCCTGAGGGGGACATGATTCATACAAAATTATGCACGGAAGGGATAGAGTCGATAGAGGGATATTATTTTCCCTCTCTCAAAACACCAGAACCAGGGGGCATCCGCTAAAACTGAGGGTTGGGAGAGTTAAAACAGATAAAAGGAAGTACTTTTTTTACCCAGCGGGTAGTTAATCTGTGGAACTCTTTGCCGCAGGAGGTGGTGATGGCATCTGGTCTAGATGCCTTTAAGAGGCGATTGGATGGATTTCTGGAAGAAAAGTCCATCATGGGCTATAGGCAATGACGGGTTGTAACCTCCTTACGTTAGTAGTAAGCTACTTCAGAGTACCGGGTGCAAGGGAGTGGCAACAAGACGCAAGCATCTTGTTGTCTCATGCCTCCCTGGGGCACCTGGTGGGCCGCTGTGAGGTACAGGAAGCTGGACTAGATGGGCCTTTGGCCTGATCCAGCGGGGCTCTTCTTATGTTCTTATGTTCAATAGAAATAATAAGATTATGCTTCGGTCTCCCCCATTAAAATAAAAATTGTCTGCATCATGCTCACATTCTTGAAATTGTTGGAATGAAGAGATCTCAATTGGTTTTTCATTAGAAGCTTTTCATTTTTATGAGACCTCAAACACTATTTGGTAAGTGAATGTAGGTGGTGACTTAGGGGGCCCAATCCTATCCAGTTTGTCAGTGCTGATGCAGCCATGCCAGTGGGGCATACTCTGCGTCCTGCAGTGGGGAGGCAAGCATGGAGGTATCCTCAAGGTAATCAGATGTTTGTCCCCTTATCTCAGGGCTGCATTGCAGTTGCATTGGTGCTGGAAAGTTGGATAGATTGGGCCTTTACTCTCTTGCTAGCTTTAGCACTCAGAGTGAAGAATGAATTTATTCTAGGCCTGTACAGCAGTATTTAAAGAGGTTTCAGAACATTACTGTTGTGTTTGCTCCTTAGAGATTATTCGGCAAAGATTTGGAGCAGCTGCTTTGATGTGTCTGGTTTTTGTAAGAGTTCAGAAAATGTACTTGATGGACAGGTGACAGACATAAGTCTGAACTTAAATCAAATTGACTCCTTTCATTTTCCAAACAATATTTCGAACATCCTAACATGAAGATAACATTACTGTAGAACAGGGACCAAAAATGGGTTATAATGTTTAGTGTTCTCTTGCAATATTATCCCCCATGATCTTCATGCAAGATTAAACACCATACATGGAAGAAAACGAATTTTAAATGTTGTCGTGTGATGCCATGAAACAAAGCACATTTGAATATCGAAGTGTGTGTCACCTTTCATTATTTGCCCTTTCCAGGTTACTGATTAAAACATGACATTTTGTTGAGCCTTGATGTATGGAGTAGAATTTTTTAAAAGCGTGTTAACAGGTATTTGGTATAACCTGCATAAGCTGATACCTGCTTCATCTAGAATATATAGATAGGCCCACGATAGCTGCAGATTTGGGACCCACAGATTTCAGAACCTGCTAAACCCACAGGAGAGGGACCCACTTTGATCCTCCAAAGGTGACTGGAGCTGTGCTCCAGTTGCCTTTGTTCTGAGGCATGCAGAGGCCATGCACAACCGTGCTCTCAGCAGTCCTTAGAATGCCAATTAATCTGTGGAACGTCTTGCCGTAAGAGGTGGTGATGGCATCAGGCCTAGGTGCCTTTAAAAGGGGACTGGACAGGTTTCTGTAGGAAAAGTCCATGGTGGGCTATAGGCACCAACTTCAGAATGCCAGGTGCAAGGGAGGGGCAATGGGATGCAGACGTCTTGTTGTTGCATGTGCTCCCTGAGGCATCTGGTGGGCCACTGTGAGATAGATTATGAGATAGATTGGCCTGATCCAGCAGGACTCTTCTTATGTTCTTATTTATTTTGTAGTATGAAGACTAGAGTGACACTTGGTTTTTATGAAAATAATGTATTACTCTATGCTTGTGGTACTTTATGGGTAATTTTATGTGTTCAAATTGTGTGTGTGTGTGCGTGCGTGCGTGTGTGTGTGTGTGTGTGTGTGTGTGTTAAATAATAAATAAAATATATAGAAAAATAATTTTAAAACACAAATCATACTACCTGTCTTCAAAAAAAAAAAATGTACATTATGGTTCTTCATGCTTTTTTGATGGTTTTCTTTGTGCAAGATATCCAAAGCATGTTTGATACTCTCATCACGTTGGTAAATTGATGCTTTTTTCAACTTTATTATTTCTTAAGTGCATAATGAATTTGTATTTGTGATACTTCGATCCTTCTGCTGTGAGTTAACTGTTAACCACCAAGACCTGTTTTGCTTCTGTTTCCACTTAAAGGGTTTCTAGCCTGTCAACCCACCCATGTAGCTAATTAGTGTCCATCTGAAAAAAAAGATACGTTCATCATTCTACAACCATTTTCCTTTTGTATCTTCTTAGATTGGAGGCCAGTGTAATTGTAAGAGACATGTGTCTGGCAGACAGTGCAATCAGTGCCAGGAAGGATTCTACAATCTACAGCAGTCAGACCCTGATGGCTGCAGCCCCTGTAACTGCAATACCTCTGGGACAGTCAATGGAGATATTACCTGTCACCAAAATTCAGGCCAGTGCAAGTGCAAAGAAAATGTTATTGGTAGGTGCAATTCAAAAATCTACAGCTAGATTTCTTGCTTCCTCTTGAAATACCTAGTAAAACACTTTACGCTAACATTTTTTAAAGGCTATATGTGTTCTTTTTCTTGAGAAACTGCACAAGTCTGAATTAATAGTGTACAACTATTAATTTAATAATCTTATCAAACTGCAGCCTGGGGTTTAATGTAATCAACTATTTTTAGTTCACCTGCCACTCCATGCACATATAAAATAATGCAATTTGCTTACAGCCACAAATATTTCTTTTAGGAAAATAGTACCTTTTTCACAATGTCATAAGCTTAATGGGTCTTAAGCATACAGTTTCTGTGGCAGTTTTCTTAACAGACCAAAATAAATGGATTTTTCCTTCTCAGAAATATTGTGTGCTACAGGGTCCTTTGTGATAAATCTTTTCATTTTTTTCTATTATAATTCTTTGAACTGTTCCTATGAAATGCAAAATGTCAACATAATTCTACAGATCTCTACAGTGCTAGGTTTAGTTATCAAGGGCCACATAATTTTAATTTTGTAATTCAGTGCCAAGTTGATTATAATAAACTGCTACCTTCAGTGTTATTTATCATTTTTTTTAACAAGACATGCTTTTTTGTTTGCTATTCCCACAGGTATTTTCCAGAAATTAGATTTGATTATAGCAATTTATTACTTCCAGCATATTTGAGGGGAGCCACATCTATGTAAGGACAAAATTTATCAAGCACCCAAAATATACAGTGCATATAATGTACTTTGAAATGTTGATGTATGGGAATATCATGCAAGGAGAGTATTGTGATGAAAGGAACCCTGAGTGGTGACTGTACATGCCCCAGACATGTGATTTTAAAAGAACATTTTACATTTTAATGCCCTTCTATCAAACACCATTTTGCTACAGAATTAACTATGGCATGTATTGATGCTAAATGTGTTATAATGCCCCAAACATTTTTCCATGATTAAGACCTATGTTATGATCTAGTAGGAGTTCTGTATTATGGAAATCCTATGGGTAGATACAGCTGCTGTAAAAGTGCATTTATTCCAAAAGGACATAGTTCCATTTGCCTTTTCCTGTTCTTGCATCTTGCAAACGACTTGCATATCAGAGACAAAGATGCAGAAGCATTATCATGCTCTTTTCTCATGATGTTCTCCATTCTTTTAGATTGTGAGCCCTTTTGGGACAGGGAGCCAGTTAATTTTAATGTTATTATTTGCCTGTAAACCGCTTTGTGAACTTTGTGTTGAAAAGCGGTATATAAATACTAGTGATTGATTGATTGATTGTTTTTATCATGCATGTGCAGGGAAGAAAGAACTTCTCTTTTTAATGAGCTTAATGTTATTTCTCTGATCAGGAGCAGTGTCTAAGATCAGTTGCAGACCCAGTCATCGGGCTGCCCAGGGACAGAGGAGGAGGAGGTCTGCCCCCTCTGCTGTTCCTCCACACCCCGTGCACCACTCTGCTCTGCCCCCACACCACGCCAGGCTCCATTTCAGAGCTGTACAATGGCAGGGGCAGGTGAGAAGGCTGAAAAACACTTGCCTCTGTGAGAGGCGAGCTTCTTTGTCGCAGCTCTCCTCCCGCCCCAGGAGCACTGTGCCCGGGGCTCCTACCCCCCCCCCTACTGTCTGCAACTGTCTAAGATTCCACAACTTCTAAATGTTCCCTTTGCACTTCATGAACTTTGCACGCCTTGTAAGTTATAAATGTAAGGAAATGACGGTTTGGTCATTTCCTGCGTATTTCTGCTCTGACCAGGAGCTTCCAAGGATTACAACAGAGATATTTCCAGCTCCACTCCTTGAGATTCTTAATCAGGTTCTTTCACGTGTTGCGGAAAATGGAAGAACCTGAAATAGGAAGAGTAAGATGCTGCATTGGAGAAAGGCCTTGCCACTAATGTAATGGCACTACATTTCAGAATCAGTAGGCTTGGCAGTCTCCCAGGTTGGCCTCCTGCACAAGTACTTGAAAATGCTTAGCAGGGGTGAGGAGGGTGGGGAGGCATAGCTCAGTAGTAGAGCATCTGCACTGTGTGCAGAATGTATCAGTTTTAATCCCTGGCATCTCCAGATACGGCAGGGAAAGACCCCATCTGAAACCCTGGAGGGCCACTGCAAGTCAGCACAGGCAAACAATATTGACCCAGAATGGACTAATAGTTGGTATAAGGTATTACTTATATAAGTAATATACATAATAATTACTTAATTATAATAATTAATATATATAATAATTACTTAAGACTTGGTATAAGGTACATGTTCATACTGCGACATTTTGAAGTATTTTCCAACATCAAGTCCTCAGAGCCAAATGCAGAAGCAATACTCATATAACTACCTTTGAATTTTGAATATAAGAAACTTGTAGCAGGGTGAGGTGACTGCTAACAATATTGCTTTAAAATATGTCTTGTATTTCATTCTGGATTAGAAAAATCTTTCATATGAGTTTTTCTCTTCAAACCTTTTTTCCTCAAATCTCCTATTTTTCTTCAATTTCAGACCTTAAATAAAAAACCTAACGAAAAAATACTTTCAGTTTTTTCCCCTAGATCTTCATATCTCTAGTTAAGTCTATATGTGTCAACCATGTCTTTGTAAGGTTATGTGGATACTTATAATATCTTTTATTAAAAATATTGACAACGAAAACCTCTGCACATTCTGCGGTCCTCTAGCACATACAAACTGTATGCATATTTTCTTGTTTGATTGCACAAAGGATTGTATTTTGCTGTACGTATAGACCGCGTAAGCTGCAATTGCTCAGCATGTGCACGTGGTAAATACTTTCAGTGAAACAACCTCACGTCCAGTCATTCTGTGTAGTCTGTGACCATCCGTGTGCTATCCATGCAAGAAATCAATAATGGTCAAAGCATCCCTTAGAAATGCTTACAAAAAATAGAACTTCTGCTGTAAACATTTTGCTTTTAGGATTCAGTAAAGTAGGTAAAGTGGGACGTGGTGGCGCAGTGGGTTAAACCGCTGCTGCTGGGCTTTCCGACCGGAAGGTTGGGAGTTCAAGACTGCGCAACGGAGTGAGCTCCCGTTGCTTGTCCCAGTTCCTGCCAACCTAGCAGTTGGAAAGCACCTAAAAATGCAAGTAGATAAATAGGGACCACTTTGGTGGGAAGGTAACACTTCAGTGTTCCGTGCGCTACGGCGTATAGTCATGCCGGCCACATGACCACAGAAGCTTGTCCTCAGACAAACGCCGGCTTTACAGGCTTAGAAACGGAGATGAATACTGCCCCCTACAGTCGGTGATGACTAGACCATTCGGTCGTGGGGAAACCTTTACCTTAAAGTAGGTAAATGAATGTTTGTAGGATCAGAGCTGAATATTTTTAATGTGGCATCCTTTGTGCAATATATGTGATCCTGATTATCCTCTCCTGTACTTTTACGGCCCGTGAAGAAAGGCTGAATGACTGCAGTGTCAGCAGTGTGGCATTGCACTAGTGTTAGCAAGTGGCCTAGGTGCAGTCGATGAAGGCAGTGTGGGCCTTGCACAAACTATGAAAAATAATCAGGGCAGAATTGAGTAGTGGCTTTTCAAACACAAAGAGGACAACTGTTCTCACAAAATTATCAATCAATCAATTAAAGAGTATTTATATACCACTTTTAACAAGAAGTCCACAAAGCGGTTTACAGGCAAAAAATAAAGTTAAATGGCTCCCTGTCCCCAAAAGGCTCACAATCTAAACAAGAACCAACAGCAACAGCAACTAGAAAAGACACTGTGCTGTGGTGAATAGGGACAGTTACTCTCCCCCTGCTAAATATAAGAGGAACACCATTTGAAAAAGTGCCTCTTGCCCAGTTGGCAGGGGTGTTATGCATACCTTGAGCTGCATTAGCTGACAGAGAATTCTTAATAAAATAGGCTTTTTTTTTTACTTCTATAGAGGGGAAACTCCAGGCATGAATTGTTTCTGTGTGCAGATACCTATTTTGTGGGATGCCAATTTTTAGTACTGAACAAAATAGCTATATTTGAAATACAACGCGAGACAGTATTCAGTGTGTGCCTCTAACCTGTTTGAAGTATGTGCTGACTTAAGAAAAGATTACTGAGTATACAAGTAACCTTAGAGTCCATTGTCATTGTATCTGTTTAAAAAAAGCTTGATAACAGAAAATGTAACTAAGTACTGCAATGTTATGGAGCGTGAGCTGTTAGAGTTAGCACAACTGTTAAATCTTACTAATGATCCTATCACCGGTAAAATACATTAGCACCAATAATTTTATTAAAGTAGGTCATTCATCTAGAATAAAAAAGGGAGAAGAATGTGAATTAAATGCCAAGCGTGCTAACTCCCCTGTACTTGTTAACATTGAATGTGATGCCCTGTAGGCCTTTCTCAGTATCGTTAGGAATAGATTACCTGTCAGGAATATGTATGGCATATTCAAATAAGCACTGCACATATTTTTAAAACTGATATGATATGAATCCATGTAGACCAATTTTAATAGTTCAAAATGAGTCATAATTCTTGTTAACAATACAGTTATTTTTAAAATTCGCGGCAATAGTGGTCCTTTTTTATTTTCCTTATTGAAATTAAATGATATGCCTTAGGTGAGTCATTTATCACTGCTAAAGGAACTTGCCTTCTGTTGGAGTTCTCCAGTTTTTATCCATATATAATGCATTTCCCACCCGTTTTCAGGGATTTCTTTTCTTCATAGGAGATTCTAAATATATTTTGTGTGCTTATGTAACTTTTTAGAAGCGTGAATTATCTTGTCAGAATATAGGACTTCTGTTTTTAGTTTACAGCATGCTTCAGTTGTGATGACAGGATGCTTGGAATCTTGCTTTCAAAAAAAGGAGAAAAGCACAAATGTGTTGTATTTTTTCAAGTAATCTGGTTTTCTTTTTTAGATCATGTGGTTTATGAATTAAATATGCAGATACATGTTATAAAATAAAAGTTGAAAAACGCTTATATGCAATACCTGGGATAGCATAAAATCATGACTTTGAATGCCTAAAGAAGACAGGTCAACAGTAAAAAAAAACAAAAAACAATTTTGGTGGCATGTATGCTGTTGATGATAACTGAATAATACATTTATTAAAAAGCAATAATTATTATTTTTATGAAGTTTATTATTTAGAATTATGAAGATGGACATTCTATTTAGTAAGTTCTATCCATGGCATCTGTAGGTGGGAAAGAGACATGCTTTTTTTTTTTTTACAAGCAGTTCTCAGCCAATGCAATAACATTTTTATCCTTGATGCTTTCATGGGTAAAAACTACTTTGTTGGATAGACTGTGAACGCTTTTAAAAATATCTGGCGTCCATAATCACAGGAGGGACCTTTCCTCCTGGACAGTATTTGTCATTACAGGTAAACTTTCTCCATGGGGAGGTGGGACTTAGGGGTGTGGCATGATTCTGTTGAACCTTGATTGCTCATTCAGCGTCCAGTACTGTTGGTGACTGAACAGGGTATTAACTCTCTGGCAGGGCTCTTATCTTCCTAATGTGCATCTGCTTATGACATGCTTTACTTTGAAGGCTGGTCTGAGATCAGGGTGTGGGGATAAGATGGTGCTGTCTTGCTCTTGACGCTGGGTTAGATACATTACTGTTGTTTTCTAATCGAAAAATTCCTAAAGTACTAGCATAAGATCCTCTGTTTTTGAATTCTGTATTGAAGATGAGCTTTTTGCTTCTCCTCCCTCAATTGTTTACTTGTAGTAATGGCATTTCTCTCTTCAGGTCTCAGATGTGATCACTGCAACTTTGGATATAAGTTCCGCCATAATGTCAACAAAGCTGGCTGTGAGCCTTGTCAATGTCATATCCATGGCTCCGTGAATGAGTTCTGTAACCCTTCCACTGGTCAGTGTAACTGTAAAGAAAATGTCGCAGGACTTAACTGCGATACTTGCATTGACAATTTTTACGGGTTGGATGCTTCCGGCTGTAAGCCTTGCAACTGTAATGCTACAGGATCCATCTCTGGTACCGTGTGTGATTCTAAAACAGGACACTGTATTTGCAAGCCTAACTTTGGGCAAAGGCAATGTAATGCTTGCTTAGATGGGCACTATGAAGTGCAGCAAAATGGTTCCTTAGCCTGTCTGCCATGTCACTGCGAAAAGGCTGGTACGGTAAATGGGTCATTGATGTGTGACAAATCGACTGGACAATGTTCTTGCAAAACTGGTGTCACAGGCCTTTGGTGCAGTCAGTGTATGCCTCACACATACAATCTCACTGCTAGAAATCCTCTTGGCTGTGAGTTTTGTGACTGCGATCCCTTGGGGACATTACCAGGAACAGTTTGTAACCAAATCAATGGACAATGTGTTTGCCTGCTTCAGCGCCAGGGACGAAAGTGTAGTCAGTGTAAACCAGGTAAGAAAAGAACAAATCCTGTTTCTTAACAGTTTATTGTAAAGCCCTTTTTTCTCCTTTGTCACTCTAAGCATTCTGCAAGAGGTTGGGTAGACCTCCAATGTGCTGATACTGTGTCTACAAATACTGCAGCAAGCCATATGGCATCTGTACCATTTGATTCCTCAGTAATCTGCTCTACCAATGATTAGAAATGTGGCAGTGCCCACCGCCACAGAAATATTCAGACAACATAGTACCTTTATTCATGCAAAATATTTGTGGAACATACCCATCAATTACAGTGAGAAGGGCAATGTAATAGTCACAAAAATGCATATACTGTGTATGAAGTTTAAGAACCACCGTAATGGTCTGTCATTGTAATCTCTCTCTGTCTAAACAAAAATGCCACCTTTATTATATTACCTATAAGCCACATCTGGACAGCCAAAGCCAGTTATCCTAGGGACCTTTGAGCCCAAGCTTTTTTAAATGGCTTATAAAATCTTTGAGGTGGTAGTGGCAAGCTGTATTTTCATGTTGAATGCTAAACCTTTAAGTGTCTCAGATTTTGGCATGTAGTTTTGTCTGTCCAGTAGTCTTCTTTGAATGATATGATTGAGATGTTGTGTATGTGGAACAATTGTGCTGTAGATATTGTGATTTTTAAAAACTCAGATGCCACTAATTTAACTCTTTTAAAAAGTACCCAAAAGTGTACTCATAACACCTTGAGGTAGCTTTTGATATCTTCTTTTCACATTTGTCTCTTTCCTCCATGCCCCATCTTAACCTCTCCAATCTGGATAAAACGCTGTTGTATTTTCATGTGTTCTAGCAATTTAGGCATTGGCTAATTTGACTGGGTAGTTTCAAAGTGATAATTGAAAAAAATTACTGTCCTGATACTGTACATTCAATAGTATCAATTAGCCGACAATATTTATATACCACTTTTCAACAAAAAGTGGTTTACAGGCACTATTATTATTAGTTAAATGGCTCCCTTTCCCAAAAGGGCTCACAATCTAAAACATGCACAACACCACCAGCAACAGTCACTAGAACAGACACTGTGAACAGGGTAGTTACTTTCCCCCTGCTAAATATAAGGGGAACACCACTTTAAAAAGTTCCTCTCGCCCAGTTAATAGGAGTATCCTTCACAGTATAGCAGTGGTTCTCAACCTTTCTTGCACTGGGACCTCCTTTTTAGGTACAACAACCTGTCAGAACCCACCTAAGACCCAGGGTTGGAAGTGATGTCATTAAGCAGGAAGTGAAGTCATTGTTTTTGATAAATCACACTTTTTTTAAAGTCAAAAGAACTCCACATCCTTTTTAGAATGTTCTGAACGCTTTATCTCTGACGTTTGAGTTCAGTGATTGAATACATTGCTGTGCCACATTTTAGAAAGTCTTCAGAGTATTTATGTTCCTCTTCCTCACCCAGGCATGTGTACAGAAGATGTGACATGCTCACTCAGAAAGAGATCCGGGGCAGACTTCATCACAAGCATTTTCACAAAGCAAAACAAGTCCAAAGCGAGGCTAATTTCCCTCGCAGCCACAAACATTGAGGAAGTGGCAGTTTAATGGGGAAGCCTCTACCCTAGCCAAAATGAAGCTTCCAAAATAGTGGTGCACAGCTTTTTAATATGGCTGCCCCAAGCAACCCACTTGGGGGACCTTGCACCCAGGCTGGGAACAACTGCTGTTTAAGCTAAATAATTTCACTTAAAAACCCTGAAATCACAAATATAATAAAGCCACATGTAGTGTGCGAACAATTAGATTTATTCCAAATTGAGTGTATAAAAATGTCCAAGCACGTTAAAAAGGTACATCAACTTCCCGCTGTGTAGCAAGGATTTGAAGAGAGGTTAAAAATGCTGCTTAACCCCCATTAAGCTTAAATAAATAAATAAATAAAAATTATTTTGGTGCATGTGCTAATAAATATGGCATGTCTGGTTTTTCTACCCAGTTCCTTCCCCAGTGTTGCCTGACCTCTTGACCTCCAGTAGCAAGCATTTAATCAGAGGACAGGCTGGGATAGGCAGAGAAACGATGCCAGGACTTTCTGGGCCTGTGAGCCACCTTTGTCCTTGAAAACGAACAGCAACGATTTATGCTCCTTTATCATGCTTTAAAAATAAAAATAAAAATCTTAAATTACAGTGTAAATTGAAGGGGAGAAATGCCTTATGCTCAGTAGAGTACTTCTGGATACTTAAAAAAAAAATCCCACACCCTTGTTTAATGTTTCAGTGTAGGCTTGCCCCCGCCCTTCCTGGCAGGTATTAATGTGTCATAAGTATTACTATACATTTTTGGTGTTCCCAAAGTCCTTATCTGACCTATTCCATGTTTGCACTTGTTTTGCTGGTTTAGGAGAATTGTAACATGCTGGCCCCTATTTAATTTTGAACGGGTCCTTGTTGCAAAACCAACCACACTGACGTTCCCTTCCATTGGCATATGGGAAGTAGTGAAAGTGCAGAAGAGGAAGGATATCCATGTTAGATGTGCATATGAAGCACACATTCAGATACGGATGTCACTCTCATTGTGCTATGTAGGCTGGGATGTGGATTTGACAGTGCATTCTGTTGTACAGAGAAAACATTGGCTTGACCGTCTTGCCAGAGTGCTATAGTGGTTGCTGTCAGACTGGTACCTGAGAAACCCAGGTGTATTTCCCCAATCACCATGAAGCTCACTGGGTAGCCAGAGATGCTGTCTTAGCTTTGTTGTTCAGTCGCTAAGTCGTGTCCGACTCTTCGCGACCCCATGGACCACAGCACGCCGGGCCTCCCTGTCCTCCACTAGCTTCTGGAGTTCACCCAATTTCATGTTCATTGCTTCGGTGACAGTATCTAACCATCTCATCCTCTGCCGCCCCCTTCTCCTTTTGCCTTCAATCTTTCCCAGCATGAGGGTCTTTTCTAAAGAGTCCTCTCTTCTCATGAGGTGGCCAAAGTACTTGAGCTTCAGCTTCAGAATTTGTCCTTCCAGGGAGCAATCAGGCTTGACTTCCTGGAGGATTGACTGATTGGATCTCCTTGCAGTCCAGGGGACTCTCAAGAGTCTTCTCCAACACCATAATTCGAAAGCATCTATTCTTCGGCGCTCTGCCTTTCTTATGGTCCAGCTCTCACATCCATACATTGCTACTGGGAAAACCATCGCTTTGACTGTGCGAACCTTTGTTGGCAGGGTGATGTCTTGGCTGTTGATTAAGTTGTCTAGGTTTGCCATAGCTTTTCTCCCTAGAAGTAAACATCTTTTAATTTCAAGGCTGCAGTCACCATCTGCGCTGATCTTGGAGCCCAGGAAAATAAAGTCTGTCACTGCTTCCATTTCTTCCCCTTCTATTTGCCAGGAAGTGATGGGAGTGGTTGCCATGATCTTAGTTTTTTTAATGTTGAGCTTCAAGCCAATTTTGGCACTTTCCTCTTTCACCCTCATCAGAAGGTTCTTTAGGTCTTCCTCACTTTCTGCCATTAGAGTGGTATCGTCTGCATATCTGAGGTTGTTGATATTTCTCCCAGCAATCTTGATTCCAGCTTGTGAATCATCCAGCCCTGCCTTCCTCATGATGTACTCTGCATATAATTTAAATAAGCAGGGTGACAGTATATAGCCTTGTCGTACTCCTTTCCCAATTTGAAACCAGTCGGTTGTTCCATGTCCAATTCTAACTGTAGCTTCCTGACCCGCATACAGGTTTCTCAGAAGGCAGATAAGGTGATCTGGTACTCCCATCTCTTCAAGAACTTGCCACAGTTTGTTGTGATCCACACAATCAAAGGCTTCATAGTCAATGAAGCAGTGTCAATGAAGGGTGTCTTAGCTTAACCAACCTTATAGGATTGCCGTGAGGATAAAAGAGTAGATGTTGCACTGATTTCTGTGCATTTAGGTTTGTTTTTGGCTTTTTTAATTAAACAATGAGATGTCCCTTACCCCAAACAGCAACAGTGTGGGATAGCATTGCCTGGGAACAGTTGTAAAACAGCAAGGGCAAGGGTGAAAGCAATAAAAAAATGAACTTTGTTTTTAGCTGATACTTTTTGACAGATGGACAAGATAAGACATGACATTAAAAAGCAGCAAAAATGGAATCTCGCAAACATTTAGTGCATCAATGCACCTAGCGCCTGATCAGATTATAGGCATGTCTTGGTATCCACTAGGTCACCACTTCCCCCATGGATATATGAAGTCATGGATGCTGATGACACCTTTTTAAAGATAAGGTAACTTCAGCGGTTTTGCTGCAACAAGGTAAAAAAAAAGACCTGTTTAATGTTCCCCTGTGTTTTTAATAGGTGTCCCAGTATCCATGGATAACGGAAACTGTGGATTCCAAACCAGTGGATACCAGGGCACGCCTGTATTTCTTTACTCCCTTCTGCAACCTTATTTTTGTTTTGCTTATTTTTGATCTCAACTTATTTGGCTCCAAATGAGACAAACTGAAACAGATATGATAGAATTAGAATATTTATCTTGTTACATAAAATATATAGGAAAACACATTTCTTGGGAACTATCGAGTTTACCCCTGATTTTCATTCCATTTTAGGAGACATTTGTCTGGTTTTAGCTTTGAAAGTTAGGGTATATTAATAATAAAAAAATGTGTATTTTTAAACACCATCTTTTTTTTTTTTAGGTTTCTATGTTTCTCCACATAGTATTAATGGATGCCTTCCCTGTTCGTGCCATACAACTGGTTCAGTGAATGAGGTCTGTGACAATCTCACTGGCCAGTGCATTTGCCAAGATGATTCTGTTGCTGGGATGAGATGTGATCACTGCGGGCCACTGTATTATGGATTTGACTCTGAAACTGGGAAGTGAGTGTTTCTTTTTAGAAATGAGGTTAACTTTTCTGCATCTTCAGCGCTCATTTCAAAAGGTATATGCAGTGAGGGAAATCCTGACCAGATACTGTAGCTGAGCAAATCACACAGAGAACTGAAAGTTTGGGCGCAATCCAAGGTGTCTCTTGGGCCGACACAGTTGGTTTGTGTTGGCCCAGGGTTGTTGCAAATATGCCATAAGGTATGTCTGCATCGGTGCACGAGGCAGTGGGTTGGCACAAAGACTCACTGATGCCAGGCACACTGTGGAGGAAAGCCAGTAAGCTGCCCTGGTGTTGGTCAAGTTTGGCCAGCACAGGGACTTGGCAGGGTGGGCAGACGGATGAAGCCCCGAATGTGCCCGGGGCAGGGTGACATAACTGCGCCCCCAGCGTGTCGCCCCACCCCCATGTTTCGCCCTGCCACACCTCCATGTGCCCGGAATAGCTCCATAACAGAGCGAAACAGAACCAGGGGGGGGGGGGGGCCCTAAAAAGCGTGCAGGTTCTTCCGCACAATGGCGCCTCGCTGCTGCTGGCACCCATGGCTCCCACCACCCCTTGCTACACCCTTCCTCCGCCCCTGGGGAGAGATGGGAGGGAGGTGGAATGGGGCAGGAGAAGGGCAGCTCCATGGGTGGGCTGGCCCAGGGAAAGGGTGGAGTTTGGATCTGGCCATTCGGTTGGATCTTAACCCCTGTCCCCAGGCCTTATGGCCCCAATATGGGCCACTTGAACTTGCGCCAGTGATTTTGCTGATTCAGCAACCCCATAGGGCCGCCTGGGGCTTACCCTGCAATAAGGGAACAAACTTCCCCTTGCCCTGCAGTGAGCTCCAGCTGCCTCTTACCCTGCATAGGATGCAAACGCAGGACAGCTTACTTGCCTGCTCCCACACAGGTTAGGCTTAGGCTGCCCCCCTTTTCAAGTCCTAGTCAGTAATTGCAGCTTAGGTAGGTCAGTGGAAAATATCCCAAAGCCTGGCTTTGAGGTTCCAGGGAACTGTGATACGCACAGCTCAGGGGAGCAAGAGAATGTTCAATCCTTATGTTTGTTGGATCAAACATAGTTAACCTCCCAGACCTTACTGGTGTCATCACTGCCTAATTTTGTCTCCATCCCTAACTATAATAGTCCTATGCTATTGGGCAAAGGAGAACTTACACAGAAAATATGCTCTGCGTAAGCTGTAGTAGCTGATAATCGCATTTCGTTTATCTTACAGTTATGTGTTTATGACACTGGGTTAGTAAGCAAGGTTTTCCCATAAGCATGAATAATGACGGTTTTGAACATGTTGCTGGAAAGGTTTCTACCTATGCCCAGAGACTCAATGAAATAAAGATTTTTCTATATGAATATTACTCCTCTCATAATCAATATTGCAATTCATCTTGGCTTGGTTATTTCTTTTTCTGTGATTTAAAAACTTACTTTTTCACTGTTGATATTCTATTATGAACTTGGATTGCGCATGATTTAAAAGAGATCTTGAAAAGTATTTTTGTCACCTCTACAGAGGCAAAGCTTGAACCTTTGCGGTGCTGTACAGACACAAAGATACAGCTTAGCTTTAACTGTCTGGGTGCTGGTTCAAAGCTGGTTCAAAGACTTTGCTGGGATAAAGTGGGTCGGAAGTGATATTATGGACAGACACAACCTGGTGACTGCTCAGTGGTGTATCATGGGTGGAGCCTGAGGAGCAGCTGCTCCAGGCACAGTTCAAATTGTTCAAGTTCAAGTGGGCGCAATTTTTGCAATATCAAAATGCAAATAACAGCACCTGCAAATATTTGGTGCCCCCCCCTTTCCAAACTCACCACCAGTGCATGGCTGTACGCGATGCGAACAATTCTCGGAGTTGTGATGAGGTCATGTCACCACTACACCCACTTCCTTATCTGGAGGCTCTCCAACAAAGAGTTTAATGAACAAGGCATTCCAATCTACCCTCACTTCCGGGTCCTCCAGGTGTCCTAAGGAGGCACTTGAGTAGAAATGAGGGTGGAAGCAACAGAAAAAAACCGTATGAAAGAAGTCATACGCAGAAAGAAGTCTACTCAGAAGTAAGTCCCACGAAGTTCACAAAGCAGTTTACAGGCAAATTGTAATAATAATAAAGTTAAATGGCTCCCTGTCCCAAAGGGCTCACAATCTAAAAAAAAGGCAGACCACCAGCAACAGCTACAAGAAAGACTGTGCAGGGGTGAGGAGGGACAATTACTCTCCCCCTGCTAAATATAAGAGGAACACCACTTGAAAAAGTGCCTCTTGCCCAGTTAGCAGGGGTGTTCATTAAACTCTTTGTTGGAGAGCCTCCAAATAAGGAAGTGGCTGATGATGTGACGTCATTGCAACTCCGAGAGCATACAGCTGGGTGCTGGCCTCACTGTTCCAGCACGGCTTAGGTTTGCACCCCTAAACTGGTCCTTTGACAGCACATACAATTTCTAAATTGGTGAAGATAACCCAGAAACAAAAGATTGGCCGGTTAGGCATTGTTCTTACATGCTGTTACGCCTAATTTGACATATTGTGCCAACATCTGCAATAAAGAGCCATAAGGCTTGGCTGAATTCATTATTCCCTCCCAAGCCAAGGACTGCTGGTCTTCAGGGATACTATCACTGGGGTACACATCCTCTGACTGGCTCACATGCTTGCCTGCCTATACATTTAATACACCACATCAGAACTGAACTGAGGATAGCTGATTACTGTAATTCAAAAATTCAGTGATGGCCAGTTCACACATACATGACATGGTTTATCATTGCTCAGTTACTTAACACTTCATTCATACCTGGCCTTATTGAAAAAAAATATTTTGTTTGAGATTACACAAGTGATGGATGAGCCTTCCCTGGCTTGTTTGGGACAGAAAAAACTTTGGAAAGACGTTTGGATTATCACCAAACCAACCAGAACTCTACTCCCCTAAGCCCTTTCTTCCCATTTACTTACCCAGTTCACTATTCTTTTTTAATTCCCTCTCACCCCGCTTAGCAGGCTAGGGCAGTGATTCCCAAAAGCACAAAGGGCAGGGCTTTCTCTGTGGCAGGTTTCAGGCTCTTGAACTCCATGCCGCAGGAGATAGAATGGAATGGAAGATGTCCGCCCTTTCACTAGATCTTGTGCAATCCAAGATGGTGCCTGAGAGAGATGGGAAGAAGAGGCCACCATGAAGGAAGGGCATAGCACATTACACAGATAATATGATTGGTATTATTTATTGTACTAAATTGGGAGCACAATCCTAACCTGGAATTAGGCTGGCACAGTTAGGCGCTTGCCCTGTGGAGGCTCCAGCTGCCTCCCAACCTACACTGGATACAGTACAGGCCTGCCTATTACAGTGCAGGTTAGGATTGCCCTGGTAAAGGTAACTGCCAGCATCAGTTGCAGAGGGCGTGTTAAAATTAAATAAATAAGCTCTTTGACTGCTGCAAAATGATAGATTTTGAAAGTGTTTTTGGTATGACAGAGACATAACTACTTGTAGTGAACACATGGCTTTATTTTGTCTCTCTATTTTCTTTAAGGAAACGTATTTTAAAGTACAGTAATATAAAAACATGCAAAATGTGTTTTGAAAGCCTATAATGGGAAGAGCACACACTTTGGGCAACAATTCTTTTATCAGGTCAAATTCTAGTTCATTGGTCCCCTCATTACAGCCTGCATGCGAAGTCTGGTTCGCCAACAAATTTTGACCAACCTGCAAAGTCCAGTGGCATGATAGTTACATATGTGTACTCTGTGCTCCATCCTGTCCTACTCTCACCCTGCCTGCCATCATGCATCTTTTTCTACCAATGGATAAAACAAATGTTGGGCTGGGTCTTTCTTGGGGGCAGGGAGAGAGAGGGGGGGGAATGTCCCATTGCTAAAGCAGCCTTCCACCACCTGCCTCTTCCCCATCCCTACTTACCACCATCTTCCCATTGCAAATATACGTAACGTTATTTCCAAAATGTATATATTAATGTTGATTCCCTGGTCACCTCCCCAATGAATGGTTCAGCAATGCCCTGCATGAGCTGATGACCCAATTTTCCACTGCCCTGGACCATAAGTAGAAGAAATGCTATCACATAAATGGTGAAAGTTACTTTTTTATGTAAAGAGATTGATGGTATTTACATTTTCTCCTACAGCCCAGTTTGTTAGGTTCTTCGTTTGTGATGCTTAATTATGTGAGTCAAAGAAAGCCACTGAATTAAGCCCTACTGTGTCTAGCTGAAGTGTTAATGCGCTTTCATTACTTTCTTGATTTGTTTTTGTTTATAGATGTCAGCGTTGTAATTGTCATCCCGCAGGAGCCATTAATGGGACTTGTCATCCTATTACTGGACAATGTGTATGTAAACAATTTGTTACTGGCTCAAAATGTGACAACTGTGTTCCCGGGGCTGGTAATTTGGATGCCCATAACCTATTTGGCTGCAGTAAAAGTAAGTGGCTGTTGGTCTTAAGAGCATATATTTCAAGCTAATTACTCTTACTGATTTAGTGAGCATTAGTAATTGTAATTCTCAAAATAGATACTCAAAATCCAACTTCTAATTTTTTTTTTATTTCTGTCAATAATTGGGAGATAAATCGTATTTTGTTGCTTGGAGATGCAGTGTCCAAATCATGAATTTTTGTCTTAGTGAAAGAAAGTCAATTACACAAGTGCTCCAGAACTGCTGCTATTTTCTATTTATATAGCACAATTCACATACATGGTGCTTTACAATGGATGAGATAAACAGTAGTATGCAATTATTCAAGGTACACATACTTACATTTAGTTACAGCAGGACCAAGAGGTTGCTAACAGGTTAACCCCTGCTAACTGGGCAAGAGGCACTTTTTCAAGTGGTGTCCTCTTATATTTAGCAGGGGGAGAGCAATTGTCCCTCTTCACCCCAGCACAGTGTCTTTCTTGTGGCTGTTGCTGGTTTTGTTCTCCATTCTTCTAGATTGTGAGCCCTTTTGGGACAGGGAGCCATTTAACTTAAATGTTATTATTTGCCTGTAAACCGCTTTGTGAACTTTGTGTTGAAAAGCGGTATATAACTACTAGTGATTGATTGATTGACCAAGAGGTTGTGTTAAGAAGAGATACGAAGAAAGTGAGAAAGGAAGTATCACACATGAGAATTGCCCAGATAGAATTTGTGATCCTGGGTTATAACTTACTTTGAAGAGCATCTCCCATTAAGTCTCATTAAAATCCTGAAATTTGACTATGACTTTTATTAACAAATTCATTACATATTTATCCTAATTCTCTAAATCACAAGAAGTTCCAGGAACACAGTGCTACTTGGATTCAGATAACAATTTGTCTCATGGCTTGTTGCCACCTTGCTTCTCCATTTCTGATAAAAAGATAAAAAAGTGAATATTTCCTTCCCACCTATGCATTCTTGCCCCCTAGAATCTAGGGCCTAGACCACAGAATCATTGGCTGAATGTAGCCCACAACCATTTGATCTAAGATGTTTGTTTTCATTAGCTTTTTAGTCCTAATGAAGTCCAGACTTGAACTTCTGCAGTTGTAAGAAGCCATCAGCATGGCATGTTCCGTAGGCAGGACCGGCCTTATGATACTTTGGGCCCTGGACCAGAGTGGGGGCCTGCATTGGGGTGGCTAGTGGAGTGCCTGCAGCCATATTTGGCACGCACTCTGTAGCTGATGCTCCAGCATGCAATCTTCCATGCCCAGACATCTCTGGGAGAGTGCAGTGTGTGGAGCATTGCCACTGGGTGGCCCTCCCTCCCAGCCACCCCTGGATGTGATTGGCTTGAAATTGCGCCCCCCTGGAAGCAGGTGGGGGGGTGACACTGCCGCCAGATTCTTTCCCACTGTCACTCATCATAGTGAGTGGGGCCCCACAAAAGTATCTTGCATTGGGTCCTGCAACTCCTAAGACTGGTCTTGTCTGAAGGCATGTGATAAGCAACCTTGCAGAAAGCAGATCTGGGTCTGGTCAGTGCCTGAAAGGAAAACTGCCTGCTACACCCATGTACAACTCTGCGATGGGAAAAAAAAGAAACAAATGAATAAACTCTGTAGTGAGAACACTATTCTGTTATAACCCAGCTTGGGTTGACTTTGCAAGTAGTCACCCATGACATGGTTCTATATGTGTTCCTTAGGTCCATTTGTTTAAAAAAAAAAAGCCACTTTCTAGTGGACAGAAATTAAACTTCTCTGTGACTATCTATATATTATTTATTTATATTTTATTTGAAGAATTTATACCCCGCCTTTCCCATGCCAAAGCAAATGCCCAAATGCGGCTTACAGAGAGAACAAAGTACAATGTAACCACAATAAGTAAAACAAGATTAAAACAACAACAGTATTAAACGTTAATGGGAACAATGAGAGTGAACAAGAATGAAGCCAGATACAAGTCTCCATATCAGGCCGTTTTGGAGGTTGGGAAAACATCATATTATGTAATTTACTGTTACCCAGCATTTCCTCCTCATAGAAATTAAGGGATACTCATTATTGCATATGGTACTTGTACAAGCAGTGGCATGGATGCATCAGTGATTCCTGAATTTTGAAATAAACCAACAGAGTCGGAAGCTTGTGAAGAACTTTGTGTGCTCACATATTTAGATTGCAGCTTCTATCTAGTCTCGACTGGCCTTATATAATTGTCTCTTTCTTGCTGGTTTTCCTCACTAATAATATGCAGTTTGTATCTGTTCTTTCTTAGCTGAAAATGTGAGTACTAATTCAAATTTGTGTGAGATTAAAATCTAGTGTAATGGCAGCAAGATCATTAATTGTTATGTTAGACTTTTTTTTAATGAAACCCATCTCTTTGGCAAAGATATGATATACTATTTTTTTTCCATCTGTATAAATCACACCCAGTATCTTTGTGCTCCTCTACAGAATGAATTACGCAGACATCAAAATGAGTTGGATGGAAATGCATCCTCTAAAAAAGCAACATACGATTAAATTTCTAAATTAATGCTCACTGATAAATGGGAATCCGTGTTATGTTGTTTCCTAAACGATAAGGGTGCAGTTTTGCATAGCCTGCACAGGCAGTCAATAGGAGCTGAGGCCCTACTTTCATCTGCTTTGCTGCCAGGAGTGCTGCATATTAGTTTAACCATTTGTTTCCAAACAGACAAATGGCCTGGCCTGCAGGCATTTGCAAGCTGGTTCTCCTCCTTAGGCCTTAGACCCACTTTTCCTGTGAATCGTTGGCTTGTCAGAAGCAGAACAAAATTGGAGACGGTCATAGGAGAGGTGCAGAAAGTTCTACCTTTGAGGTGCATGGCCTGGCTGTGCATCCAACAGGGGCCTTGAGGAGAGGTGGCATATGGTGAGAGGAGGGCTCCACAGATTGCTATGGGATGGTATGTGGCCAGTGTCGTCATCCGCAAATGAACTCTCAGAACGCTGGGAGGGATGTGGGCGGGACTTTCGCGTGATTGGCAGCCCGCCCGTTTCGTTCCGCGGCTGCCCTGGCCTCGAGGGGGGATGCCCCCGGTTGGCATGGCTCCCCGCTGCTTGCCCAGGCACCCGGCACGCCCCCCCCGGCGAGCAGGCACCCCTCGAGGCCAGGGCAGCTGCGGAACGAAACGGATCGGCAGCCAATCATGGTGAAGCCCTGCATAAGTCCCTCCCAGCGTTCCGGGAGTTCATTTGCGGATGACGACGCTGTATGTGGCTTAGTATGTGCTGCTTGTGCTGGACTACACCCTGAAAAAGGTATATAGAGAGCTTTACAAAAATGATGCTGTCTTAGAGATTGTGCATTTGTGGTTTCCTGTGTATCCTGGTTGACTGCTTTGATATGCACATTTGCTTTTGTAAGTAAAATTTTCTTACAGAGAAATTTTGAAGCAATCATTTTCTTATTGATCATCTGTGAAGCCACATGTCTGCCACTTGAGAACATTCCTCTCTTTTAGAGGAAACCTTTTCTTCAAGGATGTGTTTCAGTTTGTCAAGATACATAATGGCTGCCTTTGTTCTATAAATCTGTGTTTATTATTGTGCTTCAGTACCTTCTCAGCAACCTCCACCAGAAGGACGAGTTCTAAATTCTTCTGCCATCAGACTTACCTGGAATCCACCCGATTCTCCAAATTCCAACCGGCTTACTTACCAGCTCTACAGAGATGCGAGTGGAATCTATACGACAGAAGACCATTACCCTTATAGTGAGTGCTCATGAATACTACATAATGTATAGTTTACATTGAGTGTATCTTCTGTTCGTCATCTTCTTGTCAGTTGCTATTCTCCCTGGGATGCCTGTTATCCAGAAGTTCTCCCATGTCCATGCTAAGCATAATGTCTTGGCTTCAGTTTTTCACACATCATGGATTTTCTCAGTGGATTTCCTTTTCAGGTTTCCCCTTTCTACCCCAAGCTATTTGCAGGAACACATTTAAGTAACATAATAATATATCATGGCAGGTGTGAAGAAATTTCAGTTCTTATTTCAGTGATGTGATCTAATAGCATTACTACACTGTGGGCGAGAGAGAAGATGAGAGTCAGACTGGCTGGTTGAAGTAGGTGTTTTTCCTACTGTGGGATGCAGCGGTAGCCTCCTGGCTACCACTGCACTCTTGGGTGGTCGGGCAGTTTAGGATTGGACTGTAAATCCTGATTGGCCTCTCTTACAAGCATTCAATACCTTCTTCAGGCTCAAATCCAGATATTTGTGTACCTTTGTACGCTACCATTCTGGATTGGATCTGTATAACTAGTCCAGGATAACATTTTCCAGCTTTTATTTTCTAAGAAAGGTACTTAGTAATTCAGGTTTACATCTGAGAAGGTGAGAAAATTAAATCCATGGAATTGCATGAATTGAGCAGTATTATATAGTAGTGTGATGCCATTTCAAGATTAATGTAGGTATGTATCACCTCTTAAAACATGGTCTGTCCACTGGATGCCTAATCAGAGATGGATATTGGTCTGTTCAACAAAAACAATTTAAATACTTTTTTTCTTTTTTAAAAATATATGTATTACCATTCTGACATTTCCTGACAATCACAGTAATTAATGATGTGAAAATAATCTACTATCTGGCATTTGAATACTAAGAAAAATGTGATAATACTGTCAGATTCTTATGTTTATGACTTTATTCTTGGTATGTGTGTACATCTGTAGTACACACAGGGGACACCACCTAAGTGCAACTCCTTGCATACAGGGCTTAGTACTAAATGAGTGTTTAAAATTACAAATGTGGAAGCATTGAACTTTTCAAGGAAAATTACAAATGGCTTCCAAACCTGCCCTGATGATGTGACTGATGGTTTATCAGCAAAATGAGTTCTTCTGTTAAAAGAATGTGCTGTCGACATATTCTCAGTTAAAGGAAGGACAGAATGCTTTCCAATGGCATAGCTGTTTAATACATCTAAACATATACAGTACAATATTGGCATTTCCATCTCACAAAAACTGAAAACTATTTGTATTAAGACCTTACTACAGAAATTAAAGCCCAATCCTATTCCGGAGCCCAGGATTACTGCAATGCCGAAATGGCTGCTGGTATGTCCTGCTGGGCAAGGGAAGCTCCTAGTGTTCGCTTTGGGGGGACGACGACATTTGTCCCTTACCCTGAGTAAAGCCCCAGCATCTGCAATGGGGCTTGAGTCTGCACCCTCTAAATTGTGGGTGCAGACTTGAGAAGCCCTGTGCCCAACACAGGCCCTCCTGCCACCCTCATCACACCACCTGGCGCTCACCTTTCCACCGTCGGTGGCTGGGGCCTCTTCGGTAGCACTGACCATGTGGTACAGGCCTCCATGCTGGCGCTTTCTCCTTGGGTGCTGCAAACGTGCTTTACGGCATGTCTGCAACGTTCGGCATCAGTGCTGAGGTTACAGTGCTGGCGCTGCAGCCCATAGGATTGGGCTTTTAGTAACATAAAATGCCATTTCTTTACTAGTTTAATGGCCCAGTCCTATTTTATTTTGACACCACATTGAGGGTGTGGATGCTGACATGGTCTCCATCAAATCCTAAGTCCATCCTGGCAACATCATGCTGAAAAAAAAAAACCCCTTGAAAGCTGCAAAAGAATAAACTGGGAAATCTGATGATAATGATGATGATGATGTTGATAATAATAATGGTATGGACAGGGGTACATAGGTAAAGACAGTGTCATCATCTGCTTACACTATACCACCTATATAACCTACCTAGTGTACTTTTAAAGTGATTATAATTCATAATTCTAATTTTAAAGTATACCCTTGGAATAAAAACACAAAACACTGCTTTATGCACTTTTCTTCCTTAGGGAAAAAACAAAATGTGTGAAAAATTAAAAGGTTTAAAAACAACACTACTTATATTTAAATGAGAGCAGATTACTGATAATTTTTTTGCCATCTTTAAAATGAAGATTTTTTAAAGCATCTTAAATTACCAAGTGTCTAGTTTAACATGCAATTAATCTTTTTAAAAAAAATACAGATATACTTTAATTTAGAAGAACCAATAAGTTTAATTGCTAAAGTTTTGACAAACTTAAGGGATGTAACTTTTTGTGTATCTGTTGCAGGCACCCAGGTCTTCACTGATACCTTTTTATATCCCTACACCTCCTACTCATATCACCTTGAGGCCAGCAATGTTCGTGGATCTACTAGCAGCTCAACCTTGACATATAGGACCCAGCCCGGGGTACCCGTAGGAAACTTGCATTTAAACCCAATTCTTCCTGTTGGGCCACACTCTATTTCGTTCAACTGGACAGCTTTATCAAACAACTCTGGTCCTATTGTGAAATATATCTTGAGATGCGCTTCCACCGTTGGTCTTCAGCCTTGTGGCCAGCATGAAGGCTTAGAGACCTTTGCAACTATTTGGAATTTGGTTCCCTTTACTAGATACAGTTTTTATCTTCAAGCTTGTACTAGTGGGGGCTGTTTGCTGAGCCAGCAGGTGGCAGTAATTACAGCACAGGCCCCTCCTGAGGAGCAGCAACCTCCAGCTGTGCAAAGCATCAGCTCTACAGAACTTGCTGTAGAATGGGAGCACCCCAAGAAACCAAATGGTAGGCTTTGATGTCCTTGGTTTAATAAGGTCACAAGCATAAGTTGCTTGATTATTTGAAATGTTTCATAGCAGGGGGTTCTCAAACTGTGTGCCATGATCCCTGGGGTAGGTCATGAGTAGCTTGGAAGGGGGTTGCAAAGAGCAAGAAGGCAGAGTGCTGTCAGAGCATCAAAAACCAGATTGCATTCCCTTTACTTGTGTAGAGAAACGCACCTAGCGTGGTCCCTCATTGTTGCGGCCTGAGTGATTTTGCCTCAGCCATGGTGGCGAGGGCCCGCCTGCCCCCAACCGCTTCCCGACTCAGGAAGTGGACGGGAGCACATGGGCACTCACAGCCATGGCCGAGGGAATCACTTGGTGCACAGGCTGGTGCCCCTAACCATTTGGTGCCCATGGCACCTGCCCTGTTTTGCCGCAGGGCAGAAATGGCACTGCAAACAACTTCTGAATGAGAAGTTGCAGACCCTGGTGGTGAAAGGAACATCTAAGTAAGTGAACGGCAATACAAAGTGCCAGGAGGCTAAAACCAGATAATCCAGATAAATAGGTTTTAGTTGCCTTATACTCTGCACTACCAGGGTAGCTCTCCAGCAGCTAGAACTGCTGGCCTGACCATCGCTGTGATATAGTGCTACCTAGTTTGCCACCTGAAACTTCTCCCATACATCTCAGTCTGACCTCTTAGATCATCTGAAGAGGCTCTCCTTCAAGTGCCCTCTCTATCCCGAGTTAAAGGGATGGCAGCTCGGGGGGGGGGGACCTTCTCTGTAGTGGCACCACAAATATGGAATTCCCTTCTAGAAGAATTAAGAACTACACTTTCCCTCATGGCTTTTTACAGTGGTCTTGAAACAACCTATGTTTGGCCTTTGAATGATGGTTGGTTGTCTGCTCTCTGTTCCTCTGACTGCTCCCCAGGACAATTGTTCCCCCTCTTCCGTGGCCTGACAAGATGTAAAGTGATGCACATTGGGGCAAAAAACCAAAACTTTACCTATAGGCTAATGGGTTCTGAGCTGTCTGTGACAGCTCAGGAGAGAGATCTCGGGGTGCTGGTGGACAATTCAATGAAGGTATCGACCCAGTGTGCGTCAGCAATTAAGAAGGCCAATTCCATGCTTGGGGTCATTAAAAAAGGGGTTGAGAATAAAACAGCCAATATTATCATGCCATTGTACAAATCGATGGTAAGGCCACACCTGGAATATTGTGTCCAGTTCTGGTCGCCGCACCTCAAAAAGGACATAGTGGAGTTGGAAAAGGTGCAGAAGAGAGCGACAACAATGATTACGGGGCTGGGGCACCTCCCTTATGAAGAAAGACTGCAGCGTTTGGGGCTCTTCAGTCTAGAAAAAAGGCGCCTGAGGGGGGACATGATTGAGACATACAAAATTATGCATGGAAGGGATAAAGTAGATAGAGGGATGTTCTTTTCCCTCTCTCAAAACACCAGAACCAGGGGGCATCCACTAAAGCTGAGGGTTGGGAGAGTTAAAACAGATAAAAGGAAGTACTTTTTTACCCACCGGGTAGTTAATCTGTGGAACTCCTTGCCACAGGAGGTGGTGATGGCATCTGGTCTTGATGCCTTTAAGAGGGGATTGGACAAATTTCTGGAGGAAAGGTCCATCGTGGGCTATAGGCAATGATGGATTGTGCAACCTCCTTACAAAGGTGGTGGGCTACTGGTACCGGGTGCAAGGGAGTGGCAACAGGATGCAAGCATCTTGTTTCTTGTTGTTTCATGCCTCCCTGGGGCACCTGGTGGGCCGCTGTGAGATACAGGAAGCTGGACTAGATGGGCCTTTGGCCTGATCCAGCAGGGCTCTTCTTATGTTCTTATGTTCTTATGTGTTGGGTTTTGTGATTTTTTTTTTTAAATATTTCTGTGTGTTCATGGTAAATGTTTAATGTTTTAATGCTTTTGGTTTTTTTTAAAATGCTTTTAAGCCTGCAATCCTTACCTGGCGTTAGGCTGGCACAAGTTAGGCCAGCAACGTTGGGCCGGCACAAGGGCCACTGTAAAGCGCTGAGAGCGCTTTACAGGGACAGGGAGGATATCATGCATCTGTGTGCTGACCTCTCTGAATCCAACAGTGGTCCAAACATACTTTACGGTGTCCCTTAAACTTTGCCGGCCTAACTCAAGGATTAGGATTGTGCTCTCACTTATTGTTACATTGTACTTTTATGTTCTCTGTTTTTATGTTCCCTTTATGTGCTTTTATGTACCCTTGGGCATTTGCTTTGGCATGGGGAAAGCAGGATATAAATGCTTCAAATAAATAATAATGACCAGAGAGGGTCATGGTCCCTGTCATGTTGGGCAAACTGGGCTAAGTTGTCTAGGGAGCCAAGAAGAGCCTGGTTGACATTTTAATACTTGTGCTTGCCTTTTCAATCTGAGTGCTTTAATGCAACTAGCAGTGCAAATTCCCTTAGGCCTAGCCAATTTTACCTGAATAGTCTTTAGTCTAGCTCTCGCGCTCTGTATCCTGATCTGCCTTTTGAACCTGACTGTGGCTGCAAACATGCCTCTAGCTTCTTTGCTCTCTGCTTTGGACCTTGATCTCTGACTGACTTGGTTCTGGCTTAATGTTCTGGACCTCTGCATTGGCTTAATTTGGACTACATACATGTGTCTGGCCTTTCCATCTTACTAGTGTCAAACCTCATCCCTCAGACAATGTATGCATACACTCAATAAAAGTATTGGCAGATCCAATGAGGGACAAATTTCTTCAAATGTGTGATCAAGAGTCAGCTTGGAAAATAGAAAGGAGACAACACTGAGGGCGCAATCCTAACCTGGAGTTAGGCCAGCAAAGTTTGACCAGCACAAGGCCACTGTAAAGCACATTTGGACCACTCTCAGAAGCAGGGGGGATGGCGCATGTTTGTGTTCTGGCCTCTATGACTCCGAGAGTGGTCCAAACATACTTTACAGTGTCCCTTGTGCCAGCCAAACTTTGCTGGCCTAACTGTGCCAGCCTAACTCCACGTTAGGATTGTGCTCTGAGCCTTTTCCTCATCTCTGGTCTCACACAGGCAGCTTTGCATGCCATTTTATGGGGTTATGCCATTTTAAAACATTACACCATCAGTGGGCATGGTCTTTTGCAGCAATAGTAGAAGAATTTTAAGATTAACATATTCCTTTGGTTAACCAGTCATTCTTATATCTCTAGGTGTAATTATTAGGTATGAATTGTATATGAAAGGAGCCCTGCAGTCAGGTGGAAGCTATTTTCCCCCCCGAGAGTCGTGTTTTTCAAGCCAGCGGGTGGTTCAATCCACATCCAGTGCTGGAATCTGCTAATGAAAATGCTTTAAGGCCACCTCTGACTAGCACTAGAGTCACTGATTTGGACCCATACACCAAGTATGAATTCCGGGTCTTAGCAGTCAACATGGCTGGGAGCACATTTTCAAACTGGACATCACAGAGAACTTCAGAGGCAGGTAATCATTAAGGATTGTAAACTCATTTTCAAAGCTTGGGAAAATGCTTTTCAAAACTCGTCATTTTGTCTTCCTATTTGTTTTAATACGCTTTGGATTTCTCTTGGGCATATTTAACTAATTGAGACTATTGCCTGATTGGGACCTATATGTAGCGGCGTCATGCAGCCAGAAAGCTGGGTGGGAGGAATGGGTGAGCGGCAGCCCGCCTGTTGCGTACCGCTCTGTTTTGCCGTCTTCCCCGCCCCCGCGGGGGTGGGGAAGACAGTAAAACGGAGCGGTACGCAACGGGTGGGCTGCCGCTCACCCGTTCCGCCCAGCGTTCCGGCTGCATGACGCCGCTGCCTATATGTATGTATGATTAGATTACAAGAAGGCCCACTGATTCTGGATCTGATTCAGTACAGAGAGAGGGATTTTGAATCCTTTGCCCCTGCTGTGGTCTTGGTCTGGAATGGGACCACCTGAGCTGCCTTATGCATGGGAGAAAGTTACCAAGCGCTTTCCTGCAGGGACAGATACGTTGAGTCTGGAATATCAGTGAATGCTGGGGGCTGATATTGTGGAATATATGTTCCTGCCACCAAAACTATCCCCATGTCTCCTGTTCTCTCTCCCATAGCTTCTCTTGTTGCAAAAATGCATGGCATGACATCATTTCTGTGTAGCAGCCAATAAAATTGAGTGGGGAGTGGCCAGGAAAAATTCACAAAGCAATGTTGCATCATGTTTGTTAGAATAGTGGAGGAAAGAGGAGTCACTGTGAGTTTTCCATGGGAATCCTGTATACTTCACAACATGTAGTTCTGACCTTTTAGAGGCAGTGTTTAAGTCACATGTGGCATGATCCAGTCTCATGCTTCATTTACCTGCTGAAATGAATGGGACTGAAAAATATTGACTATACCTGGATTGTTATGTTCTCAGATCCTATTTTCATGAAATTGGTGGATCCTTCAGCTTCTGCTGAATAAAAAACTTAAAATATGAGTCCCCTGTACAGATTCACTGGTTCAAATTTCATGCGCATACAATCTCTTCCCCAGGCAAGCCCATGCTCAAATTGATGTTTGCACTGACATTTTGTTGCTCTCTCTGCCAGTCTTCCTGCTCACCTTAGCTTACCCCAAGAAAGCATTGCCTTAAGGAAGAGGTAGATGTTAGTGGGCATCAGAGAGGTCCCATCAACACAGGAGAAGCCCCTTTGCCATAGGGCATCTCAGTGGCAAATAATGCATGGAGTGTCTTTTGAGGGGTTAATTACCAGGATCGACTGCTTGTAGTCAAACATACAAGAATTCCTGCTAGGAAAAAGGTGCTGTATGCCAGCAGTTTGAGACCTCTCTTTTGTTAATGGGACATTATTGGTTGGGGATAGTGGGGAAGGTAGTGCTAGCTACACTGATTTTTTTGAGTGTTCATACTGCAAAAAACTTGAAAATCTTGATTTATAGGCAGAGCAACCAGGAGGAATGAACAACTTTGCTAAATAAAACTAATTGGAAAGAGTTCATAAGCATAATTTCTTTCAGAATTTCTTGTTTAAATCACTAGAACTTTCTCAATACTTCCTTGCCAATTACGTTTTTGTTGCTTTTTTTGTCTGTTAAATAGAAAACAACACTTTCATTTTTGCTGTATAAAAACATGCTATAGCTCATTCTGCAACTTAACTGGATTTAAATCAATGGTAGCCTCAGAAATAAGTTCCACTGGTTTCCATTAAATTTACGTTCAAGAAAATTTGGTTAGGATCGCAGTTGTAGACTCATTTAAGTCAACCAGATGGGCATCTCAAGCCAAAACACATTTCATTTGGATGCATGCCTTCCTGATTTCTCTCTGATGATACCTTCTTCCAAATAAGTGGTTTAAAGGCAAGGATGTAGCATTCATTGGTTTGTGGACTGGGCAACATTAATGGATCCAGCAGGAATAGTTTAGGGACAGATTTGTAAATGGTATCTTCCAAAACGTAGCCATTTTACAGTATCTGTATAAGATTTTAAAAATGGAGACTTACCCATCCTGTAGAAGTCACATATCACATAATTAAACACCTCTATTATATCAGCTATTCTAATCCAAGAGAGACATGTTAATTTCATACCTGCTCAGCAATTAAATTTACTCTGACGATGTTTAAGTGTTCCACAAGCTTTCCTCTAATCAGGCTTTTCCCAGGTCACAGGAAGGCTGTGCTTTTAAAAACCCATCTACTTTGCTGTTATATGAAACCTATATTGTGTTTCAGATTTTAAGTGGTGGTTAGTGCACCATAAAAATAATAGATCCCATACTTTGCCTATAGGTGGGATGCATTTATTTTAAAATTATAGTGCTGAAAACCATATGAAAATTCCTTTTAGATCTAAAAATTAATTTCTGCAAGCTGCTTATTTAGGAATTGGAGGCGAATAGTCATTTTTATCAAGTTTAACAGATGGTATTTTACAAATATAGTGGGAAAACTTGCCTGACACATGTTGTTCATTTATTTTATGATAAATTAGCACATTTATTTGTGTTTTAGCTCCTGTATTCATGCCACCTCCATCAGTATTCCCTCTTTCACCATATTCTCTCAGTGTATCTTGGGAAAAGCCACAAGATAATGAAGCAAGAGGAGAAGTGATGGGATACAGCGTCAATGTAATTACCGCACAAAAAGTCTTGCCAGTGTTATCGCAGGTATTATTGTTATTAGCAATCTGTTTTCTCTGTTTATTGATATGTGGATATTATAAAGTGGTCCCAGCCTTGTTGGCGATGCCAAATTCTAATCTGCCAGTAGAGAAGCACTTGCAGTTGTCCAAGTGCAGCAGGGGGTATCAAAGCTTTATCATGGCAGTCTGCCCAGGGTGGAGCTGGCTGATGGTCTCTGTATGAGAGGACACGACCTATTTCTGGCAGTCTGTGCTGGAATTAAAATCATTGTGTACAAAAAGCAAGAATGTAGTTCTGTAAATATAAGAGCAGAAGCTACCATGTTTCCCAGTCTTTTAATCATGGCTCAGGGCAGCTACTGGCTGGAGACAGCTTTCCTTGGTTTTCTTGCTGTCTCATGTGAATTTTCCCTCCCTTCCCATTTCATTGTTAACCATTGCAAAGTATTGCCTCTGCCTTGATGCCAATGTCAGCTATGTTTAGCTTTGACTGGGGGAGGTTAATTTATTTGTTTTAATTATATAAAACGTTTATACCGTGCCAATCAGGATTGTGTCCTCCTAGCTGTCCAGGAAAGACAAAATTTTAATAAGATAAAATAAAACTCGAAAGGTGACACAACTGCCCAAATAAAATATCAGTTTTAAAATCAGTCATTAAAAAGCTTCATAAAACAATTGAGTATTTAAAATCTTCTTGAAAACTGAGACTCCCGAAGAGAAAATTCCAAAGCTGCTATTCAACACATAATTAGTGTTCACTTATTTATTATTATTATTATTTAAAAGATTTTTACCCCGCCTTTATGCCCGAAGGTTCACTTAAGCACAGACATAATATCCCATCATTGTTAATGATGGAAAGGAGAGGAATAGAATTTCCATGGGAGACAACCTTACTTTGTTTCACGGAGAGCAACACAGAATAGTATGGTGAAAGATTTATAATTTCAATTCACTTGTTGAATTTCCCTCAAAACAATTCTAGTTTTCCGTGAATGGTTCTTGGGAAACCATAAAGTGGTGGTATTCAAACTTTTTAGACCGGGACCCATTTTTTAGAATGATACCAGAAGAATGACCACCAGAAGTGATGTCATTAACCTGGAAGTGATGTTGTGGCAGGAAGTGACATCATCAAGCAGGAAGTGCTATCATTGTAATATAATAAAATGACTCTCCTGAAATGTAAATTGGCATTCTTGGACTGCAGCAGTTGTACAACCATGAAACATCCCTGACAGAAAGCAAGACTAGGACAAAATATGATATAAAAGCAGTGAACAAAAAACAAAATAAAAAAAACCCTCTGAATTTTCAAGTGAAAATTAACACTCACAATAGGAATATGACAAGAGTAATGTCTTCAGTTTCCAAGATGGCTGCTCCTAGCTTTCTACGACCCACCTGATATCAGGTTGCAACCCACCAAGTGGGTCCCAACCCACAGTTTGTATAACACTGCTATTAAAGAGGAACTCAACAATCTGAAGTCTAATTCCTCATTATTGTTAATGTATAATCTTATTAGCAGAAGGTAACAGAGGGACAAGGAGGTCTTCCATTTTTACTCTGTTTCCTTTGCAGGTTTTGTATATTGCTGCAGCTCATGAGCAGTCCTACACAGTAACAGGATTGGAACCGTACAGGATTTACTCTTTTACCATTACTCTCTGCAATCGTGTGGGCTGTATCAGCAGTGAACAAGGAATGGGACAAACTTTAGCAGCTGGTAAGGGGGAAGAAATATTGCCTCAAAGTGCAAAGTTAGCACGTACTTTTCTAATGAACATTATTACAGATGATCACAGGTTGATGCACAGTGACTGAGATAGGTGTAATGTTAATATAAAGTGACTACCTTAATTGGTATTTGTTTACCATGACAGATTAAAAACAAAACACCATGTTTTCCGTGTAGGTTTGTAGAATGTTAGAAAGCCCGAATGGGTTTCTTTCTCAGTGAGAAGTCATTTAATCTATTTTTGTTTGTTTACATTTTCTGCAACGAAAGTGCGTTTACTTAATGAATGAAATAAAAAAATCTTATTAGTAGTACTTATCACATCAGTAGCGTTTTAAATATACAAGCTTATTTGTTGTCTTCTAAGCTTGTGCTGTACCATTCAGCTGCAATACTTTTTCTCACGTAAGTGACTAACAGCCTACTCTTATACTCCACCATCTTCCTACATGCAGCAGGGCTGACAGAGCATGTGCTTTGGTGGGGAGGTGATCAGACAGCCATCAAACAGTAGGCCACCTGATCACCTATGTGTCTCCTTGTCAGTTTTTCTGCTGATGTAGGTCTGAGAAGAGGGTGGTGTGGATCGAAACGATGATAGGATCTAGCATGTACCTTTGCTGCTTAGATCCACCCACTTCCTGGCCCTTGTCCCCCCCCCCCAGACCGCCCACAAACCAACCCCTTTGCCACCTTACCTGAGCTGGCAACGCATCTAGGGGAGTCTGGTGCACACTCAGGGCGCCAACGTGTTCAATTTTCCAGCACTGATGCAGCCGCAATTAAGCCCCCAGGTAAGGGAACAAATGTTCTCTCACCTTGTGGAGGTCTGCAGGATGACTACACATCAGATAGACATGGAAAGATAGTGAAGAGTTTATGGGTCTCTGGTGAGGGTGCCTTAAAGAACAAATTTACCAATCTGTATGTGCTATTTTCCTGCCAACTTAGCAGTTTGAAAGCATGTAAAAATGCGAGTAGATAGGCATAGGTTATGAGTGTGTCCTCGGTGCAAGGAGCTCCAGGAACTCAGGGAATGGGTCTGCTCCCTGGAGGCCTTGGTTGCGGACCTGGAGAAGCAGAGGCAGGGAGAGAGGGACCACAATGAGACTTCTGGGGACTTGCAGGCTTCGTCCCATCCTCAGAGAGGCAGCTCATCAGCTGCCAGGGAAAGAAGTCTCAGGGCTGGAGAACATCAGCCTGGTATGGAGGGAAGCAGTCCCCCAATGGGGACCCCTTCTTCCAGTGATGAGCCCGCATCCAAACTCGCTAAGGATGCTCCTCGGCGGGTGGGGGGCCGTGGCTCCTTGTGTGGATGACTCTATAGTTAGGAATACAAAGTCTTGAATTGTGGCTGGAATGGAAGTGGCTGAATGCAGCATTAGTAGGTCAAACACATGACAGATCTCCTGCAAAACAGGATGAAAGCAAGGAATGAAAGACACGAGAGTCTAGTGACTCAATTTTTTAAATGTTTTTTTACCCATAGAATTCTATGGGATCTTTTGTAAGGTGAACTCAGTATTATTTGTTCATTGAGGGTCCTTGATGGCTTTCCCCCATATCTAAATGGGTGCTTTTTTGGTGTTGCACTTGGCTGAGGGTGCTGCATATTCCATACCAAATAATCAGTAGTTGACTTGATCTTTAGTTTCTCGTTTTCCTCCTAAAGCTACAAAACTTCCTTACTGACTTTTAATTGTGACTATATCCTGGGCCACAGTGGAGATAATGGAAGGCTGTCAGTCACATCATGCTTGTCACTGAGGGGATGAACTTGTACCATTTCAAACGGCAACTGGTGCTTGCATCACAAAATCATCCTACAAAACTCATTCACAGTGCAATCCTATGAATGTCTGCTCAGAAGTAAGTCCCATTGAAATGCTAGTTTTCTTGATGTATGGAACATTCATATCTGGAGAAGTACTTCATTATGTGAGTCCTGTTGGAAGTTGTCTATCCTAGCTTTATTGCCGCAGTGTCAACTTCATCCATTTGTCCACTAGGTCCATCCAGTCTCTTGATTGGGTGGGAGGATCATTCTAGAAAGAAGCTGTCTTTGTGCACCTTTTCCAAAGCCAAGTCAGTGGTTACCATTTTCAAGATACATAGCTGAGGGTGGATGGTTGCCTGATTTGCCTGAATGGTTAGGTCTGTCATACATAATTTAGGATTACCTTCTGTTAGGTTAAAATTCTGTTCACTTATTTGGAAGTGAGATATCAGCAGGTATCTCCTTAATCAGAGGTTGGATCAGATTGTTGGGGCTACAACTTTGAGAGAGAGAGAGAGAGAGAGAGAGAGAGAGAGAGAGAGAGAGAGAGAGA
>JAJKFI010000008.1:12717722-12742726 GCA_029204185.1 Lerista edwardsae
AGAGAGAGAGAGAGAGAGAGAGAGAGAGAGAGAGAGAGAGAGAGAGAAATCCTAAACTGGAGTTAGGCTGGCATAACCTAAGCCTGCAAACCTTGGCCAGCACAAGGCCACCATAAAGCATGTTTAGACTACTCTTGGAGTCAGGGAGGATGGCTCAAGTCTGTGTGGTGGCCTCTCTGACTCTGACAGCAGTACAAGCATACTTTAGGGTGGCCCTTGTGCTGGCCAAACTTTGCTGGCTTAGTTTATGCCCTGTAGGATTGTGCCCTGTAAGATAATGATATCAAGTGTTGGGCAGGCTGTGCTTTATGATTCAGCAGGAATTTTGAAACTGGGTCTTTGTGTGAATGTCCAAATGGAACACTAGTTCTGCCCAGGCAATGTCAGTGTGTACAATCTGTGCTTAGGAAAAAAAACCCAGGATTTTGCTTACTGGCTTTGCTTCTTGACCTCTTGATCAGATCATTTTATGGATTTATTTTACTATGTAGTTTTGCTTTGTGAACTACTCCTGTTCAAAAGTGGTACATAAATATTATTATTATTACTACTACTACTACTACTACTACTACTACTACTAATAATAATAATAATAATAATAATAATAATAATAATAATAATAATAATAATAATAATAAAAGAGCCTGCACATGTTCATGTTGTATGCTCTGTGAAGAATGTAATGAACGCTTGGAAATTGGAGGGAATGCACAACCCAGCCTTGCCTTACCCATTGATTTGCTGTATGAACATGTGTGTTGGCTGCTTTCTTCACTGCATGCATCACACTGTACATAAATGTGTTTTTCATTATCATTCCTAGCTACCTAGTTGTCACTTTTGAGTTGAAGAATTTTTCCACGCCAATCCTTTATATCTCTGTAGCTCAGCATTCTGCAAACCATTCTAATGAGCAGTTTCAATAGTAACTAACTAATGGAATTTAAATAGGATCCTTTGTTGTTATTAATAGTGAAGCATCCTTACCTGTTTGCCAATTTCTTGAAAATAAATAGCTCGTTGAAACTTGACAGCTTGTTTATGATTGTCTCCTTCCCAGTAGCTTTAATACTATGAAATTAATCCCATTAAACAAGACAAGCGACTATAAAATAGAGTGACCAATAGATATATACAGTCGGTACTTGTTATCTGCTAGGATTAGGTTCCTGGAAACCCTAGTGGACAGTGAATTAGCAGATAACGAACCATTGATTCTATGGTTCAAGGGCTACCATAGGGGGAAAGTGGTACGTTACCTGCCAATAGTAGAATCTAGCAGAGACCCTCAGGAAGCCAGCAGAGTGCAGTGGGAAGTGCCATGCTGCAGAGACCTTCCAGAGGCTGCAATTTTCAACCTTTTTCATTTCATTTCATCTTTAGTACCTTCTCACACTGAGAAGATACTAAAATTTTCAAGGCACCCCATCAGTTTTTTTTGACAATTGATAAGGCACACCATATTGTGTGTGTGATAAGGCACACCATATTGACCCCTGCTAACTGGGCAAGAGGCACTTTTTCAAGTGGTGTTTCTCTTATATTTAGCAGGGGGAGAGCAATTGGCCCCATTCATCCCTGCACAGTGTCTTTTCTAGTGGCTGTTGCTGGTGGTGTTCTGCATTTTTTTAGATTGTGAGCCCCTTTGGGACAGGGACCCATTTAATTTTATTATTATTACTATTTGCCTGTAAACCGCTTTGTGAACTTCATGTTGAAAAGCGGTATATAAGTACCTGTTGTTGATATTGCCAGTGCTGCTCATATCCCCCATTGGCCCTACAAATTAATGACCTTCCCCCACATTCCCATTCCCTGTGGACCAATCAATCAATCAATCAACAGGTACTTATATACCGCTTTTCAACACGAAGTTCACAAAGCGGTTTACAGGCAAATAGTAATAATAAAGTTAAATGGCTCCCTGTCCCAAAAGGGCTCACAATCTAATGAACCACTCATGGCACACCAATGTGCCATGGCACAGTGGTTGAAAATGACTGCCTTACAGGGTTTGTTGTATAGGTTACATCAAGGTAATATGTGTGGCACACTCAGAAAGCACTAAACAAATGAGTATTATTAATCAACCAAGCAACTGTGTTGCTTATATGTCCATTTCTGCTTTAAAGCAATTGGCAATGAATCAATGATTATGTTAGGTATGGCAATCCATTACCCATTAATTGGCAATCCATTACCCATTAACTGGGAATAAATCCATTGAACCCATGCAGAGGATTGCACTGCCTAGCATTTACAAAACAAAAACTTGATTGCCAATGCCCTTCTTGATGTGTATTATCAGGAGACAAGAATATTGTCTGCAGTGCATTTCAACAGATGTTGCTGGAGAACGTGGAAGGAAATAGAAGCCCCTGACCCAGCCATGCTATGCAGCGGTGTAGCTTCCTATGGGGTGGGGGGTGAGGCACAGCGCCCCAGGTGCCATCTTCGGGGTGTGTGTGTCACCACTGAACCACAAATTCCAAAAATGTACGGCATAATGTGGTCATGCTGGATACTGTTGGATGTGGAATTCCACCTGGAATTCCATGAAAAAAATGGAGTGTAATATCTCCATTCTATCAAAAGTTATGGCCAAAGAAGTAAAAACCGAAAATAAAACTTCTTTTGAACAAATCGCTATTTTAAAAATTGCAGTTTTAAGGAATAATACCATCATGCTGTATACTGTTGGATGCGTAATTTCACCAGGAATTCAATGAAATCCCCGAGTGTAATACCTTAATGTTAGCAAAAGGTATGGCCAAAAAAAACCCCAAAAATGTTTTGCTGTGGGGGGATGTAAAAAAATTACGTAGCCCCAGGTGCAAAATGCCCTAGCTACACCACTGATACTATGCACAAAGAGTGAGACAGATGCATATCTGTCCAGCTTCAGCTTCACAGGCTATACTTTTTGGGTAGTCTGTTAAGAATAATACAAACAAAAGCAAAGGGGCAACCAATGCTCCAAATGCATCTACCCCCAAGTTAGGACCTAGCAAATTGACTGCAGGTTCTGAATGCATGTGTGGCACCATGTGTGTGTATCTTTCTTGCAAAATGTACCTGAACATACAAATTTTGCCATGTGTATTCCTTGACTTACATCAGAAATATTATGGAAAAATAATGTGCATGGTGTAGAGATCTGTAACATTAAAGTAACTAAAAATGAAGAGATAAAATCTTTGCAAATTAAATTTCTTTCTTTAGAAATAATCAGATATCACTATTAAAATCTAGGACTGATGCTCACACAAACACTCCTACCGACTTTGCTGCCAATGGTGAACAGCTGGTGGCTGAGAGAAGATAACCATTTGGTTATTGTCTCTTGCTCATGTGTCAAATCAAAAGTGAATATTTAGACATTCAGAGGGCATGACAGGCCCATCTGTGTAGGTGTTGCCGTGCAAAACCTGCACAAACAGAATGATTGTCGAGACCAAACTGGCACAAGGAAAGGTGCTCGTGCAATATGTAAGTGCTTCTCACTCCTTCCTGTTTGCCTTGACATGCAAATCAGTTTCTTAGGATCAGAGTGCACAAGAATTTCTGTGAATATTTAACAGTAAGGTTGGATATTTATATATGGGCCATCAGATTTGGTATCCAGAATATGTAGATACTGGTCTGGGCTTCAGATTTACAAGCAAATGCCCAAATATCATGGTGTCAAAGAGTTTGGTCATTTATCAGTTGAATCGGAAGTGGTGTTATGGTGGTCAGTGAAATTGCTGTTAGCCCTAATAGGTGGCTAAAGCATGTTTTTAAAACAGTTTAAATGCATTTTTTTAAAGTGGAGTATGAGTATTGCATATTTGATGGAGGGTGGGTATGTTTTCCATGTGATGCTACTAATTTTGTTTTAAATTTGGGTGTCAAAAAATAAATTTGTATTTAATAGATTAAACAGTCTGTATGTAGCAGGCTTCCTTGACAAGAATCTGAGTTATAGAAATGGCATTGATTATCCAGGCTATCAGTATAACGCTGAGACAACTTGGACACTCACATTCATCTTAATTCCTCAGGATTCAAGTGTTTGATTTTGTTCCGGGCCCCTCACGAACTACACGGTCTTCATTGGTTCCCATCCAGCTAGTGTGACTCATGGCTGTATCCCTACTCAAGACTAAAATCAGAGCGAGGCATAATTTCAGCCCCTTTGTTTTCAGTGGAACTCGGTCATGACTTCATTCATTGGATTGGGGCCCTGGGTTTGCCCAGCCCCAGAATTAAGCTGAACTGCTTAATTGCTTTCCAGCACTGATACAGCCGTGTCAACAGGGTGTGTGCTGCATACTGCAGTGGACGGGCAGTCGTGCAGGCCTCCTCAGGGTAAAGGAATGTTTGTTTCTTTACCTCAGAGCTGCATTGCAGCTGCAACGGTGCTGGAAAGTTGGATAGGATTGGTCCCAGAAGCCATGTATGGCTCTTTTGGGATTGTTGAGGGATAGCCGAGCAAACAAACATGGCCTTGCGTTGGGAAGGATCCGGTCTCCCACGATACTGTGCTAGATACAGTGCAGGCCCGCCGGCCTGCCTGTTCCAGCGCAGTATAGAATTGTGCTGTTAATTTCATCTCAGTTGGAGAAGTTCCTGATAGGAAAACGTCTGCGGGGGAAACCGCGCGCTCTTTGCCCCCCCCACCCACCCTTGCCTCTGTTACGCTCTGAAATGGAGCTTTTCCGGGCGCAGGGAGGTGTGTCAGAGCGACACACGGGGGTGGGGCGACGTCCTGGGGGCGTGGTTTCGTCGCCTGCCATGGGCGCGCTCGGGCCTCCGTTCGTCACTGATTGTATTAAGATTTATTGTGGAAGTGAGATTATTCCAAGATTATTTTCCAAGATGAAGAACCTGAATTTGTCCTTAGACTGAATTTGGCCCCTTGGGAGTTTGAGAATAACTGCAAGTTGTTGCGGGAGATGGCGGGCGGGAGGCAGCAACGTGATCGGGAAGATTGTACTGCTGCTGAGGGTAAATGATTTGTTTTAGTACATATGCTATGCAGTACTGGCCTCCTGGGGAGTCCAAGGAGCCTACAGGTCCTTCTCCAGGGCTCCCCACACCTCCTAACAACTACAAAAGTGAAAAAACAAGCCACATCCAGTTTCACGATGAAAACAGGGAGTCTGCAGGCTTCCCCGAGCCCCCAGAAGCCTGGCGCTGCATGGAGTAAGTACTGACCATTTACCCCCAGCAGCAGCCCACTCTTCCCAATTGCTTTGCTGTCTTACCCTCTCCTCCAACTCCTTAAGAGGCCAGTCACAGGGTTTTTTCAGGCTGGGCATTGTGCTGCCCCAGTTTGAAAACCTCTGCCTTACAGGATAATTTAGAGGAAGGTGGCACACAGATGTCTCACAGTGCTACAGCTTTCCATTCTAATCAATAGCTCTTTGTAGCATGTAACATGATCTTAATTAGAGGTTCCTGTGCCTCACCCCTTCCTGGGTGAAGTCCCGGCTGACTCTCAGGAATGGCAGCTAAGGAACCAAGATGGGGCTAGGAGAGACTGTGCATGTTTTGGAAAGGTGAGGTCATTTGGGTCTCTGGTGCCATCATTTTGGGATGTCTGGTGGCATGGTCTTGGACACTGGGTTTCCTGGATGCCAGGTCCAGGCTCCAGTGTAATGTCAAGGCCAGGAACTGGGTCTGGCAGTGGTTTTCATGATCCAACTCCTCCTGATGAGAACCTGAGCTACTAGCCAGGGGTCACAACAGGTGCACAACAGTCAACCTTACCATTACATTTTTTTTGGGAGGCTTGCGAGTATCTCTGTAGGTCCCGCTGCTCTTTTCCTCTTCAGAGCTACACAGAGAGATTACTGTCTTTGACATTGTTCTTCCTTTTGGTAAATTAAATTGTCTGATAAACAAGCAAGCAAGCAAGCAAGCTGTTACGAACGAAATAAATCTTGAACCAAAGTGAAGCCATTTTTTGACACTTAAAGTGAATTGCTTATTAACAAACCGAGAGAGCTAGCTAATTGGGGGAGTAACTCAGAGAACATCTGAATGTTGATATATATATGAACTAACTGTATCCTTGAGAAGATCAAAAGTTTTGAGTTATCTTACTGGGTCTGTGGGAACTGGGAAATGACTTAGCAATGTTGTGACATTTCAATCAATCAATCACTATCAATCACTAGTATTTATATACCGCTTTTCAACACAAAGTTCACAAAGCGGTTTACAGGCAAATAATAACATTAAAGTTAAATGGCTCCCTGTCCCAAAAGGGCTCACAATCTAAAAGAATGGAGAACACCACCAGCAACAGCCACGAGAAAGACACTGCGCTGGGGTGAAGAGGGACAATTGCTCTCCCCCTGCTAAATATAAGAGGACACCACTTGAAAAAGTGCCTCTTGCCCAGTTAGCAGGGGTAAACATTTTATACCTGCAGCTTGTTAGTAGATTGCTAATTGGATCTAGCTGTGTAGAGGGAGGGGGACAAAGTTTGCACAGCAACTTGGGCTCAGATTGGATGCCGGTTTGTAATTGGATACTAAATTTTGATTGACAGAAGTAAGTTAGAATTCCCTATAAAAAATGGGTAAAGAGTAGTTGACTGCTAGCTGTTGGGAAAGGCTATGCCCGGGTGCTATGCCCGGGTGCCTTAATTACTCTTGGGTGTAGGCCCAGATGGTATACACCCAAGAGTAATTGAGGAACTAAAGAACGAAGTTGCTGACCTCTTAACTAGAGTATGCAACTTGTCCCTTCCAACGGCCACGGTGCCAGAGGATTGGAGGATAGCCAATGTCACGCCAATCTTTAAAAAAGGGAGAAGGGGGGACCCTGGAAACTACAGGCCTGTCAGCCTAACGTCTATTCCGGGTAAGATGGTGGAAAGCCTCATCAAAGATAAAATCCTAAAACATGTAGAGGAACAAGTACTGCTAAAGGAAAGTCAGCATGGCTTCTGTAAGGGTAAGTCTTGCCTCACAAACCTTTTGGAATTCTTTGAAAAGGTCAACAGGCACGTGGACGTGGGTGAACCTGTGGATATCATATACCTGGATTTTCAGAAGGCATTTGACACAGTCCCCCACCAAAGACTGCTGAAGAAACTTCACAGTCAGGGAGTAAGAGGGCAGGTCCTCTTATGGATCCAGAATTGGTTGAGGGCCAGGAAACAGAGAGTGGGGGTCAATGGGCAATTTTCAGAATGGAGAGAGGTGAAAAGTGGAGTGCCCCAGGGATCTGTCTTGGGGCCCGTGCTTTTCAACTTATTCATAAATGACCTGGAGACAGGGATAAGCAGCGAGGAGGCCAAGTTTGCGGATGACACAAAACTTTTCCGGGTGGTAAAAACCAGAAAGGATTGTGAAGAGCTCCAGAAGGATCTCTCCAAGTTGGGGGAATGGGCAGCCAAATGGCAGATGTGTTACAACATAGACAAATGTAAAGTGATGCACGTTGGGGCAAAAAACCAAAACTTTACCTATAGGCTAATGGGTTCTGAGCTGTCTGTGACAACTCAGGAGAGAGATCTCGGGGTGCTGGTGGACAATTCAATGAAGGTATCGACCCAGTGTGCGTCAGCAATTAAGAAGGCCAATTCCATGCTTGGGGTCATTAAAAAAGGGGTTGAGAATAAAACAGCCAATATTATCATGCCATTGTACAAATCGATGGTAAGGCCACACCTGGAATACTGTGTCCAGTTCTGGTCGCCGCATCTCAAAAAGGACATAGTGGAGTTGGAAAAGGTGCAGAAGAGAGCGACAAAAATGATTACGGGGCTGGGCCACCTCCCTTATGAAGAAAGACTGCAGCGTTTGGGGCTCTTCAGTCTAGAAAAAAGGCGCCTGAGGGGGGACATGATTGAGACATACAAAATTATGCATGGAAGGGATAAAGTCGATAGAGGGATGTTCTTTTCCCTCTCTCAAAACACCAGAACCAGGGGGCATCCACTAAAACTGAGGGTTGGGAGAGTTAAAACAGATAAAAGGAAGTACTTTTTTACCCAGCGGGTAGTTAATCTGTGGAACTCCTTGCCACAGGAGGTGGTGATGGCATCTGGTCTTGATGCCTTTAAGAGGGGATTGGACAGATTTCTGGAGGAAAGGTCCATCATGGGCTATAGGCAATGATGGATTGTGCAACCTCCTTACAAAGGTGGTGGGCTACTGGTACCGGGTGCAAGGGAGTGGCAACAGGATGCAACAGGATCTTGTTGTTTCATGCCTCCCTGGGGCACCTGGTGGGCCGCTGTGAGATACAGGAAGCTGGACTAGATGGGCCTTTGGCCTGATCCAGCAGGGCTCTTCTTATGTTCTTATGCTGGAACATGCATTCGATTTTCTGGGAGACACGCTGAGGAAATTGGACCCCTTGGCTTGAACCCCTTGGCTGAAAGACTGTGTTGTAGGTTTTTTGGAACAGCCTGCCCAGCTGTCTGTAAGGACTAATATTTTAGCTACGTGTAGTTAACTAACCAAGTAAGCATTAGGAGTTAGCCTTTCTTGTTTTTCTTTGGAACTTGTAATTTACCACTGTGCCTTTATGTGTTTGTTTTAATAAACTTTTAATTGGTATCTAAAAGATTGTTTGATTCATGCTGGTATCATAGCTACTCAATAAAACGGACCTAAGGGGAAATTTGTTAACATATCCAGGCTGAGGTGGTCTGCTTCAAGTTGGAAGAGCGATGGAAGAGCCAGGGGCTTTAAAGAGCCAGTTATTTTCCCCTTAAAGGAAAAAATCCTCAAGTTCTGGCAAGACCTGGGCTTGTGTAGCTAGCTTGGCCAGAGCTTGAGGTCCACCCCAAGCACCTCTCAGGGAGTAGAGGTGCAAGAAGGAAAGGGGTGGCGGCGACACAAACAGTATTTATATACCGCTTTTCAACCAAAAACTTCACAAAGCGGTTAACAGGCAAAAAAAAAAAAAAAGTTAAATGGCTCCCTGTCCCAAAAGCAGTGGTGCCATTCTATAATGAAGTGCCGGAACGCAGGCGGGACTTACCCCTTGATTGACAGGGGCCCCGGGACGCGTCGCTGCCTGCTGTTCCGCCGCGGAGGGCTTCTTCTGGGTGGCGCGCCCCTCCGCGGCTCTCCGCAGCACCCAGCGCGCCACCCAGGCAAGCGGGCACCCCCTCCGAAGCCAGGGGTGCCCGCGCGGGGCTCGGAACGGTGGCGACGCGTCAGAACCGCGCAGCCAATCACGCAGTAAGTCCCGCCCACCGTTCTGGCACTTCATTATAGAATGACACCACTGCCCAAAAGGGCTCACAATCTAAAAAAATGCAGAACACCACCACCAGCAGCAGCAGCAGCCCCTAAAAAAGACATTGTGCTGGGGTGAAGAGGGACTATTATTCTCCCCCTAAATATAAGAGGAACACCACTTGAAAAAGTGCCTCTTGCCCAGTTAGCAGGGGATAAACAATCCATTTTCATCTACATACAGCTTCAAATAACAGCAAACCTCAAACCCTACCCCTTCCAGAGGCAATCACTCAGGTATATTGGGTTTGATTTGTTTTGTTTCTGTTCAAGCTGTGTAATCCCCAGTGTTATTGTATTGCTTTAAAATGTTTTTTTTTAAAAAAAAAAATCCTATGAAGTTTAAATTTCCAGTGGTTTGGAAAGATACACGCTACTGATAATAGTCATATGTTTGCCAGTCATATAATGGCTTTTAAGCACAATACTCTATCACAGTCTTAAAAACCACCCATATCCAATTAACTGGTAATTAGTAGTGCATTAGATTTTCCTTTCTCTATTAAAAGTAAAATATGCAGGCTGTTTGCCTCTGGTCTGAAAATACACATTGCTTTGCATGCAAGTACATAAAAGTGTGTCATTGTGAATGGAACCCAAAGTGATTAAACAAGCACTCTTAATATGTTAATTTATAATTTTAATTACAGCAATCTTGTATATATAGTCATTAGTGAATACTAATATAAATATTTTTCTACCTTTTTATTCATAATGCATAAACCAATCATCCCCTTCTTTCTCAGCAGTTGCCTGTTTTTTGTTTCATAATACAATCTTTGTTCTTAGTTATGAATGCATTTTTTTATTCTTGTCTTGAATAATCTCTCATTAAGCCAGTCACTTTCTGCTTCATGCTAAAAAGGAGAAATTATCATGTAAATGTGGTATTCCGCGTGCATGTGTGAACATGTGCTTGCATGTGCGTGCACGCACACCCATACATGCAAACTCTAAATAAAAACCTGGACCAAACACTTTTGGTTAGTGTCCTACAATCAGTGTCCCTTCTTTGAATGTAATATTACTTGTTGTTAAACTGCTAAAGTTAAATGAATTCATGAATTTGAGACTGTTGCCAAGAAGCGGGAATGGGACCGGAAATCAAAGTCTCTCCAGGAAGCTACTGAGGCAATGCAAAATGAATTGGCTTCACCTTTGACTGACGCTCTCAAATAGCACTGGAATCCTATGATGATTTTGCTTGGTTAATTATCCAATTATTTATTTCAAGAATATGGGCACTGTGTTGCCATTAGAGACATGAAACATAATCTGAGAAATTTGGAATTGACAAATGACTTAAATAACTCCTGAGATAAACTGTATCTGCTCCCTATCTTCTCTTGCCAAGTCCGCTCCAGCTACAGATTGGGTGCTCTTTGTGCACTACAGTAAGAGCCAAAACTTATTTGTTTGTTCTCCCTAAAGGACATATTTCACTCTTTGGGAAATTGCACAAATTAATCTTTTGCCAGTATGTCAAATTTGCATGGTCTTTAGGCTGAGTTTAAGTTGTATTTCTCTTGATTAAAAGCTTTTGGTTCAAAGCAATACTTTTTAATTGCCTAATGATATAAGTCAGTTCTTAGGAAAGAGCCGTGCATTTAGGAGTTCATTTGCAATATAACTGAAAAATTCATTGCATGGCAGTAAAACAATTTACTGTTAATTACAAGGAGAAGAATTTGCTGTACCATGCTCACAGATTGCCATGAATCATGCAGCACTCCTAGAGATTTATAACAGATGTGTAAGTGGGATGAATTAGCAGGGTTTAATAACAGAGACACAAATCATGCAGACTTCAAGGAGCTTTAATTGATATACTAGAATGTGATGGGCATGAATCACTCAGCCATTCAACAGCACTGTAACATATGGTCAGCTCAATATGCTGCATCTTAAATCGGTTGGTGAGTCGTTGGTTGTCCCATATGGTGGAAGCAATATATTTTTCAAGATTTTTTTTAAAAAAATACCATTTCGTTGATTTTTTTAAAGAAATATGATTCTATAAGCTCAAAATAAAATGAACTCTTGAGACTTGTGTTTATTGAAGTAGATTTTGCATGCAGATTCTGGGCATAGGGTTTTCTGAAACAGTTCGTTCGAGTACTACTGGTTTACATTGAAAAGGAGGAGCCTTAATCCTACTGTGTATAGGTATGCAGACCAGGTTATTTGTACAATTGCCTGATCCTTGCCCAATGATGGTGCCTATTGCTATAAATACTCCAAGGTAAGGGTGGGTGTTGCATCTCCCACCTAGTTTCTTCACCAGCCTCCCGTGGAACAAAATTAAAATCATGATGTATGCTGCCCGGAGCTCCTTGCAGGAAAGGACAGGATAAAATGGAATAAATAGAAACAGGAATAGGTGGCCAAGGAGAGAAGACACTCATGGAGGCATGAGGAGTGCAGTGGCAGGAACCTACAGTAATATGACAATATTTATAGCTAGGGGTGGTTGGAAACGGTGGATTTTTTCACATGTCATGATTTGAAAGGCAGAAAGTAGTGTTTTTATTCTTGGTTCTCATTCCAAGTTCTCATTTTTAGTCATTTTAAAGTATTAAGTACTAGATAGGTGATATAGTGTCAGCAGATGCAGCCACAATATTATTTCTACCTGGAAAAGTAAGGTAAAGTTTTCCCTACGACTGAAAGGTCTAGTCATGACCGACTGTAGGGGGTGGTGCTCATCTCCTTTTCTAAGCTGAAGGGCTGGCGTTTTGTCCAAGGACAAGCTTCCATGGTCATGTGGTCAACCTGACTATACGCCGTAGCGCACGGAACGCCGTTACCTTCCCACCGAAGTGGTACCTATTTATCTACTTGCATTTTTATGTGCTTTCGAACTGCTAGGTTGGCAGGAGCTGGGACAAGCAACGGGAGCTCACTCCACCACGTGGTCTCGTGCTGCCAACCTTCCAGTCAACAAGCTCAGCTCAGCAGTTTAAACTGCAGCACCACCACGTCCCTTACTGGAAAAGTAATCTATTTTAGGGCGCAATCCCAAGCAGCGCTGGACTGGCAAGACCGACAGGCCAGCACCATATCCAGCGCTGTTTAGGACGTGCTGGAGCCTCCCTGCAGCAAGGGAGAGTGCACTCCCTTACCGTAGGGCAGTCTCCAGCCTTCCCTATGTGCATGCGCAAAAGAGCGGGCACAGATCGAAAGGAGACCACGCGGCCCAAATCGGGGCTGCACGGTCTAGTTGACGGGCTTAGGAAGTGGCTGTATGGCCACCTCCGAAGCCCGCCCAGGTCCCACCCAAGTCCCGCCTCCCCCCTCCCACCAATCTCCGTCCTGGTACGGCACAGATAATCCCTTGCGCCAGCCGTCTTTGGTCGGCGCAAGGGAGGCTCTCTGTCGGTGCTCTGAAGCTGATGCTGTGAGATGCAGCGCTGACGTGGGGATGCTGCTTGGTGCCAGCGTGCCGGCACTTCGCCCCTTGCGTTGTTGCGATGATGTCGTGTCGACACAGGGGGCACATTAGGATTGCGCTGTTAATTTCTGGAAAATACTGTACCTTAAACACCAAAATATGGTGTTTTGTGTTTTTATTCTGATATTTTTGTTCCAAAAAGGTGTTCTTGTTTTTATGTGTTTTTAACAAAAATAAACACCCCTATTTATCGGTATATACTGTTTCTAGTAACCTCAGTGTTTGTGCCAAGAGAATGTGTACCATTGCACTTGTGTCATTGGGCCCAATCCTAGCCAACTTTCTAGGGCCAATGTAGCTCTGAGGTAAGACATTTCCTTATCCAGAGGAGGGCTCTGTGACTCCCCTCCCCCTCAAGATCAGCAGGTGTCCCATTGGGCTAACTGCATTCGTGCTGGAAAGTTAGGACTGGGCCCGTTGTGATGCAGCAGATAGCATTCTGGACCTGAGGCCATCTAGATTGTTGTTGCCATTTCCTTTATTCTTAACTGCAGTCCCCATTTTGTACAATGGGAATGCAAATAATCTTTCACGGTGGTTCTCAAACTTTTTAGAGGCCCTACAGATTGCTGCCTGATGTATAAATGCCAAGGTGTGTGTCTATAGTGGTGATTGGGCAGTGATGCTCCCCCAGGTAGCAGCTTGTTTATCCCTTGAATAGCTTAATCTGCTCTATCAGTTTTGTGAACCACCAAACTTTGGGTCACAAACCACAGCTGGGTCCCAGACCCACTGTTTGAGAATCCCTGATCTGTCTCATTAGGCTATTATGAAGTTGAATGACCAAAAGGAGTGTAAAGGACTTTGTGTCGCTAAATTATTAGTGGTTATAATTTTCAAAAACCAAATAAAACAATATCTGTCTGGGATCTTTTGCACTAACAGTTCTAGCAATAATCAGAGCACTTGAGTGAGTGAGTTTCCAGTTCATCAATGGCAAACCTCCTATTTTGTATTTTTTGTTCATGAACCAAAAATATGTGGACAGGAGGATTTTTTTTGCATGTGCAACTTTACAAGTTTTGTTTCTATTCCAAGGATAAAGCTGAAACAGAAGTGTGTCCATAGTCCAGCAAGTCCAAGAAATATTACAAGGATAATAGTGTTGCCATTTACAATTGCAGTCTGCATGGACACTTGAGGAGCTGATTGCAAGCTAAAGCCAAGAGGAACCAGACATGGAAGTGCCACCTATATTTTGTAGAGAGGTTTCTTAATAAAAAGCATGAAAGAGAATTAGATCAGCAAAGGTTTTGTAGCTGTGATGCAAATGCATTTTTATTAGCCTTAGAACCTTGACAGGCTATAGGAGAGCTTTAGCAGCTGCATTAGTAAACCTGACAGATTTGCGAAAAGAATACACTATACTTAGAAGCATGGCTGCCAGAATTTAATGTCAACAATTAAAATTTATTTTGATCCTCACCTAGTGTTTATTACTGTTTGTATACACAACAGACCTTACTAATACAGAGATGCACTATTAGATGGAATTACCATCTGTTCGCAGTGAAATGCTGGCATCTGTCTTAGCTTCTAAAGCTAAAATGATATCGTTTCAAACAAAACAAAGTTAACTGCTCTTTACTTATCAATGGTTATAATTCTTTTTTCACGCATGCCGGCAAACAAGCACTCGCACATGGGAAAGCCTTGTTTATAGTGACCCAAGTAACAATATATATTTATATATAATATATCCTTAGCATAAAACTGTAAGGACCATCTGTTTCTTTTGGTGCCCTCTGTTTCACAGCCATATAGGTGTTTAAAATTCTGTCTTAGCTCTATAATAGATCAACTATATATTATCGAGCAAGAAATTTAAAAAACCCGACATAATTAAAATATGCAAAATATAGCTCAGTCTGCAAAAATACAGTATGCTTTGACAGATGTGTTTGAAGAGACTAGAAAATTTTTTTAAATAGGCAAAATTATAGCCTATTCCTTTGACAGAGCTGCTGCAGGTAACACAGTGACACCTTTAGGAGATGTATACAGTGACTTTTAGCCTTCAATATCTTCATTGTACAATACAATGATGTGGAGGTCGTCAATGTAGATTTATTATCGAAAGTTTTTCAGTCTGAATTGTGGAAGTACCTGGTTCAGTCGAGGTGCTTGACTGTGTGTTTGTTGATGCTCAAGAATTCTGAATCATCAAGGAGATACTGTAGTTACAAAACTAATATTTTACCCACGTCGTTCCTTCGTGAAAGGTTGGGATTCTATTCCATATATCACAAAATAATAAATTGTGTCATTCCCGTGTTTAATGCATGTACACAGTGCATTAACTGTAACTGTAGTACATTTATTTGTGCTAGAGTAGACTTGAAAATGATTAAAAAATCAATACTTTCCTGTCAGAGAAACAAGTGTTACAATGCATTTAAGTAGTTAATTGCACAAGCCCCATAAAAGCTTCAAATTTGGGGAGCAAAGACGCTATAATTACAGCTTGGGCAACTCCCATTTATTCAGGGTGGATGCTTAAAGAAGAGGTAACGGCTGCCTTCTAAAAGTATTGGCTGTGTGTGTTCATATTACACAGAGTGATTTTTTAGTATTTCTGCTTTGGTATCTGTAAGCTGAACCAGAGGACTCAACCCCAGCACTCGCATTTAAAATGCTGACGCAGACTGATTTGCTCCAAAGGTGAAGTTCCAATTGTAAAGCCATGTTTTCTTTTGAAACCTGTGCATTAATACCGCATTTCATTAGTGCTCTGGACTACTTATGTGGGGAAGGCTTGTGACCTCACACTGCACTACTTCAATTTCGACACAGTACATTTCAAACATAAGCAGTATGATACTAATTAGATTGTGAAGTCATAAATGATGTCCAAGCAAGAATTTACAATGCATAGCGCGGTTGGTGGGTTTTTGTCTCCCATCATTCCCTCTGCCAAAAGTAATATTTTACCGTGCTGTAGGAAGAGTAATAGCAACATACTATAGGTTAATGTGAGAAAGCGAAAGCAATGCTAATGGTCTTGTATGCAAGATCTTTAAGGATATTTTATTAATTTATTATAAATGAAGCTCTTTGCTGTGAACTCTTAGCACAACTCTCTGAAGTAATTTGCAAGATGCATATTTTCGCCCATATTATTTTCCAAATGAATTTTGTTCCCTGTAATCACAGAACAAACCTATCTGTGATATATGTGGCATAGCTTAAAAGGTAAAGGTTTCCCCAGGACCGAACGGCCTAGCCTTCAAAGCCTGTAGAGCCGGCGTTTTGTCCAACGACAAGTTTCCGTGGTCATGTGGCCAGCATGACTATTCGCCGTAGCGCACGAAATGCCGTTACCTTCCCACTGAAGTGGTCCCTATTTATCTACTTGCATTTAGGCGCTTTCAAACTGCTAGGTTGGCAGGAGCTGGGACAAGCAACGGGAGCTCATTCCGTCACGCAGTCTTGAACACCCAACCTTCCAGTTGGAAAGCCCAGCAGCAGCGGTTTAACCCGCTGTGCCACCACGTCCCAGCATAGCTTAGGTATCTGTTTATATAGAGTGAAATTAAATTTTTCAATCTAGTCCAGGAGGTGGATCGGGCCCAGGATGGTGGTGAACCGGCCTGGGTGGCATAGGCCAGATCCTAACCCCTGACCCATCTGGCATTATATGGGCCACTCAAATTTGCGCCCATGAAATCTAAGTAGCCCCATAGGGCTGGGTGGCTCACGACATGGGGTAAGGGGAATAAAAACCCCTTAATCCGAGTAGCACACCAGCCTGCTCCTAACCCAGAAGTGGCTAAACTGCAAATGCTGTGTTAATGTGTAGAATCCTTGAATATACCACTCTACCTGTCTCCTGCAGTGTTCCTGCGGTGTGTGACTTGGCTGGGATGCCTCTCATTGTTGAAAGGGGATAGGAACTGACACTGCTTGCTTGTGGTTCTAGCCCAATCTGCTGCACTGTGCCAAGGGCCTCATCAGCAACCTGGGAAAAGCCTCTGGACTTGACCATGTGGACCAACTTGGGGCAAAGGCCGCAACTGAGCCGGGGGCGGGGGGGGGGAGATTGGTTGGCTGCGGTTTTCTTACTCCAAATGCCAGACCGGGAGATAAGCACCCCAGCATGACTTGCACATTAGCACTGGTAATTGACCTGGCGGCAGCCTTTGTGCCAAGCCAGTGTGTGCCGTTTGGTGTGAAGGCTTCACCTAGATTGTTGACAGGGCCTTTGGCATGGCAGGACAAGGCAGGACGGGATGATATGCAGTAGGTATGGCTGCTGCTGGAGGCAAGCTGCGTTCCCAACCCCTTTGAACAGCGCAGGGCTGCATGAACCTGGGACCCCACCAGAGGCTTTGCCCAGGTCGCTGATGGGAGGGATTCGCTCTGCTACAGGTGTCACTAGGAAAGTGTCCACGTGCCAGTAGTGACAGGCATGCCGTGGGTTGGCTACCCCTGCCCTAACCTGCACTGGGTACAGCATCGTCTACTTGGCCTGTCTGTTCCAGCTCAGGTTAGGATTGTGTCCTTAATGGCACAAAGTTAAAAGTTATTTCCAGTACTGGTTAAGATTAAAAAAAACCAAAACAACCCGCCAGTTCTGACCATTCAAGCAAAAGATTTTAGGAACGTCATGAAGTTTCATCACCTGATAGATCTAGTTAGAACAGCATATAGGACAGCGGCTGTTTGAGCTCTAAATGATTCAGCTTTCTTCACAGGCAATGCATTATATAAAATCCCAAATGTATTCTGTAACCAGTATTGTTTAGACAAGCTTAAGTGGGCAAATTGCTTCTTTTCTTTCTTTCTTTTTCTTTTCTATGAATAGCTCCAAGCCAGCTAACTGTCCCGTATGCTGAAGGAGTGAACAGCACAACAATGAAGATAAGTTGGAATGAACCCAAAGAACTGAATGGGCCTCCTCCACTCTATCAGCTGGAGAGAATAGATGCATCTTTAGCAACATCAAATGTAACTGTAAGGAAAGGAATTCGTTTCCCAGGAAATGGGTATTATAAATTTCCAAGTTCTGCTCTCCCTGCCAACACATATTTTACAGGTAAGGAAGTGGTGATGGTAAGATTTAATGCAAAAAGTGTTAATATTTTGTTCTTAACACAATGTAATACTTAGATGGTGCAAGATACTTGCAGACTAGATGCATTTCTGTGAAAGTGGTGCTTCTAAAAATATTGAATGCAGAAAAGATCAGTGGGCATTGGTATTTTGTTACTATACATTGTGATCCTGTGGTCTCAGCTCTCTCATTTGCTTCTGTGCTTGTTGGGCTAAAAATGAGTCACCTTCGCACCTTCCCCATCAGACGCGTATCTAACCTGTTGCCCGGGGTGGTGCGAGCCATGGGGCGCCATTGCACGCAGTCTGCGCATGAAACAGTGTGCTCTTCGGCCCACCCGCCCCCTGGCCTCCGTTATGCTCCGAAATGGAGCGTTTCCGGGCGCAGGGAGGTGTGTCAGAGCGACGCACGGGGGCGGGGCGACGTCCTGGGGCGCGATTTCGCCGCCAGCCCTGGGCACTCTCGGGCCTCTGTCCGTCCCTGTTCCCCATTCCCTCCCTCTTATCATCTATAGATTCCATACTTCTCTGAAGTTGGGAACTAGGTAAGTGTTTGCAGAGGCTGGGAGGGCGTGAAGATGGCAGCACAGCGATTGCACTGTTGCTGTGTCCAAGAAGCTTTTAAACTTACCTGGAAGGTAATGCTGGCCAGTCAGTGGAAAATTAGATCAGATTGCGACCAGAGATAAGTGCTATTTGGATTATGAGGGTGGGCCACAGAGGGGGCTGAGACTTGTCTCAAGCCTCAAGGAACTCCCCTTTTCTTGCATTTCCCCTTAGCAAATATAAACATACCAGCATAATAATGGCGGATTAGGCAGTCAGACCTGTGTCTTGCCTTTTCTATTCTCTGCAAAGAGCATTCTGATTTAGGCTTTTCCTTTCCCTTCTGTTCTTTTATCCTTATTGACAGGGATATGTCCCACTCTGAACTATTAGCTGGCCTCTGTAAAGAAAGAATTCACGTCTCCCCCCCCCCCTCAGAACCCTTTAAACTAGAATGGTGGCCTTGCTCTTAAAATGAATTCACAGTCCCTTCTTGAACAAGACATTTTCTTTCTTCCGTCTTCCTAATCCCAAGAAGCCTGAAGAGAGGGTGAGAGGGGAGCGGGATACATTTTTAAAAGAAGTGATCCAGCACAACAAAGTGAATTGTGCTGTTTGTGAACAAAAACATCTTGAGACATTTTCTAACGTGCACAACAGGGACTTAGGCTACAAATATGCCAAGTTGACCCTGACCAGGCAGCGTCACTCTGGTAATATTTTCCCCCCCCTCTAAAACAGGGCTGTTTTTGTTGAGGCATAGTCACAGATTTTTTTTTATTTTTTTTTAGCCACATCAAGCATTTGTTCTCACTTTTCTTTCCATTGAAAAATACAGATTTATTGAGGACTTTGCAGAAAATCCCTAATTCTCACTTAGGAAAATTAATTCTTCTATACCTTTTGATAGGCCCGCAATGCAGGAAGTCACGGATCATACTGTACAACACATTTCTGAATCATTTCAAAGAACGTAGCGCCCAAGTACATAGTTGTCTATTTAGCAGTAATATTCTGAAAATACAACTATAAAGCTGGAGTAAGTAGCAATTACAGGAGCAAAAGGCCATGCTGTCAGTAAAGAGCCACCTACTTCATGACTGTTTCCAAGCCCTCGGGTTCTTGTCCTCAACTATGTTTGCAGGGAGGAGTACAATTAAATGTCAGATTTCAGTAGGGTGTGTGTGCAACGTTCACAGCAGTGGCCAGCTTCTGGATATATTCAAGTTTAAATTGCCAAAACTACTACTAAAACCCCAAAGGAATCCCACAAACATATTTTAAGAGAATTTGGCACTGTCTTTTTAATGCCTCACCCTTGGATGTTCAGATGACGTTGGCAGCCAAATGTGCCTTTTACCAGGTTTGGCTGCTTTACCAACTAAAACTCTACCCTAAGAAAGTGGGGGCTGGCCTTGGTTATCCTTGCCGGCATGTGTTGACCTGAAGAAGTACTCTCCCTTCTTGGAAGTTGTCACTTTGTGGGTACTGGACTGCCTTACCAAGGTGCTGATCTCTGCCGCATCCTCTCTTGTCTCCTCTCCTGCCTCCCCCTCCCCCAGTGCAGCAGAGGCCAAGGGGCAGAGGATAACAGCCTGCTTGGCTGGATGACAGTTAGCACTGGGAGGGAGGAGTCTGTGTTGGTTCACTAGCCTAAACTTACCCAGTGAATGTTGTACCCGAATGGGTTTTGAACTCAGATCCCTCATCCTTCTCCACTGAACTGCATTGATTCTGACATATGATTCTTAGGGCGCAATCCTAAACTGAGTTAGGCCGGCATAAGCTAAGCCAGCAAAGTTTGGCCAGCACAAGGGACACCGAAAAGTCTGTTTGGACCACTCTCGGAGTCATAGAGGCCAGCACACAGACATGAACCATCCTCCCTGACTCCGACAAACACACTTTATGGTGGCCCTTGTGTTGGCCAAACTTTGCTGGCTTAGTTTATGCCAGCCTTACTCCAGTTTAGGATTGCACTCTTAGAGACTAAACTATCCTACTTCAATGCTTCTGACTTCCTGAAAAGCTGCCTTCTTTCTCCACTGCTTATAAGATGTGGTTTCCTGACTCTTGCCTTGTGGTTTTTGCAGAGGACAGTCATGATGGAACTACCAAGTAATGTATTGAACAAACATGTAAGGGAAGACATTCATTGATTCCAATTGTCTGTCATGGATATCAACAGAAAACGTTCCTATGAATATTATCAGGGCATGTTTCATCCCCTAATTGATCTTTCAGAAAGATCAAATTAATATCTTGTCTAACTATGATGAGCCTTATCAATTGACCGATTACCAACAGTAAAGGGGGGGGGGGGAGAAGAGGATTAAATTTTTTGGTCCTTATTAGGTTTAAGTGCTTATGGCCTAAAATCAATCAGCTCATAGACTGAACAATGCAGTTTTTGTCAAAGCCATCAGTCAGGATTTAACTGTGGAAATATGCTATTCATGATTTGTATATGAAAAAATTAATTCGTATCTCAAAATGTGTCAAGAATTGCATTTTAGACACTGCCTTTGTGTACTGTAAGTGCACCCTCTCTCTTTCCAGCCCCTCCTCAAACATTTGATCCCACTCACCATACATATATAGTTGGCACAGGATGCAATATTTTAAGTGGGGAAAATGTAAGTGTATCTATGATATCAAAAAATGCCTGAATGACATTTGTGTAATTTCATTTAGTAGTACAGTGACTCCTAGCCAGTGTCACAAGGGTAAATTTGCAGTTCTTTGTGTGACGGCCTAGGAATGTACAACACCCTGAAAAGTCTGATTATTCATTAAAAAGATGTTTCACATGAGGAGGGTGTCTCCCCACTCAAATGCACATATGCATATGAATTTAGTTTTTGATAAAGTATAAAGGCAAGTTCTCCTGCCAACCTAGCAGTTTGAAAGCACGTAAAAATGCAAGTAGATAAATAGGTACTATTTATAGGTGGGAAGTTAATGGCATTCCGTGTGCTTTGGCGTATAGTCATACCGGCCACTTGACCACGGGAACTTATCCTCAGACAAACGCCGGCTCTTCGGCTTAGAAACTAAGATGAGCACCGCCCCCTACAGTCGGTCATGACTAGACCATTTGGTCATGGGGAAACCTTTACCTTTACTTTAAAGGCAAGCTAATGATACAGAGGCCTTTGAGAATTTTTTTTCAGTTTTCTTAATCAAAACTCTCCTCCTTTTCTCATGTGTTTTGCTCTAAGATGATGATCCAGTGCCTGAGCCTCAAAACTGCTTTGAATCTCATCTCTGCCATGAAATTGCTAGGCAACTTTAGGAAAGCCATACCTTCTCCACTGTAGACCCTGTCTGTGAATGGGGACACATTCCATAAAGAGTTGGTGTAAGAACTACAATAAGATAAAATACTTTTAAATACTCTGAATGTACAAAAAGTGCTATACAAATACTGCAATAATAATAATAATAATAATAATAATAATAATAATAATAATAATAATAATAACAACTGTAATAATACAAATTATTATCGAAGTTGTTGATATCTAAACTTTTGTATTGAGGAGCCATAATGGTTTGAAAAATTTAATTGAGAACGTAAATGGAGGAACTTGTAATGGAACCTTTCTTCTTTTTTCTAAATTGCTGAAGAAAAGTATTCTCAGACCCTTTGCTGGCATGTTAATATACAGTACTTCTGCAGACTGCCATTTGGAGTGGAGAAAGTTAGTTTGTGAGCTAAAAGATGTGCATTTAGTTTAATAATGATGCACCTACTTTGGTGTCATTGCCTACTGTTCATTTCATTTGCAACTTCTCACAAGGTAAGCAGTTTGATAACTATCCATGCTATAAAAGTCTATGTTGAGGGACCTCCCTTATTGATCCAATTGAGGTTTTTGATCTAGTAATTACCAACTATCGTTATCCTCCAGGCTGGCCATTATACAATTACTATTCACTGTTTCTTTTTTCTTCAAAAAAGATCATCACAATGAAATGTGCAAAATTGCAATTAAGCACAATGCAGTAATGAACAAATTTAACTTATATAAGTAAAGCTCCTTGGTTACTTCAGCTTGATTTGATTTTTTTTTTTACATTTTATTTGTCACCTTTCTGCCTTCAAAAAAAGCAATTAAGGAGGTTTACAACAAAAAATGAAACCAACACATTCAAAACATAGAATCAGAAAACAAAGGACAAAATTAACATTAATGAATAGCAGGAAGGGGGAAAATGGTGATTTGGTATTGTGAAGTCATTGTTTAATTTTTTTAAAAACAAATTCTTATCAAAATAACTGGCTCTGCAGGTGCAGCTGCTTTTTGTGTTTTCAGATATGTAGCTCTTCTAGAACCAGCCTGCTGTAGTGGGTTTGAGGTCTCTCTCTCTCAAAGCATAATTGTGATTTGATAGTCATCAAGAATACCAATTTCATGGCCCTTTGAATGGCCCTGAAGCAATGTCGTGGAGTTGCTGAAAACTAAGCAGGTGTGATGCTTGCTTGGCCTCAACCACAACCGGTACCTGGATGCCAGACAACTGGGAGTTCCATTTAAGCCACTTCTGGTTTTAGTTTTAATGCTCCAGGATTATACAGTTTGACTTGCTCATTACTCTGTTATCTGTTCTGCCTCTTCATACAAAAGTACCACTTCATTAGCTATTCCTAAGTATGCACTGAGATGGCTGGGGCTTGAGTGTCTGTCAGTCGTGTTCGAGGCCTCGGCTAATCTCTGCTTGAAGATATAATATCGGTCAATTTTATCTGTGTTTTTATAAAAGCAGGCATGCCTGTGTTCCTCCAGTATTGCAGGCACTTTGGTGGAGCTCTGTAATTTATCTTGTTGGTTTTTCTTCTTGGAATAGAATACCAATCATGCCAGTTAGTAGTCTACCAAATTTGCCTATATTTCAAATTTTTAAAAGGAACTAGATATATACATGTACATACAGTCTAGAATTTAAGATGAATTATAAATTGAGCGAGGAAAAGTTTAGTCCTTGAGGTAAAAAGGAGAAGGCTCTAGTACGGCAAAGGAACATTTAGCTACGTAAGTCCATTAATGCTAATGGCTCCAAGCTTTTTCTTTTATTCATCACCGTACTGATAACACTTGGTCAGCTTTTTATCTGCCTGAAATATTGACAGCAGAAGTAGGTTTTCCCCTTAGCCAGTTTTCATTATTGCCCTGCTCCTATAACTTGCAAACGCTCTTAAAAGCAAATTTATTTCAACAAAGCTAAAAAGCTTCAACCTAGTACTGGGTTCTTCTTGGCCCAATAATCTACTGTCATTGGGCAGGATGATCCAACCATACTGAATCCCATTAGTTTCTCTTTTATTGAAATCAATCAGATTTAAAGTAACTTAATATCTGCTAGGTTGCACCCGATGAATTTAAAATATCAGCTGTTATATACATTATTAAACTTTTTTTTTTTATTTTGAAGAATTTATACTCTGCATTTCCTATGCTGAAGCAAATGCCCAAATGTAAGCAAATGCTCAGCTTACATGAGCAGGCTAGTCTAAACCATCACTTTTTCAATGGGGTTTTTTTTTTAATCAATATACAGTATTCTTGTGATCTGCCAATCCTCAGTCCCAGATGTCGCCTTCACAGTCTGGTTCTCTCTTTTGGCTGTCTGCCATCAAGCCTCAGCAGGCAATTGCAAGTCAAGCCTGGACAAGTCCTCAAGGTTGTATTCTGGCTGGTCTTCTAATATACTGCACCGCAGCTCTCCCTTGCGGTGAGTAATCAGCTCCACAGCGACTCTGTTCTACCACAACAGGTACTGCAGCTTGTCACAGCCTGGCATCTGTCTCCCATCCAAAAACAAACCGCAGCTTTTCCTGCTTAGCTTCAGGTAGTACCAGCAGCTCAACCATCAGTGCAATGATCAGTCTTTGTAGCTGAGTGCTTCCATATTTGGCATTTATCTAGAACAAGGCAAAGCCCATGCAGGTGATCTTTTTACCTGATGTGTGGTAAGATTCTCCAGAACATTTAGGGGTATGAAACAGGTGACCAAAATTTGGTGGGATGAAACTTAATCTTAGCATAGTTTGGTTGGAGTTAGGATGGAATAGCTAAAATAGCAATCCTATGGACCTTTATTAGTGGGCAACGTAATCCTGAGCTGGCCGGCTCACATAGGAGTAGAGGTAGCAAAATGGCTACGAGGGAGACACTTGTCACAGTCCCCTGGAGAAAGTCCTGGCGCCCGCAACGGGACTCCTTGAGCCTCTGCCAGCTTTTTTGCCTGTGGAGACTCAGGCAGCCCCTTGTCAGGCTGTCCGGCCTGAGGATCCAGCAGTGGAAACTACTTCCAGGTCCCAACCCCCTTGCAGGTCCACTCACCCAGTTCCACCCCCTCCTTGCTTCTCCCCCCACTCCAAATGAACTTACTGGTCACAGGTGCTGCTGGAGTGCTGACAGCCCTTCATGGCGCTGAAGCCAGGTGCTAACTAGTACCATCGCTCCCTCATCCCACGTGTTGCGAATATGCTTTATGGCATGTTCACTACACTTTTAGCCAGAGGTCCAGGTCTTTGGCTCAGGCCTTAAGTCCCACTGAAATTAGTGGGACTAGTTTCTCAGTAAAAACTCATAGTATTGAGCTACAGATTAGTACCACAAGACTGACATTCTGTTCTAAATTATAGTAGAAGAGATCAATCAATCAATCAATCAATCAATCAATCAATCAATCAATCAATC
>JAJKFI010000008.1:12751073-12792577 GCA_029204185.1 Lerista edwardsae
CTTACTTACTTACTTACTTACTTACTTACTTACTTACTTACTTACTTACTTACTCCTTGCTGTGGTGCTTAGTGTTTTGAAATAGAGCATCAGAGTGGGACTGGAACAAGAAAGCTGGGAGGAGCTTGCCCCCCTTCTAAAAGTAGATTTTTATTTTTTTTTTTGCTTTTTGGGAAGTGGTAGCCTTGTCGCTCCTCCAAACTGCTCTGTTTCAAAGCACAGAGCAACCAAATGAGGAGGAGGAGGTGGTCATATGTGGTCATGGTGAGGTGGCTAAGGATTGCAAGGTGCTGTTAGCACCCATCTGGCACTCCAAACAGCAGATTCACCTCTTGGGGGGCGTGGCCCTGGGGCTAGGAGTTGCTCTTCTTGCTCTTCTGCTATCAAACACTTAAATAGTTAAAAGTAAGTTCTCGTATGCCAGCATCTCCCTTCACCATTTGAGAAAGTTTGAAGGCAGACTTTCTTGAGGCAGCCCTGATTTTACCATCCTGTTTCTAGAGAGCTGAATCCTCTTTGAAACTCTGAGCATGTTTGCCTGACTCCTACGTGACCAGTCCCAGCACAACTCTCATGAAGATTCAGAAGGAAAGATTTCAGCCTTCACCTGACACTGTGATGAAAAGTTAGGTACCTGAAGGAACGCTAAACCTCCAAGTACAGCAAGTTATGTGGATAGTGCCTCCCTCAGTTGCGTGGGCTGATGCAGAGGGAAGATGCAGCGGGAAGTTTGTATTGTTGTGTCTCACTATAGTGTACTTTCTGATCCCTGAAAAGAAGTAAATGTTGAGTAGTATTTTCAGGCTCAGTTTTCTTCAGAGGAGAGCACTGAAATACTGTGGTGTTTTGAGAATGAGGTGTTTGCGGGATTAGGAGTGGGGTCAAGAGTGCCTGTGCGAAAAGCATTAAACATGACAGTTGTGTGGCTGTACACCTCCATAGTCTCTTCCTGGAGAAACTGAATAACGCTGAAACGTTCTGCTAGTGACTTTAATGTGTCAGCCTTATTTTCAAATTAGAAAAATGGCAAGGACTATTTTATCACATTTTATTTTTGTATTTATTTAAAATGTACGTAGCCTGCCTCCCCCACCCCAAGATGGCTCACAACATATTAAATAAGATGATAAAATACAATAAAATACAAAATAAGTAACTAAGCAAAACTGAAAGCAGCATTAATCAATATACAGCACCTGGGGGGGGTCAAAGTGGTGTAATTAAGAGGACAGATAAAGGAGTGGCCCAATCCTAATTAACCACCCCTTGTGAAGATGCAGTGATACCACTGTAGCACAGTGGTGTCATCTAAATGATTTAACAACAGGTACTCACTTTTGATTGGCACATGTCGGGACCCGCCCACCGGAAGTGACGTCATAAGCCAGAAGTGATGTCGTGGCAAGAAGTGACATGAAAAAAGCCCTTTTTGAGGCCTCAGACAATTTTAAACTGACCCAACAGTTGCAACAGTATTCCACAGCACCCCCAGAACACATTAAGGAGGCCTGGCATCATGTTAAAGTGACCCAACAGTTCCAAAACCCCAGAGCAGCTCATTTTTCAGTGGCAAGGCAAGGCGCCACTTGCTGCCTGCCTGCCTGCCTGGCTCTGAGAACGTGCAGGCAACTCAAACGTGTAGGAAATTCAAATGTTGCAGGGGGCGGAGTCAACGAGCGGGTGGGCGAATGGGCGGGGCCAACTGTAATCCTAGAAACCGGTACTCCCGTACCCCCGCGTACCCCCTGCATGACATCACTGCTGTAGCACCCACGGAATCCTGTGGGGGAGTTGGCGTTTCAGCCTCTGGAGGCCTCATGGTAAGCCAAGTCACTGGGTCTGCTCAGACGTGCACCAGCTGCATAGCTGGCACAAGTCTGCATAGACACATGAAGGCAGAGCGAAGCTAGGAAGGCAGTTTGGATTCAGTGGATGCGGCTGTCACTAACCCCAGCCCTTGCCAGTTCTGATCTGCCCTCCTCTCCACCTGCTAGCCGACCAGATCTGCTAACCCCTCTGACCTGTTCTGCCCACCCCTGACCCTCTCACACTCCTGCGCACATGTCCCTGTGCCGGTGGATGCATGGAGTCTGCTGGCATGTGGAGCTCCCCACTTGCAGTGGGGAGTGGGCTGCACGCTCTGACGCGTCATGTTCGATGACTCCGGTCACCGCCAGAACACTCCAATAGGATTGGGCCGTTAGGCTCCAAAGGCTAAACAAATGTTTCCAATCTTTTTCAAAACAGTGAAAGTGATTAAGCCGCCCAGCCTGGCATGAAAGAGCAATGAGTTCCATAACCTGGTTATCTCTGCGAAGAAGGTCCTCTCGAATGGCACCCCCAAATGCATCTCGATCAGTGCTGACCTGTGCAGGCAAGACCTGTCAGTTAGTTTCATATAGAGGGAGGGAGTCTTTCAAGTGTTCTGGTGCCAAGCCATTTAGATTCATTGTTAGATTAAGATGATACTTCATGAGCCTTTCTTGAGCAATTTGTACACAGGTGATGATGCTTAATACTGACGGTAGACAATGGAAGAAAACCATTTTGAAATCTCATGCAAGTTCTAATGTTGCTGTTACGTCATCATAAAAAATATGGAAAATGCAAAACCCAATCTGAACCTCATATGTGAAAACACCCTTTCCTATGCTATAGGATGGAGTGTACCAGTGCCACAAAACATGGTGGTGTTGCAATGTTACAGTGATGTCACAACAGTGTAAAGAGTAAATATGCCATTACAAACCCAGTCAAACCTTATTATATTATGGAGCTTTCTCAGGTTTTAACTTAATAGTTATTAGTTGGTATTTATATATAAATCTGAATTTCAGTGTGTAGTGTCAGTGCAATTTAGAAAACATTAATATCAATAATCAGAAACCAAGTAAGCATATAATGTTCATCTTGGAGGACAAGGTTCCTTACTTTCTCCTTCCACTTTTTCCTTTTTGCTGTCATTGGTCCACTAAAATGCCACTGTAACATAAATTTTTTTTCATTATATTCCCCATCATGTTTATACAAGTCAATTGTCACATAGGTTTGAGCAGCTTTGTTAATAGCATGATTGATGTTCATTATCTCAAGTGAATGTCTTAATATGTGTGAGTACTTTGTGATGCACTGTGAGACAACCTGTGGCATGATTAAAGTATGTGGGTCAAAGGACACTGCTTGTGACTGAGGTAATTAGTCGCATTATACAGAATATGCGGTGTAGTTATGATTCTCTAATTTTTTATAGTAGATTCTGTCTATGAGACAAACTTCCATTACTTATTATTTTCTGCCTGGCAAAGGAAGGGAAAAATGAATGTAAAGGAATTGATTCATTTGATACAGCTGGGCAAAACCCAATAAATTAGCCTGATCTATGTTAAGTGTGTTAAGAGAGAATCACAAGTACATCAGTATCGATGTACTGTACATGAGATAAGGGCACATTGATAATCATAAGGACTCTGGTCAAACACAGCTTGGAATTCTGAAAGTAATTCTAGTTTCCAGTCAACACAGAAACATTATCAATGACAATACAATCCTCATCAAATAGTTACAGTTAACTTTCCCCAGTACATTGTGTTACCCTGTCACTCCTTTATTTCGTTTGACTTTAAGGCATTCTGGCTATGAGATACACATGTACACCTGTGTATTTGCTGCCCTGTATCTGCCAAGACACCATGGACTAGGCCAATACCTTAACTATTTCCTGGAATGAGGGCAAGAGGTGGCTGATCCGCAGGCCAAGAAGTCCATATTTCCAAGTAAAAGAGTTTTTTCTGTCAGGTTGGATCAATTTGAGTCTGCTTCCTCCAAAATTAAAGTACAGATTGCCTGCTGAAAAATTTAAAAATCTCTTGCTGGAGAAGCAGATTTTACCTTTTCATCACAGCTAAACACTCCTAATTTTGAGGGGGGGGGGGGAAAAAGGTTTAATGCAACAATAGAAAGATCTTCAGCTTTAACATTCATCACCCACTCCATGACCAAACTCAATCAAGGAGGCATGTAAATGAGGTGGAACTGGCCTCTGCACCCTCAAGTGGGTGTGAAAGGCAGAACCAGAACCTACCAGGGGATCCTCAGCTAGTAGAATCCCTTGGCTAGTTCATGCTACAAAGGATCCCATGAGATTCTATGGGTGGAACGTCTACTAGAGCCTTGCGTTTGTACTTCATCCTATCTTGCTGTTGGTCTGTGGTGTGTTTAAGTCACTGGCGCTGTGTGAAGCCACCCCCATTTCAGGTGCCTTCCAGGAACCAACATGCCAGACAGCTCCCAGGATCAGTAACCTCTGCTCCACATTTCCTTTTCAAATTCTGTTTCCCTGAGCACAACTGAAACTGCTGAGCCTGTTCTATGTTGGCTAAGTTTTGTGCGCCGTCGATCAGTGCACCTCTTCTCCTTTGGAGCCCTGGCTCTCTTGCGTCCTGCTTCCGTCACTGATTATCAGCCCAATTCCAACCAAGTGTCCAGCGGCAATGGAGCCCCACAGCAAGCGAACAAACATTCCTGTGCCATCCCTGTCACTGCAGTGAGAAGCAAATGAGTGAGCCAGGAGATCTTGAGATCTCACTTGCTCACTCACTCACGGCGCCATCCAAGGTGCCCTGTAGTGTCAATGCCAAGCAGCACCCCGTGTATCGCTCTCACTCTGAGACTGGTGCTGCAGGCAGTGCTGGCTGCGGAGCGCCCGCGCGCCACTTGCTTTGCACCAGTTGAGCCCAGCTTGAGGCGTGACAAGCCGGGCCGAGGGAGGGAGTGGGCGGTGGGAGGGCGTTTCTGGGCAATGGGAGCAGGTTCTGGGTGGGCTGGCAGGCAGGAGGGGGCTGGCTGAATCCATAAGGCTGAATCCAAGGTGTCATCCTGAGGCCGCACAGCCCCAATTCGGCAGGCGCAGACAGGAGGCGCAGATCCGAGGAGTCCATAGAGGAGGCTGGCGCAAGAGCTTCAGCCTCCCCAAAGCAGTGCTGGATATGGCACTGGCCCCCCACTGGAGATGGCATGATGCCATCTTTATTCCAGATCTAGTTTTCACTTTTAATGGACAGTTTTATTTGTATAAATGCATGAAAAAGTGAGAGGGAAATATCTTCTTTTTTTATTTCCAACCAGGTATTAAAGTAAGCTTTAGAACAATGGAACCTGATGGTCTGATTCTTTTCTCTGCTTCCCCTGGGAATCAAGAAGAATATATTGCACTCCAGTTGCAGAATGGGCGTCCTTACTTTCTCTTCGATCCACAGGTATGGTAAGGAAGTTAAAATACAGCCTTGTCAAAATTGGAGATCTTTTATACTTTTTAATAGGGGTGATGATTTTCTTTTCTTTTAATGAAGAGGTTAATAGGTTCACCCAATGGACTTTTTAGAGGTGAAAAGTTGAAACCTGTGATTCCTCTACAAGTTACCAAGAGGTTATAAAGCTTAGGCTGAGTTAAATTTCTGAGTTACAGATTGTCCCCTTTGAAATACTGATCCCAAGAATGTGGAACTGACCTTCTTTGTAGATGCAGGAAAAAGAATCAGTACTATAACTTCATGCATATTATGTAAAATTGAGAATGTTCCTTTTAAAGGTACTTACAATAAATATTTAATGCCATAAAATGTATTTATTATGGCCACAATAAAGTAAAAATTAATATTAAAATTAATAATTGTGCCGAAATAATATATCGACAAAGATATAGAGCCATGGTTGGGTTAATCCAGATATGTTTTGGCAAATTAAATGTAAAAGTATTTAAGGTAGGCCAAGGAAAATGTTTGAAAGGATAGAACCATAGCATGAGTGTTTCAGTATAATAGTAACATGGTGATTCAGAAAACCACCACAGGGTTAGAACCACCTTCATTCTTTGTTAGATACAGGCAAAGACTGCAATTCTCTCCTAAGAAAATGGTTAACTTTCCTCAACGGTTAACCAATGTACCCATCACTCCAACACAGGGATGGCTCAGTGTACTACTATCATGCTACTGCCCAGTCCTAACCCGTGCTGGAACAGGGAGGCCAGCCAGACTGTCCCATATCCAGTGCAGGGTTGAGGCTGGCTGTAGCACAACCCACGGTAAGGAGAATTAATTCCCCTTACCCTATGTCATGCTGCAGCCATCCCAATAGGACTACTTGGATCTGCACAGGCGAAATAGTGGAGAACCAGGCCTAGGACAGGGGTTTGGATTCTGCGGGCCTCAGAATTGCCCCCGGAAGCCTCCACAAGCCCCTTCCAGTTTTTGGCAGCCACTTCTAGTTTGCTTCTGCAAACTGGAAATGGCTTACAGAGGCTTCTGAGGGCTACAGAGACTTGCGGTCGCCGAGCTGGTGACCACCACCACCAGGAGTGTTGCGACCCACCACAGAGGATGAGGTGGGTCACTATGCTGCAAAATTTGGGAAACCCTGGGTTACTGGAATTATACCTGCCTGGGAGGTTAAATGTGCCCAGGTTTAAGGTTTTTGTTTACACAGCATCAGTTTGTACCTTTGTGTTTTATCTGCATGAGCCCAATGAGTATATATACGTGCCTCAAGAATACATTAATTTTCTGCGCTTAGTCAAAATAGATGAATATTTTCATTAAATGACTCACTTAAAAAAATCTCAGGGGTAGAACTCTGTTGACATTTCCAGGGTCATGTGTCCTTATATTGTGGAATTCTTCCACAAACTAACAGCCCAATCGTACTGGGATTTAGCATTGGCAGAATGAGCGTTTCACCATCGCTAACTGTTGCCAAAGCACCGTACAGCACCTTCTGACAGTGCACTCAGTAGTTTTTGGCTCTCCTGCTGCCTGCAGGAGAAGATAATTTACCAGAAGAGGTAGGAGGAGTGAGCAGGATGGAACAGGGCAAGGAGGGAGCAAAATTGGTGGGGGGGAGGAGGCTGTGGGTGGATCTGGAGGCGATGATGCATGCCAAATCCTATCCCCCTTTCCTGCAACCTCTCTGCCCCTGTCCTTTCTCATTTCTTCACTGATAAAATTGCTAGCATTACCAGCTAGCAAATACTAAATAACTAGTGTAGGTCCAACGAGACACACTGCGTAGCGGGAAGCTTACAGAGCTTTTCACCTCTGAAGTCTCCTGATCCGCCCCACCTTGCTGGGTATAGGTGTCCATTTTTGATGTGGCTGCGCTGGTGAGGTGGGGGGTGAGTGGGAAAGGCTAGGATTTGGCCCCCGGTCTTCTGTTAATAAGTAAAGTTTTTTATCCTGCCTTCACTAGTATAAAGTTCGAGTTTAGGGTAGGGAAACTGTAGAAGAGCTTTAGAGGATTTTTAAAAATAAGCAATACCTTCTCTGTCTGCAAGATTTGTAGTTATATACCGTACCTTACCAGAGGCTGCAAAAGGTTTGTCCAGAATCTACATCTATCTGTAGCCTCTAAAGCTTTGCTTTATCCTTGTCCAAATGTGTAAAATCTTGCTCAACTCAAAATACTTAAATGTGATTACTGTGACTGAAATTATTTTACTCCGGAGCAATTCCTATTAAAACTGACAGCACTGTTACAAAGTAAATGGATTGTGGATTGTAGCCATTCAGAGGAATGCATCTCAAATCTGCAGGGTGATTCCCTCCAAATGTACACTCTGGTTGGCATATGTGGTTATGTAGCTTAAAATGTTGAAATAGGGTGGCTACAAATGTGCTTTCTGACAAAAGAAATAAAATGCTCCGGATTGTTGCCAAAACATATAAAGAATCACTTTTGTAGACACCTGATCTTTGGCATACAGCATCGTTTGTAACAATTTTAACGCTAACTAAGTACACTTTGATGAGACAGCATTTAATAAAATGCTCATTAATTTCATCATTAGCAAGGGTATGCTAAGAAGTAAGCCAGTTTCTTATGTCACGCCCAATTAGCATCCCATGCTAGTAATCCCATTAGTATTGTTGAATTCACTAATGGAAAAACTAATGGGCATGCTACCAGGGCACATTAATTGGGCATGACACCAGTTCTGGTTTTAATTATTAAACTACGATAATGAAATGTGTGTTTGTAAAATATTAAAATGTTGAAATAGGGTAGAAGACAATAAAAAATAATGTACGGAAAGTAAAGCATGTTGGTCTGCAAATGCATTATCTTGGGACAGAGAACTATGTAAACCATACCCGCATATCAAGATGACATCAGATTTAAGAAAAGTGATGTCTTTCTGGGGAATAAACTTAAATGCACCGCATGAAAGTAATTAGGATTTTGTAGAGAACTCGACAAAGCAAGTATTAGGAGGGAAATCACACTTGAATCTTTGAGTAACATGAAAAATGACTTTTAGATGGTAGCAACATCTTCTGTTAAGATGGGAAATGCAGATGTAAAATAAAAAGTATGAATTGCATTATGGTAACTGTATAATTCGTTTCAGTTTCAGCTTTTCAGGTGACTTAAAGGGATCTTTTCCATTTTCCAGCCAATGTGCTTACTGACATAGCACTGTGTGCGTGCGTGCGTGCACACGTTGACGATTTCATTTCATTCATCTAATGAAGTGGACTTCATTATGTGTTAGTCCATAGGACTCTTGGTTGTTTTTGCTGCTATACACTAGGAAAAGCTATCCTCTTGGAATATATAGCCCTTAATCGTGCAGTACCTGCTAAAAATGTTTAATAGCACTACATGCATTATTTCTATTCCATTGTAGCTTTGGCTACTGTAATGTCAGCCATGTTTGTTAGCTTGTTCATGTCTGATTTTCCACAAGATACAAAAGTGAATAATTTGATTATCCCAGATGGTGTGTTTTATTGTGCAATCTCTCGTTTTTTTAAAAAAAGAACTCTGAAACAGTAAATACTCTGTAGCACATGAATCTGCTGAAGACTGGACATAAGCATAGGAGTTATATTTTTCTGTTATCCTTAGTATTATGTCTGCATTTATTTTCTCTTCCTAAAAGTCTAAGGTTTATAGAGTTCAATTGATTGTTAGTAATTCATATCACTAAAATCACAACTCTCATGTAACAGTTTGCAATTATCATGTGTACAGATACATTAATGAAGGTGGTGAGAATTACGATTAGAGAGAAATTTTGTTTTGAGTGCCTTTCCTTACATACAAACAATATCAGAAAGCCTACAAGTGTTACTAAGTATATACTGTGTTCTGGTGCATGACTGCTCTTTTAAGGATAGGACAATATTCTGAGATGATTGTCCTTATTTACCAAATCCAAGGTTTGCATGGTTTTTGGCACTGTTCTCTTCCTCACCCTTCTAGACATGGTGCTAGAAAGAACTTTCCATAAAAAATCTGCAGAGTGTTTGAAAAAGGGATGCAATTAGTGTCAAAAAGTGGTATTGATTTTTGTGTCTTTGGATACAGAACTAGGACCCACTAATGTCTCTCTGTTTCTCCTCCTTATACATCTACACTTCAAGCTGTGAAAGGAGCTTTTTGAGAAATAAAGTGAAGTTGAAGTTTTGCTCTTACATGTTTCTCTTTTAGGTCCGTCGAAAAGTAGAGATGCTGTGGTACAGTAATCTGACAGGTTTGATTTCCATCATGAATGTTGCAGAGGACAATTAGCCCAACTTTTCTTAGCTAAACCTATCCAATTTACTTTTTATGTTAGACACATCATCATCAGATGGATGCTTACCTCATATTGAAGCTATGGGGGTGGGTGGGGGTGATCAGAAGCTGGATAATTACCAAAACACATGTTGGAATTTTTATCCTAGCACAGATCTTACCAGCTCTGAATCTCATTGGGATGCACATTAAAATGTGTAATCCTATCTACTAGTGAACTTGTATGTGCCACCCCAACAATGTTTAGAAGTTGTTTTGGAAACAAGGATATTGAAAATAATCCATGGGTTTTCCGTGGATATCTGAGAGCTTGCGGAAGGGAAATCAGAACACCGCAATGAAAATAAAAAGAAAAGGTTTTGTACAATATATCCCGAAGAGCTAAAATCGCATGCCACAAAATTGACTACATGATATAGTCAGTCTTTCACTAAAGAAAACATCGCGCTTGAAAAGTGAAGGGAAAGATGCTTGGCCCAGGATTTCTCCTGTTCACCCACACAATGCCTGGAGGGAAAGGAAGAACCCAAAGAACTTATCCAAAAGCCTTTCTCCTCCTCAATACTCCCTCAAGGGAAAACCTCTGAAAAATCAGCACCTTGTTGATGCTCTGTGTGTCACAGACACTAAACAAAATGACAGAGGACCAGTTAACTGTGCTCCTTTCATCTTCTTGGTCCAGCAAAGGGATAGTCCTAATTCAGTGCCTCAGCATGACAACCGAGGAGCAAATTTTGAGCTCTCTGTAGTCACACAGGCACAGGTCCAGACAAAGGATGCTAGCAGCCATTCAACCTCCTCAGCTCCAGCAGCTGCAAACTTAGTTCCGATCATGCAGGTAATGACTTGACTATGCTATGACCATCAGCAAGAGAAGAAGCCTTTGTGCAGGATGATAGAGCCACACCCATTCCCAGCACAGTGACTGATGTGAGGACAGGATTCTAGAGAGACCCAACCACTTCAGATATTGCAAGAAATGAGACAGTAATTGAGGATCACTTACTGTCCAACCCAGCCAACTCCTCTTCATTATCAGTGTGTGTGTCTGTGTGTGTGTGGGGGGGGAAGATAATTGTCTTTCTAGCAAGGTGGGGTACAGCTGATTTACTGGCAAAAAAGCATCCGTACAGATCTCCCAGAAGAAGGAGGGAGATGGATGCTGCTGACTTCCTCAAAATCTGATTTCTGTTCACCACAGCAGGAACATACATAGGCACAGGTGCCAGAGGGCCCATAGATTTTATTCTCCTGTTATCATATCCCACCAGGACAAGCCCTCTACAGGGATCAACAATTCATGCACAAGAGCTGAATGGTTCCTCCCAATTTGGCTTCTTGCCTTGCAGAGGGGAAAAGACAGAGAAGCTAGGAAATACAGAGCTTAAAAATTGATGAAAGGCACCTTCGGGTGCAAGGGTATCTTTTTTGGAATCTGATTTATTCTACTTCTATGAGTATAAGTTGCTTATTGATGCTTAGCTGGTTTAATTGGAAATAAGCCACCAAAGACCCCATAATCATCCGTGATTTCTCCTTCCAAGGAAGCCAGAATCTGAGAAGCATTGCCTCTAAAACTTCCCACTATTCAGGGACATAGGCAGTGATGTCATTCAGGGGGAACGGACCAGAATGGGCGTTGCGGATCCTAACGGGCTCCGTGGCTGCTTCCAGGTTTTTTGTTTTTTTTTGTTTTTCAACATTTGAATTTGAACTCAAAAGTGAGTTCCTGTTCCTAAATCATTTGAATGACACCACTGGACATAGGGGGGACATGCACAACCTTATATTCCATAAGATATGGCAGTACTGTATAGGAGGAGTGCTGTTTTCTGTGTGTATTAGGAGAGGAATTTTGAATTTCAAGATAAATAGAAACATATGCAGGTGCATCGGTCTGCATCTGATTTTTCTTAAAGGGTTGCAGCCTCTTAATTGGATGGCATTGTCAGAGGTACCTCTGGTCACCGCCAAATCCTGCTCCTACCCTGAATTCTAGGCACAACTGAACTCAGAAGTATCCAGTGGCTGAAGACTTGGGAGGCTTGGCTAGAGACAGGGAAGATTGACTGATCTGCATCATAGCCCACTCTTAACCCCATGCTGGAATAGGGAGGCCAGCTGGCCTGCCCAGTATCCAGTATGGGGTTGGGGCTGCATACAATGCACCTCGGAGTAAGAGGAATTCATTCCCCTTATCCAAGTAATGTCCCAGCAGTCCCAATAGGGCTACTTGCCAGCAAAATCTCTGGTGCAACTCCAAGCAGCCTGTGTATGGCAGACCGGCCGAGGGCCAGGGGTTCAGATCCGGCCTAAGTGCCAGATCCTGGCACTACTTCTTCCCTGGACTTGTATGCCCATGAGCCTGCCATCCCCCACCTTCTCTCCGCCTTCCCATCCTGCCCTTCCCAACTCCTCACACCGGCCGGCACGTCCCCACTTACCTGGAGTGATGTGGATGCAGCCTGTGCGGGCTGGCACGGATCCTTGCACTGGCCTAGCCAACTCCCGAGTTGTTGCAAATGAGCTTTATGAGCTAGCACAGCCTACCATGGGCTTTGGATTGCGCCCTCAGTGGTTTACCTGTCTACTCAGGTTACTGGACCAGCTGACTACTAAGTTTTATCTGCAGCCAGATTCAGTTACCTTACTGAGAAATGGTATTGCACTAAGGATAATTAAAGAATGTGATTGGACATCGTTGAGTATAATGATAATACCTGCTAATTGGGCAAGAGGCACTTTTTCAAGTGGTGCTCCTCTTGTATTTAGCAGGGAGAGAGTAATTGTTCCTCTTCAACCCAGTACAGTGTCTTTTCTAGTCGCTGTTGCTGGGGATGTTCTACATTTGTTTTAGATTGTGAGCCCTTTCGGGACAGGGATCCATTTAACTTTAGTATTACTATTTGCCTGTACACCGCTTTGTGAACTTTGTGTTGAAAAGCGGTATATAAATACTATTTGATTGATTGATTGGATTGATTGATTGATAATTCACCATTGAATGTTATGCAAAATTGAAAAGTTAATTTATGAAGTTTTACACTCGGCATAAAAAAAATCTTTATGTACCATGAGACATTATATCTGTTTGAAAAGCAATTGCACCTGCACCTAAAGGCTGATCCAACAGCTACACAGTGATTGAACTGGGTATGTTTTATTAATCATTTAAATGTCTTTTAAAAGGGATCTGCTGTTGCACTAACTCCAGATAACGATGGCGGAAGACAATATAATGATAACAGTTGGCACCATATAATTGCTATAAGAAATCAAGCTTTGGGAAAAATCACAGTGGATGGGCAGTTCACAGGTAATTATCAATTCCTGGACTGATTATTAATATTCTCAAGAGTTACTGCCGCTTTTTTCTAAAATGTTTTAAGGTAGGTCATTCTCCATTTGTTCTTTGCAGCTGGCCTTCTCACACATTCCCTTGCAACTCTCGCTTGCTGTGACTAATCAGCTCTTCAGTGACTCCGTCCTGTCGCAGTGGGGGCAGCCGCTTACCACTATCAGACATTCTGTCTCCCATCCAATTCTCCGGCATAGCTTCAGGCCGTACTGGCAGTTCAACCCATCAGTCCACATCTCCTGCCCATTGTTGCTAATTTCTACTCTTGACCTAAAATGTTCTCATTCATGACTTTTTTTTTGGGAAGTCATTGCGGTAATGGCAAAATATTCCTATTTTAGGTTTTTCATCAGCTACAAGTGGTAGTACCATTATTGGGGAGAACACAGGAGTTTTTGTTGGAGGACTTCCACAGGATTTTACAATCCTTAGAAAAGACACAGGTGAGGAAGTTTTACTGGATTTGTGTGCAGGATCTCCCAGTTACATTTTGCGCAATATTGGTAGGTCCCCCCCCCCAGCTTTACATGTGTCAGCTACTTAATCCATACATGTGTCATCTGTTTATTTTACAGACCCTTCAAGAGGTAGGGTTATACTCAGTGGTGGGATTCAAATAAATTAACAACTGGTTCTATGTCCTTCAGGGTGGCCTTCAGGGCAGCCGCTACCTTTCTTCCCTCTCCCAACCTAAAATTAATACCCGGTTCTGCAGGACTGGTGAGAACTGGCTGAATCCCACCACTGGTTATACTGCTATAGGCACTCCTTGACTTATGTAGGCATTTTATTCCAGACACCCTTACGTAAATTGAGTTTTGCATAAGTTGGAACCAGGCTGTACAAAAGGAGTCACTCATATCCCATACTCTGTAAAGAGAGTGGTGAGTGCAGGTGGCTTCTCTTGCACAGCCCAAACACTTACATGAACTTGAAATTTCATAAGGAATGCCTGTATGTAAAGCTTTCCGCTTAGCGTGCAGGAAAGTGTCTGCTTGTCAGTTATTCTTGCAGGCAACTTTTTTTTTCCTTCTCATCCACCTCTACTGTGAATTCTGCATTGATTTCTATTTGATTCTGGAACAGCCTGTTACAGAGGTTTACAGCACCGCAACTAAAGAAATAGTACATACGTCCAAGTTGCTTGATGCTACTTCTCTGCACCTGCCCCGCGCTGTTCATTGCTTGCTGTTTTTGCTGCAGAAGTGTTTGTGTTGGTATCAACGTTTGGAACCACCACAAAAGGAAAAATTGACATTATATGTCAATAAACATTATAAAATTGACATTATAAAATTGTAAACTATATGCCTGAACCTAAGATTTGAAGCATCTCTTACAAGAGTTGATTAGATTTGTCTTTTAGGAAACTATACCACAATTCAGTGTTTGCCTTTTAATATCCAATTCTTGATATTCACGCTAAGAAATTAAGTGGTTATTTTATTTTTGACAGGCACTACTAAAATAGTCACAGGAGGGTTTGTGGGTTGTCTTCAGGACATATTCTTGAAAAAGATGCACCATCCCTATGAAGTTTGGGAACCTTTAGAATGGAAAGAAGTTGTGGAGCGAAGAAACGTTTATCACAGCTGGGAAGGGTGCCCCAGTGCACCTGCAAAAGGAACACATTTTCTTGGGAGAGGTATAAGCACATGTTAAATAGGTTTGAAATGCTACCTGTGCTTTTCACTTTCTTTGAACAGTGAGAAATGGAGAAAATATCTTATTTACTATGTTATTCATTTAAAAAAAATATTCCACTTATAGTCTAAGAATGCATTTAAAATGACAAAATACAATCTGCACAAATTTTAAAATTCTGACAAAAAACAGCGTTACCCTCTTAGAACTAGATAAAACCAGTTTTAGCCTCTCAAATGCTTGCCTAAGCGGATTTGTCTAGAAGATCTTCAGAAAAGCCAGTGGGGTGAAAAAAACAAGGGCAACTACTTTGATAAAGTCTGAGCCATAACTGACAAGGGCTCTGCTCCAAACCTCTGTTACTCTTATATCCACTGTAAACATTACCTGCAGTGACACAGGAACTGCTGCAATATGTCTTTCTCTACCTCTGTTAGTAATTTCTTGAAGGATAACCACAGTGGAGGAGAGACTTGTGACATGGTTCCTTTCCACACCAGAGTTGCTGATCCCCAACCAATGACTGAATACTATCCAAATGCATGTGCTTTGTGCTTGTGAAGTCTAAAATGATCAGTCACGTGATCCTTTGTAAGACACAGCCCAATCCTAAGCTGAGGTGGTACAGCAGGGCATGTAGCTTTTGGGTAGGCTGGAGGTCTCCTCGGGGTGATATTTTTCTGTTTATTCTGAGTATCGCCCCAGACTGGCCTATGGGGTCAGCTTATAGCTGGCGGAATTCCAAGCAGCCCATTGTAATGCAGGGAGGCCTGGGATGGGGGTTAGGATACAGCAGAGGAGGCCTCTGCCAATCACTCCCCAGGCCTGATCCACCCCATTACACCTCCTCCCGCTGCCAGACAGAAACCTTACCTTCTCTGAAGAGGCATTGCTGGGGTAGCGCAGGCCTCACTGCCTGCATTGCCTAGTATCTGAATATCGCCTTATAGCACGTTTGCAACATCCTCCACCGGCACAGGTACTGCTGCACCAGTAAATCATCAATTTAGGAGTGGTCTCTCATTCTTTTGCACTTAATTCTCTCTTATATAATTATAGAAGCTGGAGTGTGATGTCATTTGCTTTGTTTCCCCTTTCTCCATCAGGTTTTCTAGAACTTCATTCAAATACTTTTCATGGTGGTTTGAACATTGAAATATCCTTTGTATTTAAAACAGATCAGATGAATGGTTTACTTCTGTTTGTTTACAACAAAGAAGGACCTGATTACCTTGCTGTAAGTTCTAATATTTATTTTATATTTTGCCTTTCTGCATACACTACTGTGAATGTAATAAAAACACAATTTAAAACTACATCAAAAATACAAATGCAAACAGCATCAGACTGAAGGACTATTCAAGAGGCAAATATATATAGATTTAGAACAAAAGAGGAGAATGCCTGGCAGGTGGGTGCAGGGGCAAGAGGAGTCCTTGAGAGGCAGGGAAGTGTTAGGGGTTTCTGTGGGGAGGAGTGAGATGGGTGGGTGGGAGCAAGGAAGGGGTCTGAGAACAACTTCAGCAGTGGCATGGAGTCTCAGGCAAGTTCATACTGGGAGAGATCTTTGGTCTCAGACCATTTAAGGTCTTACTTGGTCCCCAACCTTTGAGGGGTTTGTAGATGAAAAGCAATACTTTGAATTGAGCCCATAAGTGAATTGGTAACAAATGAATTGGTACAATGTCAACCTAATATGGTCCAATTTCCTGGTCCCAGATAAAACACTGCCAGCCAAATTCTGAACCAGTTGAAGTTTCTGGGCTTCCAAATTCTCCTTAAAAATGGAATATTTGTGAAAGGCAGTGTAGCTGGAGAGAGGAAGAATTAACTCCATTGTCTTACAGGTAACAGTTCATGGTATGACAAGTTTATAAGAATGTAAGAAGAGCACCACCTTACCTGTCATGATGCGTGGTGCAATCTCCTTATTTTAGAAGTAGTCTACCTTAGAGTGGCAGATGCAGGGGTGTGGCAACAAGATGTGAGTAGGTTGTTGTCTTGTGTGCTCCCTGAGGCATTTGGTGGGCCATTCTGAGAGACAGGAAACTGGACTAGATGGGCCTTTGGCCTGAACCAGCGGGGCTCTTCTCATGTTCTTATGTTGGCATAAATTTATGTTTTCTATAAACACATTCATTTACGTTTTACTTCATTCTTTGAATCTGTCAGTTGAAGTCACTAGTTGTTGTTGTTCAGTCGCCAAGTTGTGTCCGACTCTTCGAGACCCCATGGACCACAGCATGCCAGGCCTCCCTGTCTTCCACCAGCTCCCGGGTTTCACCCAAATTCATGTTCATTTCTTCAGTGACATTGTCTAACCATTCATCCTCTGCCGCCCCCTTCTCCTTTTGCATTCAATCTTTCCCAGCATGAGTGTCTTTTTAGAAAAGACCTCTCTTCTCATGAGGTGGCCAAAGTATTTGAGCTTTGTGTTTGAAGTCTTCTAGTTACCTGTGTCCTAATCTGGAAAGCAGCAGCCTAATGATACTAGTGGTTCTGTGAATTGGAATGTATATCCGCAAAGGCTGTGTTCATTATGTTCCTAGGGTTTTTTTTTAAAGGTATGGTGATAGTCCCATAACCTCTGTGAACTAATCTACTTTCCTGTATAGTTTTATAGCTACATAGAATGGTTTCATATTGATTTTTGTCTTCTGCCATTTTTCTAATGTATTTCACTGCCAGGCCATCTGGTTTCCCTACCTTTATACAATCATGGGATCACAGATTATTAGAAGTTGAAGTTGTTCGAATAGGTCATCCATTAGTATTTAACATTCCTTGAGCTAAACGTTAACATTATGCTAAATGTTATAAAGAATTCAGAAGTGACATGGTCCTTGGCTCAGAGGTTACAGTTTAAGTTCTGAACGCATTGAACCTGATTAAGAGCCCGATCCTGAGGGCTCTCTCACCAGCGGTATGAGTGTACCACTGGCTCCAAGTGTTGCAAACACTTATGGTACCTGGAGAGGAGGGAGCATCTGCCCTGGGACAGCACCATTCAACGTTGTCCCTCAGCATGGGGGAGGCAGCTGGTCGGTGCTCCAGCATCACCAACCAGAAGCAAGTTATTTTCAGGGTGAGGAGAGGGGGCAGAACTGGGTTGGGGAGGGGAAGATTTGGCCTGCATGGGGGGTGGGACCAGTGGTGTCATTCAAATGATTTAGGAACAGGAACTCACTTTTGATTGGCACTTGTTGGGAACCCGGAACCAGCCACGGAGCCCGTTAGGATCCAGAACGCCCGTTCTGGTCTGTTCCCCCTGAATGACATCACTGGGTGGGACCATCCGTGGCCTCAACTCCCAGATCCTATGCCCTGCTTCGAGCTGATCAGCCCGAGATGGGGATGCTGTAGTCTACGCTGGCCAAATAGCCAGCAGAGACTTGAGGAACCCCATTGTGGGTCTGGGGCTTTACTCAGGGAAAGGGAACGAATGTCCCCTTTCCATGAGGAGACCTGGCAGCTGCCGAGACACCCATAGGAAGCAGCAGTGGCCATTTTGGGACTACTGCTCTTCTGGGAGCCGGGCAGTTTAGGATCGAGCTGCCTGAGATGTTCACGCATAGCAAAAGAGCAGTATAGCTACTTGTATACTTGCCCAATTGTATGTATGTACAGTCCAATTGTATGGGGATATGTTGCTGGCAAAACTAACCAGAACTAGGCAGAACAGCAAAGAACTGCTGTACCCCACCACCTGCATGAAGGCAAAATGCAGTTAGCTTGTCTGCTCAGTTCCAGCAGTCTCAAGTGTCCTCCATTCTGTCATTCAGTCGCAGTCTCCAATCCCTCTACATCCATGTCTCCTCCTCCCAGATGCTACTTTTATCCCCTGGGCCCTGTTACCTCTAATGGACTGCAGCTCTCAGCTACACCTGTAACAGGCACAGGCCCTGGAGTTAACCCTTGATACCTGGGCTTGCATAGACACGAGGCCACTGCTGATACCATCCACCTGTCTCCTCGGGGTGGGGGGGCGGGCACTTTTGCATTTTCCATTACAATCATTCATTCATATTATACCAACTCTGGTATAATGGGCCCCCTGTTGTCCTTGTTTTGCAGGGTACCCAGTTTGTTCTGACCAGCATCATGGGCCTTATGCTTTTGCAATATCATGATGATATAAACTGGAGAGTTACGTTGGGATAGCAGCATATAGAACATTTTCTTTTCACGAGGTCTCTTCACAGTGCCGCTGGTTGTGAATTATTATATTATTTTATTATGTGCAGCCAGTTTCTTCCCTTAACGGATCATAACAGATGGGATTATATGGTCTTTCATGAGAACTAACACTAAAGTCTCATTGGAAAGGAGTGTGTGACAGCTCAATGACTGCTTTTGTGAATCTCCTGTCTTTGAATTCCGAAGATGAAAGGACACAGGGGGGTGGGAGACTAGGAACAGGACTGAACTGGGAGCTGGGAACACATGTTTGAGCAGTTGGGGTCATTTTTACTAAAAATTATATTCGATCTGATTATCTGGTAATATGATTTTATATTGACCCATGTGTGATGATAATATATATCTAACAAACGTTACTGTACGGAGAGAAGATACATATTGTAACTTGCCCTCTTTGTTTCACATAATAAGATTTTGGTCTGAATGTTGAAATGGCTAGGTCTATTTTTTTTTTTTTTTTGCTGTGGCCTTATTAATCTGTTTTTCCCTACAAAGAACCTTATTTAAATGTCATTTTTTCCCCTGAGCTACGCAATTCAGAATCTCAAAATATACTTACCGCTGCATCCCAAACAAGATACTGTGTTGACTATTTAAGTCATGCAGGCAATTTACCAGAAAACGAACCTTTTGATGATGTGTGCTTGTATTAGATAAACAGACTCATAAGCCTACTGCCTGTCCCAATATAAGAAAATCATTACCTGAGACAGTTGCAAAAGTAAGTAAGATATATTGGATCAATATGTATTTTGAATATTAAAAATTAATTTTGCCTGTCAATTTAAACTTAGCGTAAGCAGATCTGAACTTTCCTTCTCTGTAGTCTTGCCATGTTATTCATCCTTCATAACAAAATCAGCAAATATAGCTATTTTCACACTTTTCTTAAATCAGCAGTGGGATGCAGGCATATTTGTTACCAGTTGTGCTTTTCAAAACATGCATTAACATGCACACGCTATTTTATGTGCTGGAGCCCTGTGCAGTGGTCAGTGGCACACCTCAGTAGTTTGGAAGGGAAGGGAGATGGAGTCAAGGGTGAAGGTCCAACAACAATAACTTTATTGTGGGGATGATACAGATGCAGGGAAGGGAAATCTAAATCAATGCATTATTCCTTAAAGGTTTCCCCACGACTGTAGGGGGCGGTGCTCATCTCCATTTCTAAGCCGAAGAGCCGGCATTTGTCCGAGGACAGGTTTCCATGGTCATGTGGCCAAGGCGCACGGAACGCTGTTACCTTCCCACCGAAGTGGTACCTATTTATCTACTTGCATTTTTACGTGCTTTCGAACTGCTAGGTTGGCAGGAGCTGGGACAAGAGACGGGAGCTCACTCCATCGCATGGTCTCAAACTGCCAACCACAGCTCAGCAGCAGCAGTTTAACCCACAGTGCTACCATGTCCCCATTCCTTACTATTCCTTAGCTAGGCTCTAAATATATAAGCAGTTACTATGTTCAGAGAAAGAGAAAGAAAGGGTGAAGAAGTGGGTGATGGCTCAAGCAAGGAGGGGGAATGAGATACAGGGAAATCAGGAAGGTTACGTGAGGGGGGATTGGGGCTGGAAAACCAGGAAGGGAGGAGAAGAGGAGGGGCAATTGTGAGAGCAAAGAAAAAGAGCATGAGGAGTTCCCACAGTTCTGGTCATGGTGAAAGGCTTTGGCTGAATTGCATTACTCTGTCATCTGAACCAAGGGCTACAAGCAAGGAATGAGCCCCTCGAAGGGCTGTGAAATAACTTCATTCGTGCTACTCTCTTCCACCAAAATATCATCCTTACCCAATGTCCGAAGCCTCTAAAACAGTGTGAGAGAGAGAGAGAGAGAGAGAGAGAGACTATTTTACTCTTTGGAGTACTTGATGCATCAGTTGAGGGCAGTGATGTCATGCAGGGGGTATGTGGGGGTATGCGAGTACCGGTTCCTAGGATTACGGCTGGCCCCGCCCATTCGCCCACCCACTCATAGACCCCGCCCCCTGCAATGTTTGAATTTCCTGCACGTTTGAGTTGCCTGCACGTTCTCAGAGCCAGGCAGGCAGGCAGGCAGCAAGCAGAGCCTTGCCTTGCCTTGCCACTGAAAAATGAGCTGGTCTGGGGTTTTGGAACTGTTGGGTCACTTTAACATGATGCCAGGCCTCCTTAACATGTTCTGGGGGTGCTGTGGAATACTGTTGCAACTGTTGGGTCAGTTTAAAATCGTCTGAGGCCTCAAAAAGGGCTTTTTTCATGTCACGTCCGGCTTATGACGTCACTTCCGGTGGGCGGGTCCCGACACGTGCCAATCAAAAGTGAGTACCTGTTCTTAAATCATTTAGATGACACCACTGGTTGAGGGCTAGTGTTTGTTGAATGCCTGAGGCTGATTTGGGTCTTCCCAAAACAGTTTAAAAAGAGACAAAAGTTCCTTGTACACTCAGCACTTGCATAAAGGAGGAACATGATAGAGGCACTAAGCATATTGTCAATATACAGTGCACGAGACAAGGAAAAATAGAGGGTGTATTGTGGACTGATGGTGAGGCTGTGCCAAGGGTCATGTTTACCAGTCAGTTTCTAACCCGCAACCACCCGCGGCGGCTCGGGTGGTTGCTGGAGCACGTCGGTTTGACGCTGTCGAGCCGCTGCTTCGGCGACTACACTGGCTGCCGGTTCTGTTCGGGGCCCAATTCAAAGTGCTAGTTTTGACTTTTAAAGCCCTTTACGGCTTGGGTCCGGGGTATTTGAGGGACCGCCTTCTTCCATATAATCCAACCCGTACTCTTAGATCATCTGGGGGGGGCCCTCCTGACTGTGCCGCCACCAGGAGAAGTGAGAGGGGCGGCGGCCAGGAAGAGGGCCTTTTCGGTGGTGGCCCCCCAACTCTGGAACACCCTCCCCTTAGAATTGAGAACTGCTCCCTCTTTGTTTATATTTCGGCGGGGGCTGAAGACCTTTTTATTCCAAAAAGCTTTTAACCGTTGACAGGCTGGCTGGTTTATTATAACCCATGGGGCTTGTTGTTTTTATATTGTTTTTAAATTTGTTTTTAATTGTGTTCTTAATTTTTGATTGTATTGTTTAATTCTGTTTTAATTGTTTTTAATTGTAAATTGTTATATTGTTTTTTATATATATATTGTAATGCCGCCTTGGGTGCCTTCGGGCACAATAAGGCGGGGTAAAAATCTAATAATAAATAATAAATAAATAAATAATGTTTGGGGTGTGCTGCATTGCAGTAAGCATGGGGCTAGTGTGTCAAGACCAAGCAATTTTTCTCTTTAAAAGTGGTAGAAGGTGGAAAGGTGGAAAGGGCTTTGAAACAAACTCAGAGCACAATCCTACGTGATCTTTGGGCTGGTACAAGTCTATTGTGCCTAGTCTATTATAGCCTAGTCACAAGTCTATTGTGCCAGCCTGGGAGTGTTGCAAACATGCCATAGGGTAGCCCAGCCCGGGGTGGGTTTGGGTGGGTCTGGCCCAGTTGACATAGGCTAGATCCAAATGCCAGTCCCTGGCCTGGTAGGCCTTCCCCGGGCCCCTTGGATTACATCAGCAATTTCAGTAGCACAGAAGAGTCCTATTGGGATGGCTGCTGCATGACATGGGCAGATTGCTTTGCAGCCATCCTGAACCCCATGCTGGATATGGAGCAGGCCCACTTCCAGCTCAGGTTAGGATTGGGATGTCAAGGGCTAGTTTGTATTTGTTCAAAGAGAGAAGCAAGACGAGAGCTGAAGCTACTTTCCTTGGGTGAAGGGGTGCATTTCAAAGCAGTGTCTAGCCTGCACTGGCACAGTGAATACTTATTGCACTCAAGGAAAGGAAGAGGAAAATGTTGCCAAAAGAAGGGATTGGTCAGTTATTAGTTCTCTGTGTGGCTTGGCACTGTGGTTCTTAATAGTGGCTGTAGCTGCTATACCTTTTTATGCCATTGAAACCTGTGGATTCTTTTTCTGTTGAGCTCGTCAAGCACCTTTATTTGTGACTTGATGGCCCTTGATTGCTCACTCCCTGCTTTAAATGGGTGCATCTTATCAAGACTCAGCTACCACTGGAGGCCACTTGTTTCATTACCATGAACTCCTTGAAACAAGTTTAGCCATGGAGTTAGTGGGGCCATCTTGGATTGGGAAATCTTTTCTGTGAGTGTGTCTCCAATGACTTCAGGTCAGGAAGCTTCTAGGATGTGGTTTTTGTTCACAGGTTCAAATGTGCTGGTCAAGTGAGATGCAACTGCTCAAGGAATTTACCAAAATGGGCAGGAAAATATTATCTCAAGTCAGTCTGCTAAGCGAGGATGTATGTGTTGCTCAGACAGATCAAATATATGGCCTCCTTCATAGTCGGCAGGATCTGAGGTCTCTTGGCAGCAGTCCAGTTCTGAAGTCTTGTTCCTGGCCTGGCTCTTGTTCCCATGTCAGGCACCCAATGCCATGTATATGTGTATCCAACACACAACATGCATACAAATAAAAAGGGGGTCCAGAGTTGATTCATGACTTATGAAACTCATAGACTTATGAAACGGTTCCTGTAGGGCTAAGTCTGACCAAATATGGAGTGGGAATTGAGGTCATAAGTGACAAAGAAAACTTGTTTACTGAGTCCTATAAAATGTCTGTGCGATAGAGAATCGGGGAGAATTGGGGCCTGATGGATTTGAGCCATGTGATTTGCATTCAGCTGTGAATAGAACTCTTCATAGTAAATATAACATGGATTATATCTGATCATTTGGGTGGATAGCCAATCATGAACGAACCATGAGAAAAAGTAAAGGGGTAGAGTAAAATATTCCCATCCTTCTCTCTTCCATCAGTTATGCAAAATAGACAAATGAAGTCATAAACTGATTAGGAACAGCTATCATGATCCACCCAGGGTTAAATGCATTTTAAGTTTCAATCATTGAAAGTCAAGCATGTGATTAACTGTGCCATTGAAATTATAGAATTCAAGCATTCTTATAAATTGGCTCATGCCTACAATTTGAAAACTTTTGTGGAAATGCATTAGTTAAAACATAAACACATGTTTCGGTTAGTTAGAACCCCTGCTAACTGGACAAGAGGCATTTTTTCAAGTTGTGCTCCTCTTATATTTAGCAGGGGGAGAATAATTGTCCCTCTTCATCCCTGCTCAATGTCTTTTCTAGTGGCTGCCGCAGGTGGTATTCTGCATTTTTTTTAAGATTGTGAGCCTTTGGAGACAGGGAGTCATTCAGCTTGATTATGATTATGATTTGCCTGTAAACTGCTTTGTGAACTTTGTGTTGAAAAGCAGTATATAAATACTGTTTGATTGATTCTTTGCTATGTATACATGAGATGTAGTGTACAATAGTGGCCTGTTTCTACTTAAGTAACTGCTCCAATGTCCTTAATCTATCTTCAAAATGTACATAGATAAGGGCTATCCAAGTACATCATGCTCTAATTGAGAAGTATCCATTGTCCTCTTCAAACATTAATCCGCAGAAGAGTCCTGTGCATCTCAGAGGCTTGCATTTTGTTTGTAAAACACCAATAGTTTCAATGAAATGATACTCTCACTTGACTTGTGCTTCTTTTTTTGTGGGCTCCAACACTTTAAGGAATTGGTGGGTAATTTTGATTAGTTTAATGAATAGAAGGTTGCCTTTGTCTTCCTTTCTGCATCAGTCATTTCTTTTTCTGTTTTCATTTCAAACTATAGGCAGAACTGAAAAGTGGAATCCTACTTTTTCTGCTCAGGACTGGCCTTGTTTCCACGCATGTGAACCTCTGGTTAGGATTGTCCTATTGTGATGGAAAATGGAATACAGTTATTTTGAAAAAAGAAGGACTGGTAGTTTCAGCAAGTGTGAACGAACTGACAAAGCAGGTGGTGCAGCCTGGTTTAGATCAGCTGAATGTAAACTCTCCTGTCTACATTGGAGGAATCCCAGAAGAGATCCAGAATACCTTTGAAGAATTGGGATTAGAGCAAGGTGGGTTACTACTGGTGTAATGCAAGTTCCATTTAATGGAAATGATATCATGAAGTTCTTATATATAGAAATCTGAATGGAATCCTGGCTTGGCTTTTAACTTGTGCAACACATAAAATTGTCAGTACCTAGTTGTGCAATTTTTCTCTGCACAATGGCATGTGTAGCAACAGAAAATGCCTCCTTATTTTTGTGTGCACTCCTTAAAATACAACCTTATCTCTTTCATTTAATGCATGTATTTTCAATTAATAGAAGACCCTCTGGGAATCCCATTTCTTTCATTTTTATCCTGCTCTTTCTCCAAGGAGATCAGAGTTGCATACATGGATTTTCTCCCTTTTATTTTCACAACAGACCTATGAAGCAGTTTAGGCTGAAAGCAAGTGAGTCACTCAGTAAGCATTATGACCCAGTAGAGATTTGAGCCTGGAGCTTCAAAATCCTAGTCTAACTATAACTCGATCTATAACTTTATTAGCATTAACCTATCTGCAGTTCTTGCTGCCCTTTGCTATGGATGGACAGGTGCCGGTTTTTTTACATCAGCCAGTGGGCAACTGTAGCCAAGGTCAGAGCTGGGCTTCCAGGAGCATTCCCTGTTTGACCCAGCGAGACCTGTCCTGAGGATTCCAAAAGACTAGCTTTCAGTTGCCAGACTCTCTACAGCTACTAGGTCTTGGAGCTACAATCTCTAGAGCTACAATAGTTCAGCCAAACTTCTTGCACCTGGGTTTTGTCAAAGTTTGGTAATCTCAACCCTGTAGTGTACTTAATTAAATTTGTGACAATTTCCTGTATGACAAAAAAACAAACTGCACCTTCCATAACATAAAAAGGTAAACGTTTCCCCACGACCGAATGGTCTAGTTGTGACCGACTGTAGGGGGTGGTGCTCATCTCCGTTTCAAAGCCTGCAGAGCCGGCGTTTTGTCCGAGGACAAGTTTCCGTGGTCATGTGGCCAGCATGACTCTACGCCGTAGCGCATGGAACGCCGTTACCTTCCCACCGAAGTGGTCCCTATTTATCTACTTGCATTTAGGTGCTTTCGAACTGCTAGGTTGGCAGGAGCTGGGACAAGCAACGGGAGCTCACTCCGTCATGCAGTCTTGAACTCCCAACCTTCCGGTCGGAAAGCCCAGTGGCAGCGGTTTAACCCGCTGCGCTACCACATCCCTTCCATAACATACTTAGGGTTTAACTAGACAGTATTCATCATTGGCCCTAACCATTCTTGTTTTGCAGCTAAGAAGCATGAGTGGGTCGCTGCAAACTGGTTCTATAATCCTACGTCTCTCTATACTTTTAGTCTGAACTGGGGATCAATGCACTTTATTTACCTGGGGGGAAGGGTTATTTTGCAGGGTAAATAGTGCCAACAGCCCCAATCTGAAGTCCCTTACTTCCACGGTCATGCTCTGTACATGGGCCCCCACTCACAAAAAACTGTGCACAAAGAAACCAAACACTCCATGACAATTACGTGAATAACATCATGCCTAATTTGATCCTTCATATTTACTGTTGAGGACCAATGGAAAGAATAGTGAGGAAGACATTCCCACCAAATCCCAAAGCCAGGTCACCAGGGAGTTCTTGTTATGGGGGAAAAGGGTGAGTTCTGTAACTGATAACTGTGTTGGCAGATCTTTTTATATAGGATGGGCATAAGAGCCCTGGTTATTGGAAATGTCATGAATGGATGCCTCTCAAAGCTGGATTTTATCTATTCCTTGCCCTCCCTAAGGGCCCTTCTAAACATTACATGGACATATGTTCAACAAAACATTAACTTGTTATAGGAAAGCTACTGTTTGTTTTTTCAGAGAGGAAAAGTCAACCCTTTCCTTTCTTGCTGTTTTCTATACCCAACCGTCCTTTGCTCAGTAAATTTTTTCTCTGCAGAAGTAGAGAAAAACAAAATAATTGATGTTTCTATAACAAAATACTCCATCGGAGTTTTGTTACACATGTTTGTGTTATACAATTGTGATATACAATTTCAAGAGGGAGTGAGAATATACAGTACCCCCCCCCCCACCTGCTCACTTTGTGCAGAAATGCCAGATGAATGTTGCTCTCCTTATACAGTACCTATATTGTGGCTACAGTTTTTAGACTGCTCCATTTATGATAATATCCATCCATCAGTTTTCCTGTTATTAGAATGAAGACATTTAACCACCAATAACATAAAGTTGTACCCCACTTGCAATCTGTGATAGCTTTTCTCGGGTTCTGCTGTCTTTTGCCAAATATATAATTTGAATTCATGAGATAGTAATGAAGCACAAGGGCTGATCTCTCCACAGCATTTTCTACCTGTTTTATTTTTATGTTGTTGAACTGTGGGGGTAAGGAGCAAAATTAACATCTTTCCAGGTAGGTTCAAATGTTGAATCATCAGTGCACATTTCCTTATGGTAGAAATTCAACAATGCTTGCCCCTGAGAAGTATCTAAAAAAAATCATTTCTCAAGCATAAATTGAAGTTTAACATTTGCATCTAGCTCTTCTTATCACTGAAATGTAACATTGCAAGAAGCAAAACATGATTCTTAATTAAGAGCTGAAGCCCTTTCTGTGATACTAATCCCTTACTATTTGCTAGGTTTTGGTGGCTGCATGAAGGATGTTAAATTTACACAAGGTGCTGTCGTTAACTTGGCATCTGTGTCCAGCAGTGCTGTCAGAGTCAATCTGGATGGATGCCTATCAACTGACAGTGCTGTTAACTGCAGGGGAAATGACTCCATCCTGGTGTACAGAGGAAAAGAGAGGAGTGTTTATGAGAGTGGCCTGCTGCCATTTACAGGTACCACAACTGCCCCTTCTGTGAATAGTTGTATCGTTTCAGTTCACCTTGTAATCATGCATTCTTACACTTAGACTTTTTATCTCTTCTGTCCTTAAGAATATCTGTACCGAGTAATTGCTTCTAACAAAGGAGGATCTGTATCTAGTGCCTGGAACCGTGGCCGCACACGAGAATCGGGTAACTGACGTTTCTACGTTTTGTTTCTATAATAGTAGGTTGTCAGGTTGCCAGAATTCAATATAGACTTAAATATACTGATGTCCATTGATTTTAATGGGCTTCAACACATGTAAAACTGTGTTAGTGGATTCTGGTCTACAGTATATCAAAGTATGTAGTCTGATTTTCATTCATTTCTTAACGTTCTTTGAAAAAATTATTTATTTATTATTTAAATTATTTATTTATTGACTTACTGCCAAACCAGCTCAGAGTCTTTTTGTGATAAAATAAACATTTTTTCCCATTATACACCGAAAACGGTTTTCTGCACATACATTTCATTAATATAGGAAAATGAGGCACATATAGTTAAGAGGTCAGTCCATATTGGTACGTCCCAGTTCAGCCATGCAATCCTGTGCACATGTACTTGGTAGTAAGCCCACTGAACACAATAGGAATTTCTTCTGAGTAAATCAAGAGAGGCTTGCATTGTAAGTGATGCAACTCAGGTTCATAGGTGCGAGATTATAGGTCAGTAACTACCATAGGAATGTTGCATGTGATTCACCATTCAGAATAGAAACATTGCATGTGATTCACCATTCAGAATCAGCATTTTAGAGTGTGTTTGAACGTAACCTTTCTGAACCTAAACCTTCTAGCCTTATAACTAGCCCCAATTATTTCTGTTTCTTTGCAAACTGGGCTTGTAATGTGCATGCTTGCACCACAAAAGCTGCTTTTTTTTTTTCCAAAGCAGAGTTTTGACTTGCAAATGTGCTGCTTATGCAGCTTAATGCCACCATTTGGTCTGCCATCCCAAAGCGAGCAAATGCAGCCATATTTTTATCCTAATTGTCTGACCAGAGTCAGTTAGACCATAAATTTATATTTACAATCTGACCACAGCACTGAGCAGCTACATGCTCCCAAGGGCTGGAGAATAATTGCACTATTTAATTATTTTTGAGTCAGTTTTGTTGTGTCCCCTATGAGAAGACCATCTGCTATACAGTACCTTACCTTGCTATGTGATACATTTCAGAACTAATGAAATCAATATATTAATGTAGTATTGTCAGCAACCTGAAGCTTTGTGAGTGGATCACGTTGTTACTTTCTGGAGGAGCTGCAGACATTGAAACATTTTGACATTTAGCATTCACATCCATTACAAATACTTCCCCTATCCCAGATGATTTTGTTTAATGAGTTTAAGCAGTAAGGGTATAAAAAGAGGGATACTTGATGCTGAGAGGCTACAGCAGTCCTAATCACCAGGACTCTAGAGTACACATGCATTTATAGCAAAACTATCATCCATCATTCTGCCATAGAGTTCCTTGGGCCTTTCCTCAGCATCCTTTGTGCAGTCATCTGTGATGAAGTTGTTTCTGGCCAGATCTTTACTTGATATAGCAATATCCAATAGGTAGTTAAAGGTTATTGGAAACAAGATTATATGTTTTACTAGCTAGCATTTTAAAGTTCTTTCAATCATTTTCATTTTTTGCTCTTCATTTTTAAAATGGTCTTCAGTGTTGTTTGAACTGACCCCAGACAAGAGCTATGTGAATAACAGCTCGCAAAATATCAAGTTATCCTGTGTAACGTTGGTCTGATTAAGTGCAATCCACCCTCTGGTGGTGTTAATGCAAACATTCTTATTGATAATTGGGAATGGATCACACCCAATGCTTCTAGTTTTTGCTTTTTACACTTCCAGCTAGCTATATTTAAATTTCAGAAGATGAAACAGTGAATGTTTAGAATTAAGTTGAATTTTTAACAATAGTCCGTGACATCTCAGAAATGAGGCATCAAATGTCTGTGTAGAATCAGAATCTAATTATCTTTCCATATTCGGCAACATCATTATATTCTCTGAACTACTGCGGTCCACCTTCTTCCTTTTGTGAGTGATTGCTTCAACACGTTCGGTACATTAAATGTTTTCCAAAAACCTGAACTAGACAAAGAGGAATGTTATGTAGATGGAGTTCTGATGGTTTTGAAATATAGCTAAAACTGAATGGCTCAAGATGTGCAGTCATATTAAATCAATGCTGGAAAGTTACAACTCTAATAAATTGTATTTATGCTAATGGTGAACCTGATTTACTGCAACTATTAAAAGTGAAGAATGGGGCAATAGTCTTCTTAGGACTGCGATTTTCTCTATTTCTCTTTTATCCTTTCACAGTCCCACAAAACGTGCCAACACCCTCAAGAGTTCACAGCATAAATGGTTACAACACTGAGGTTACCTGGCGTGAACCAGTTGGGGTCATAGGTGTAATTGAGAAGTATATTCTGAAAGCGTCCAGCGAAGATGGCCCCAACATACCCACTGTCAGTGCAGAGATAACTAATACTACTGCACTCAGAGGTACATATCAATATTATTATACCAATTGTTGGAAGCTGTGCAATTCTGCTTAAATACTTTATATAAGCTCTCTCTCTCTCTCTCTCTCTCTCTCTCACTCTGTGTGTGTGTGTGTGTGTGTGTGTGTGTGTGCGTGCGCGCGCGCGCGCGCGCGTGCGAGAGAGAGAGAGAGAGAGAGGGCGAGAGAGAGAGAGATCCTGTGCAGTCAAGAGGTGAAGCCAAGGGAGATGGGGAACAAAGTGCAAGCAAATCTGCAAAAAGCAAGTGCCCAACTCAGTATTGCTCAGACAGGTGACAAAACCTTACCTGGAATTTTAGGGACGGGAGCATATCTCAGTGCTGCAGCATAAACTTTGCATGAAGAAAGTATAGAGTTGAATCCCTGGCAGGTCCCAGGTAGGACTGAGAGAGACCCTCTCTGAAACCCTGAATAACAGCTCAGCTTATCAGTACTAAGGGAGATGGACCAATGGGCTGACTCAGTATAAGTTTGCATTGACTGGACTGATTAGCGTGTGGCATGGCTTGGTTCATAGAGAGCTCATTGCTTTATAATGCCTGGTTGCTGGAGTTTTTACTCCATAGAGGTCAATGGCCATATTTTTATGTGTTAAACAGAAGTAGTTGTGCATTTTCTGCAAGGACATTTGAATGACATTTTGCTGTATAACTTTGTTTAGTGATGTTTGCGCCTTTCACGGGAAAGAAAAAGACTTCATTTGCTGTATATAAGGTAGCTTTCCAACTCCTGTTGGAAAGGGATGAAGGATGTCCAACTTTCCAGAAGTCTCTTGTTCTCTAATAAGCAGTTTTCACGAAATGTGATAATTGCATTTCTTCGTTACCAATAAAATTTCATGCTGATTGAAGACTTGGGAAATAATCCTATATCATGGTCAGTAAGCTAGTTGAGACCTACATCAAGAATATCCTGGTCAAGAGGATGCTTTCCAAGGACTTTTCAGTTCAGCCACATGCTTATACCTATTTAGTTACTGTTTGCTTAAAAAACACAGTAACAGATTTTGTCTGCACAAATATTTGGGAAATGACAGTTCTTCTCATCGATATCCAGAAGATAATCCTGTGTAAATAGCAGCATTTGCCATTCATTGCTCAGTTCTGTTCTTGATTTAAACGATCCTTCTTTAAGGGATCAGAAACAGAAGTTGCTGATGATTAAAAGAAAAAAAATCATTCTATATACATTTGTCAGGATCCAAAAAGCTGTAAAAAAAATAGTGGACCTTCCTACCCTCACCATGCAATGTTACAAACTATTTTTGCAACTCCTCTCAAAGCAAGTTTGATATGCAGCATGGAAAGGGGAGCTGATCTGTTTGAGAAACACAAATCGAACTCTCCTTTATATGGTCCATGAGAGTCGCACAGCTTCTGTATTTGAAATGTTTGATCAGTCTTTAAATCCCATATGTTAAAGAAAATGTGTTAGTTTGGGAAGAATTCAGAAACACAATTAAGAGAATTAAGAGAAGATACAAATGGTCTGTTTGGGAGATATCTGGGGGAAATGTTGATTTCTGGGAAATGTTATACGTTTGTTATCTCCAAAATTTCTCTCAGCATGAGAAACTGCTTACTTCTCAAATGGAAATGCCTTTTGTTTAGTGATGGCGTAAGCATTTGGGTATCTCAAATGCTCAGAGTCTGAGGTGGTACAGTCCATATCACCTTAATTTTCAGGCAAACGCATTTGTCTGAAAGCATGTGTATGTGAAAAGTTTGTATGCTCCAAGATAAGGCTAAACTAGAAACCATTATGTCTGTATGTGAAACCTCTTGATGTACAATCATCAGACACAACTGACTCCAAGATGCTCCAATTGCATGACAGAACTACCTTCCTTAGCAAGCAACCATACAAATGAATAAAGAGAACAAGATTCAGGGCGCAATCCACAAGGAGCCCTTGGGCCAACGCTACGTGCTTGCTTCGGCCCAATGTCACTAGCACCAATGCTGAGGCCCTGACCGGCACCCCTGTGTTGGCACTAGTGCCATTGGGCTGATGCTAGCAACAGCGTTGGCCCAAGAGCGCCTGGCTGAGGCACTGCTGCACCGCTTGGGTGCCAGCCGAACTTAGTTGCCACACGAGCTAATCTGGGCAGATGGAGGGTGGGCGGGCCAGTGGAACTGGGTGCGGGTGGCCGGGCTGGTAGGTGTGCCAGCCTGAGGAGTGGGGCAGGGCTGGGATTGGCCAGTAGGCCACATCCAAATCTCCATCCCCAGGCAGTGCAGCCCCAATTTTGGCTGCCCTACTTCCTCGGCTCTGAGCAGAGGCGCAGAGGCGAGGAACCCATAGGGGAGGCTGGAGCCTCCCCTGGGGCAAGTAAAGGGCACGCACATGTCCTTGCCCTGGGGAGGCTCCCCAGCGCTTCAAAGCTGCCCTGGATTCAGCACAGGCCTGCTGGCCTCACTGTTCCATCGCAGTTAGGATTGCGCTCTCATACATTGTCCGGTTTGCTTTCATGCCTGTTTATGAGAGCTAGGTAGGGTAGGTGACTCGTGATCTCTATATTAAAAATGAACACTGCATAAAATTACAGCCATATGTCTATAAATGGAAACCATGATAATTTGGGCAATAGGGTGAGCTGCCAAGTTAGTTCTCTTTGCCATATTCATAATTCCTCTCCAAGTGTCTGGTAAGTATCCACCCAAACCTTGAAGTAGCAGAGTTCTGACAAGTATATTAAAAAAGAGCTGATAAAAATGGAATGGTCTGGGTGTCATTTTTGCCGTCTTCCTGCCTTAGCAGGTTGATTGCAAAGAAATTTACACAGCTGGGCAGGTCTGCAGGTGTCTGGAAATGTGTTAGATAGGTGGCTGCCTATTAACATATGAGTTAATGTGGAGGACATGGGAAACCTCACAGGAACTGAAACTCGGCTAGCTGCTATCTCAGGTTGTGCCAATAAATCACAAAGCCATAAGGGCAGGATTACTTGTGCTTTGAGCATTTGTTTCCTTGGTGATAAAAAATTGTCTTCAGTTGGAAATACGTTTTGTTATTTTAAAAGAGAGAGGCTATTAATTTGTATTTTGGTTTAAAATTTTCAAAGCATTTTAAAAAGGGAGTATTTTATATAAGTGGCTAAAACTGAAAATGTGTTTATTTTTAATTAAAAAAAAATAAAGTAAAATGGTTTGCCTTTTCCATTCTGTGTTCACTTTTAGAGATGAATCAGCAAAGGCTATTTCTTTATGGTGTTTATACCCTGCCTGTTTTCCATTATTCAGCTCAGGGCAGTTTCCATGTGGAGAAAAAGTTCCCAGTCTGTTTCCTGATCTGAGAATTGGGCACAGGCTTCAGCCTTGCACATTCTTTCCTTATGGCTCTCATTGTGAGGAGGACTGAACTAACTGGGAAGATCTTGCTAGTTTTATCACACAAGATCAAGATCCTGCACTTAAATAGACAGTCAGCTTGTGTCATTCTCGGATTTGGAACCTGCGGATTCCAGCATCTGTGGAATTCTTTGCTCCCCAGGGCCAAAGAATGCCTTTCAAAGGCATATAAATGTCGCTTCCGGTTTTTCGGCAAAACCAGAAGTGGCTTCCTTTTTGTAATCCTCATTCTGAGGCCCATAACGGTCTTGGGCAGATGTGTGCAGCCTCTGCGGCGCTCAAAAAAGCCTCTGAACCTAACCGTGGGCTATAGGCAATGATGGATTGTGCAACCCCCTTACATTAGTAGTAGGCTACTTCAGAGTACCGGGTGGAAGAGAGTGGCAACAGGATGCAAGCATCTTGTTGTCTCATGCCTCCCTTGGGCACCTGGTGGGCCACTGTGAGATATAGGAAACTGGACTAGATGGGCCTTTGGCCTGATCCAGCGGGGCTCTTATGTTCTTATGGATCCCAGCTCTGGTTGGGTTTGGAGAGTGGGGGCAGACCAAAAACCATGGATTCCAAAATCTGTGGCTTTCCTTATCCACAGGGGTTCCTGCAATGGATCCCCTACAGATAATGTGGGTCTGCCTATGTGATGGGTATCTGGATGTCTCCCTGAGGGGGGCCAGTTCAATTTTGTATCCCCATTTAAGAGCTCCTGTGGAGGGTCTGTTCACATGAAAGTTACCTTGATGGAAGAGGGGGTTCCTAGTTCCGCAGGTCAACTTCCCCTGTGACCAGGGATTTCCACTTTTGAAAGTAAAAAGACACATACCTTTTGTAAAATGGGTTTTTAACATCTGTTAGAAAAAAGTAAAGTGTGAACTACCCTTGAAAAGCAGTTTTACTGTTGTTTACTTATAGTAGGAAGCATAAATCTTTATCATGACTGACAGTCGTGAGTCTTCGGGAGTAGTTACTATATTCAGATAGACCACATCAGATAAGCAACTTTTTGTCTAATAAAATATTTTTTTTTTAAAAAAAAGATGGAAGAAGTTTGAACATCACTGAGACCTGAGTGTAGGTGAAATTGGACTGGAATTGAAATACAATAGTATCTGCATTTTATGCGGTTATTCTAGCAAGTCATACATGTGGGGTAATTATATGATATCTCTTGGAGATTCATATGTCTATGTGCCAGAGGGGAAAATGACTTTCCTGAATACTTTTCCCGGACTTTTCTTCATCTGAACTTTGCCTCTTTTGCAAATGAGATTTCAAGCCTCAGCGAATCAGATCTGCAGTCAGACAAGTGGAAAAATGCTTTTCCTGCTTGATGCTCAGTATTTACCATTGTATAATCTGATACACAATCTAACGATTACTACTGCCAAATGACACTGCCCATAATTTGTCTCCTTTCCTATACGTATCTACGAATACTTGTGCTGTGATTTCTGAGTACAACATTGTTTCCTCTTTAACTGATAACTATGCAGGGAAGGGTCACCCAACTACTTCGGTTCTGGTCTGAAATAATCTAGGCCAATAATGGTATTTTTCTGGATACCCACGGATATAGAAATAAGCCAGTAGATTTAGGATATTTCCAATCTGGAGAATCCTTCCCTCTTCCTCCACTAGAACTAGACGTTTTAATAGGACTGCTATCTCAAGGAGAAAGTTGGAAATGTAGTGCAGTTGGAGTAACAATTCATTTTTTTTTCAGTTTTACCCTATCTTTTGATAAGTAGCATCAGAAGATTAGCATGATTCATTGGGAATCACAAACTCATACATTTCTTACAGACACGTTTGCAGATGCATTTGTAGGTTGTGATTCGGTACTGAGAAGTGAAGGAGAGTGCTTTTCCTTCCACTTCTGCCCTTCAGCCTGCTTTCTGGACCATGATTTCCGGATGCATTTGTCCTCAAGCTTAATTTTAAAATTGATATACAGGTCTTTTTTTCTCTAGCATTGTTGCATGTTTTAGGGCTGAATTCAGGTACAAATGGAGTGTTGCCCACTTGTGACCTGCAACCCACATTTCCAGTTGCTTATCATCTATTGAACTCAGTATTTGCTGCTATCAACCCGAAGGCTGGCCTGCCTGGACCTTGCTCACCTACAAAGATTGAGGGGATATAACCCACCACTTGGGAATCACTGCCTAATACAAAGTGAGATGCTTTACAGCAACTATAAGCTCCACGACCTTTTATTAAAGATATGTCAATAAGAAAGGATCACTTGGGACATAATCAGTTGTGAAAGGCATAGAGATGAAATGCTGCTTCCTCAATTAAATACGATTCTTGGCTGTTGCAGAAAGCTTTATAATGTTGCTTTAAAATATTATTTATCAATTTAGATTAGCTGAAAATTTGCACAAATCTATGGATATACTGTATACATCCTGCTAATTACAAATGTTTGACAAGATTGCATATATCTTGTGTAACATTTAAGGACCAAACTACATGTTACTGGTGTGTAGTTAGAGGATATTTTTGTCCCTGTAATGGCTGTGTAGAACCCTAGTTTGGACTGAGACCAAAAGGTGGCGGTTAACCCTTAAAGGGAGGTTAACCTTTAAAAGGAGGTTAAAAGACTGTGCAGGGGTGAAGAGGGACAATTACTCTCCCCCTGCTAAATATAAGAGGAACCCTTGATTAAATATAAGAAGTTAACCCTTGATTATTCTGTGATTTTCTTTCTGATGTGGCTATGACCTGAAAGTGCCATTGTAGCAAACCCCTGCAAACTGAGCAAAGAAGCATCTAAAAGCTTTCAAAACTGTGGTAGCTCTCTTACCCCTGCTAACCGGGCAAGAGGCACTTTTTCCAGTGGTGTTCCTCTTATATTTAGCAGGGGGAGAGTAATTGTCCCTCTTCACCCCTGCACAGTCTTTCTAGTGGCTGTTGCAGGTGGTCTGCCTTTTTTTAGATTGTGAGCCCTTTGGGATAGGGAGTCATTTAACTTTATTATTATTACTATTTGTCTGTAAACTGCTTTGTGAACCGTATTGAAAGCGGTATGTAAGTACCTGTTGATTGATTGATTGATTGATTATATTTAGCAATGGGGAGAGAAAATATTTTTTGTTCCAACATAGCATATTTTCCAGTGGCTGTTACTGGTGTCTTTTTTCTATCTTTTTTAAAGAAACCAAGAACCATCTTTTCATTTATTTGCTGTGTACACCACCGTGTGAAGCTTTTTGCTGAAAAGCATAAGAACATAAGAACATAAGAAGAGCCCTGCTGGATCAGGCCAAAGGCCCATCTAGTCCAGCTTCCTGTATCTCACAGCGGCCCACCAGGTGCCACAGGGAGGCATGAAACAACAAGATCCTGTTGCATCCTGTTGCCAATCCCTTGCACCCGGTACCAGTAGCCCACCACCTTTGTAAGGAGGTTGCACAATCCATCATTGCCTATAGCCCATGATGGACCTTTCCTCCAGAAATCTGTCCAATCCCCTCTTAAAGGCATCAAGACCAGATGCCATCACCACCTCCTGTGGCAAGGAGTTCCACAGATTAACTACCCGCTGGGTAAAAAAGTACTTCCTTTTATCTGTTTTAACTCTCCCAACCCTCAGTTTTAGTGGATGCCCCCTGGTTCTGGTGTTTTGAGAGAGGGAAAAGAACATCCCTCTATCGACTTTATCCCTTCCATGCATAATTTTGTATGTCTCAATCATGTCCCCCCTCAGGCGCCTTTTTTCTAGACTGAAGAGCCCCAAACGCTGCAGTCTTTTTTCATAAGGGAGGTGCCCCAGCCCCGTAATCATTTTAGTTGCTCTCTTCTGCACCTTTTCCAACTCCACTATGTCCTTTTTGAGATGCGGCGACCAGAACTGGACACAGTATTCCAGGTGCGGCCTTACCATTGATTTGTACAATGGCATGATAATATTGGCTGTTTTATTCTCAACCCCTTTTTTAATGACCCCAAGCATGGAATTGGCCTTCTTAATTGCTGACGCACACTGGGTCGATACCTTCATTGAATTGTCCACCAGCACCCCGAGATCTCTCTCCTGAGTTGTCACAGACAGCTCAGAACCCATTAGCCTATAGGTAAAGTTTTGGTTTTTTGCCCCAACGTGCATCACTTTACATTTGTCTATGTTGTAACGCATCTGCCATTTGGCTGCCCATTCCCCCAACTTGGAGAGATCCTTCTGGAGCTCTTCACAATCCTTTCTGGTTTTTACCACCCGGAAAAGTTTTGTGTCATCCGCAAACTTGGCCACCTCGCTGCTTATCCCTGTCTCCAGGTCATTTATGAATAAGTTGAAAAGCACGGGGCCCCAAGACAGATCCCTGGGGCACTCCACTTTTCACCTCTCTCCATTCTGAAAATTGCCCATTGACCCCCACTCTCTGTTTCCTGGCCCTCAACCAATTCTGGATCCATAAGAGGACCTGCCCTCTTACTCCCTGACTGTGAAGTTTCTTCAGCAGTCTTTGGTGGGGGACCGTGTCAAATGCCTTCTGAAAATCCAGGTATATGATATCCACAGGTTCACCTACATCCACGTGCCTGTTGACCTTTTCAAAGAATTCCAAAAGGTTTGTGAGGCAAGACTTACCCTTACAGAAGCCATGCTGACTTTCCTTTAGCAGTACTTGTTCCTCTACATGTTTTAGGATTTTATCTTTGATGAGGCTTTCCACCATCTTACCCGGAACAGACGTTAGGCTGACAGGCCTGTAGTTTCCAGGGTCCCCCCTTCTCCCTTTTTTAAAGATTGGCGTGACATTGGCTATCCTCCAATCCTCTGGCACCGTGGCCGTTTGAAGGGACAAGTTGCATACTCTAGTTAAGAGGTCAGCAACTTCGTTCTTTAGTTCCTTAATTACTCTTGGGTGTATACCATCTGGGCCTGGTGACTTATTTATATGTAGTTTATCAATTTGATCTAAAACATCTTCTTTATTAACCAATATCTGATTTAATTCCGTCGTTAGGAAGGGCTGTTCAGGCTGTGGTATCTGCCCAAGTTCTTCTGCTGTGAAGACGGACGCAAAGAATTCATTTAATTTCTCTGCAATCTCCAAGTCCCCTTTTATCTCATCTTTCCCTCCCTCACCATCCAGCGGGCCAACCGCCTCTCTGGCAGGTTTCCTGCTTCTAACATATTTGAAGAAGCTTTTATTATTCCCTTTTATGTTGCTAGCCATGCGTTCCTCAAACGCTTTCTTGGCCTCCCGTATCACCTTCTTACTTGTCCTTTGCCAGAGTTTATGTTCTTTTTTGTTCTCCTCATTGGGGCAAGACTTCCATTTACGGAAAGAAGCTTCTTTGTTCTTTACAACTTCTCTAACTTTGTTTGTCAGCCATGCAGGCACCCTCCTGGACCTTGTCGAACCCTTCTTTCTTTGCGGTATACATTTCCGCTGGGCCTCTACTACTGTTATTTTAAACAGCCTCCATGCAGCCTGGAGGGATTGGACTCTTTTTACCTTCCCTTTCAATTTCTGTCTAACTAGTCTCCTCATCTGAGGGAAATCCGCCCTTCGAAAGTCAAGGGTTCTTGTGTCAGATTTGCTCTGCACTCTTTCCTGGACATGCATGGCAAAACCAATCGCAGCATGGTCACTGTTCCCCAATGGCTCAGTAACACTTACATCCCTAACTAGGTCCCGAGTACTACACAATATTAAATCCAGAGTCGCCTGTCCTCTGGTCGGCTCCATGACTAGTTGCTCTAAGGCACAGTCATTCAGCAAGTCAAGGAATCCCGTCTCTCTTTCTTGACCAGAGCAGCAGTTGACCCAGTCAATATGAGGATAATTGAAGTCCCCCATGATTACAATCCTGCCTCTCTTGGTCACAGCCCTGATTTGTTTCCTCATTTCAAGATCACCTTCAAGTTTTTGATCGGGAGGACGATAGCACACCCCCACTATTACATTGCTTTTACGGCCTGGCAGTTTAACCCACAGTGACTCCATGGTGGAGTCCGGCCCACCTTCAGTTTCTACTCTGCTGGATTCTATCCCTTCTTTGATATAGATGGCCACCCCTCCGCCAACACGCCCTTCCCTGTCCCTCCTGTAGAGTTTATAGCCTGGGATTGCAGTATCCCACTGGTTCTCTGCATTCCACCAGGTTTCCGTTATGCCTACTATATCAATGTTTTCCCTAGCCACCAAACATTCCAGTTCCCCCATCTTTGCTCGGAGACTTCGGGCATTCGCATAATAACACCTATATACAGGGTTCTCTAAGGAGGGACTGTTTTTTGATCTCTTTTCCCCGCCTCTCTTTTTACTGGACAATCTGTCACTTACACTCAGCTTAGAAGTTCTATTTCCTACTCCTCCATTACTCTTTGGTACTCCTCCACCCTCCTCTTCCCGTAGGGATGAGGAGTTCCGAACCGGACGCCACTCGGCTCCTGTCGGCTTTCCCCCAGGGATCAGTTTAAAAGCTGCTCTGCCACCTTTTTAATATTAAGCGCCAGCAGCCTGGTTCCATTTTGGTTCAAGTGAAGCCCGTCCCTCTTGTACAGGCCTGGCTTGTCCCAGAATGTGCCCCAGTGCCTAACGAATCTAAACCCTTCGTCCCGACACCACCGTCTCATCCACGCATTGAGACCCCTGATCTCCGCCTGCCTAGCTGGCCCTGCACGTGGAACGGGTAGCACTTCTGAGAACGCTACCTTGGGGGTCCTGGCCTTCAGCGTCCTGCCTAGCAACCTAAATTTGGCTTCCAGGACCTCCCGGCTACACTTCCCCACATCGTTGGTGCCAACATGCACCACGACCGCTACCTCCTCCCCAGCACTCCTAACCAGCCTATCTAGACGAGACGTGATGTCCGCAACCTTCGCACCAGGCAGGCAAGTCACCGTGCGGTCCTCACATCCGTCACAGACCCCCCTCTCTATATTCCTAACAATAGAATCGCCCACGACAAGGAGACCACAACCCCCCTCCCGCCGAGGAGCATTCTTAGTGCGACTGGATGCGGGCTCGTCACTGGAAGAAGGGGCCCCCGCTGGGGGATCGATTCCCTCTGTTCCAGGCTGACGTCCTCCAGCTCCAGTACTATATTCTTAGTGGAAGCAGCAGTAACATGTTGCTGCAGGGACTCAATTTTTAGCAGTAAAACAGAATGGAGTAAACTATTTATTCCTCTCTACCCCATCTGATGTCACAGTACTGCTGGATGCAAGTAAACTCTGATTGCACCGAATATGTAGTTTGGCCTTTATGCAGGCATTACTACAAATTTAGTAGATGTTTCCTCACTCTGTTGAAACTGCAGGGCAATTAAGCCAATTAATGATTTCCATTGCTGTAGTTCTCTTAAAAATAAGCACATAAACATAAGGTACAGCTGGCTGGGCATCCTCATCTATGTGCTATTAATTTTATACTGTTTTATTGTCAGTATCATAGCAATTTGCTTTCTTAATTTCTTGCAATTCCTTGTTTTAAATTGTGATTTGTTGAAGGGGTAGATTTTAGTATCAGCCACCTAGAGAGCTTGATATCAGACAGAAAGGTTTCTTCCCCCCTGAAGACATCCTTGCTCTTGGTTTTAGTAGCTTCTCCCCTCCACACCAAAGGACAGGTGTGCAGAAGTGGGTATGTTAATAGGGAGAAGCAGTCCAAATTCTGTGCTCACTCAAGAATTGGTCCCATCCATAGCAATAATGTAAAGTTCTGACTGCAAAAGCCTAAGATAACACATGTCCACTGAACCTCTCCCCTTTCCCTGCCCACCTCAGAGTATACTCCCTTTCGGTAGGTTGTGTCTTCTCAGACCCGTATGTTCCGTTTCCTTAGCATAGCCCTTTTTCACTCAGCTACAGGACAGTTCCGAGTGTCATTGCTGTAAATTTGTTGTAGTTGTTTCCGTTATTTTTTGTGGAAATGACCTTCTAGCCCCCACAAATAAATGCTGGTATTGTTTCAATAGTGGTACACAAACCTTCTCTTGGGGATGCGCTAGGATGCCATTGAAATGTCCCAATCAATCAATCAATCAATCAATCAATCAATCAATCAATCAATCAA
>JAJKFI010000008.1:12792587-12809739 GCA_029204185.1 Lerista edwardsae
CAATCAATCAATCAATCAATCAATCAATCAATCAATCAATCAATCAATCAATCAATCAATCAATCATATTTATATACCGCTTTTCAACACAAAGTTCACAAAGCGGTTTAAAGGCAAATTAAAGTTAAATGGCTCCCTGTCCCAAAAGGGCTCACAATCTTAACAAAATACAGACCACAACCAGCAACAGCCACTAGAAAAGACATTGAGCAGGGGTGAAGAGGGACAATTACTCTCCCCCTGCTAAATGTAAGAGGAACACCCCTTGAAACAGTGCCTCTTGCCCAGTTAGCAGGGGCAATTCATAGTGCCCCGATGAGGTGCTCTACTCTGTGTGTGGGTAGTATTAGCTGAAAATAATGTAGTTGTTCACTGATTAGTGCCTTTCATGCTCGTGGCAGTGCTACTGAGTGGAATAATAATTGGTGTGTGATGGGAGAGTTCCAGGGACATTGTAGGTATTCAGTGGTATTGCTGTGTTAGCAATGACTCCAATGAACCATGCTGTCCCAGCGTCATTATTCTATTAGCCTTGCCATTGTAGCCCTCTGGCACAGTGGAAGCATAGGCTGAACCAACGTATGGATGGCATTATTTATTTATTGTGGTACAGCCAGCCTACATCGTATGCAAGGTTTACATTCCAAAGTTGGCACATAAAGCCAAAATTGCGTATAGTCAAAGCTCCTTTAAAGTCACCATATATGTACTGTTCCTTTAAGAATTAAAAGCACAGTATGAGAAAGAGGTGGCAGCTGAAATGAAAGAACATTAATTCTCTCATTTCAGGCTGGTGCTGGGCATAAACAAGAGTAAGTGCAATGGTGGCAGAATCACCTGCACTATTTAAATTATTGTTTTTATCTGTTTTTTGGGGGGGGGAGGGGAGCATGTATACTTGAATTAACATGTGTCTGTTGTGCATAAGATGCAGGCCTATTGAGTTTATATCACACCTTTCTTCTTCTGATGAGGCCCCCAAGGCGACTTATGACATTTTAAAAGTATAGTATAGTAATAAGTGTCTCAGCCAGTCCTGGATTCTGTAGGAGCTGGTGTTATCAGTTCCCTGTGGCCTGCGCGTTGTAAGCCAGGGCAGTTCCATAACTTTTTTCCCCAGAATATTGTGCTCATACTGTGGAAGATGTGCTGCCGCACTCACCCTACAGCACCACGGCCAGATTAGAAAGTGATCCTTAGAGTGGCACAGGCTATTTAAATAGGCTTTCAGTGAATGGAGGAACCATGCCATCAGTGCTCCAGTTTCTAGCCACTTTTGAGTGACATTCACAGCAAGGAAGAACAATCATTTCATACATTCATCAGTCAGCACAGAAAATTTAATTGCCCATTGTCCTTGTCTAGGACAGGCATGGTGAGCGGAGAGATTTATTGTACCCTGTTCTCAAATATGTGAGCTCAAAAGTGTCAGGAAATAATCTTAGCACTCTGTGTTTACTAATTACACAATCTTTTGAAAGACTGATCTGTTGCAAAATCAAAACTAATTCCTGTGATAGCTGCAATACTTGCTTGTCCATTGAGTGGCATGGAATAGTCCATGAGTGCAGTGCTCGCTTTTGGTCACTTTCTTAATTGTTCCAACTTTGTTTGAAGGGCACAAAAAGGGGCGGGCGCTGTGCTTAAGACAGATTTGGGAAGGCTCATGGACTGATTAAGAGGAAGGGGATACAGTGGGTGTTGCCATGACTCTGTAGCCCAGATTTTTGGCTCTGTCCCTCTTAACTTGTGGACAAGGCACAGCAGTGATAATACGTAAACTGTCTTTGAGCCCAATCCTAAGGGCTGTAGCACTGGCAGTACACTGCTACCGCCATAAGGCTCTTTATCATTGGTTGGTAGCTGTGTACACTCTACCTCAGCGTCAGGAGATCGATGCTGAGGCACAGGCCGTGGTGAGTGTTGCTGATAACAAGCACTATAGGTTTTCAGGGTAGGGGGAAGGAGGTGGCAAGGCGGGGAGGGGATGGAACTGGGCAGTGGGAGGGCAGACTGGGCCTGGAAAGGGGGTGGAGATGGAGGCAGATTCTGTCACCGTTTATTATGCTCCCTCCCAAGCTGGGAAACCCAGTGCAAGTCTTCTCGGCTCTGCACCCACCCAAACACTGTCGTAGGGGCTGCTGTAGGTCAAAACAGAGTAACGTTTGTTCCCTTACCCCACAGAGACCTGCGTATGCTTCTCTGGCCCCGTAGGATTAAGCAGGTGCCATTTTGGTGCTGCTGGAGCCCTGGGCACTAGGGAAGCATATGACTGGGCTGTTAGAAAGTGCAGGTCATGTGAAATATGAGAAGTTATTTTCAGATAGGAAAAGTCGAAGTGGCTTTATCTGTAAGAGAACAAGCTGGTGGGAAAGAATAGTTTTTTCATGAAGGTTCTGCTGTTCCTCTTGCTGGTTTCTGCAGCTGTCTGGGGAGCCAGGGCTCAGTGTTTGAGAACCACTGCTGTAAGGGTAGATTCACATGATGGGCACCCCCAAAGAAGCTTACTGCATAGTACCAGCCATATGGCGAGGTGGTCATTTGTAGCATCTACCCAAATGGGTCATCTCACTTTCAATCAATCAATCAATCACTAGTATTTATATACCGCTTTTCAACACAAAGTTCACAAAGCGGTTTACAGGCAAATAATAACATTAAAGTTAAATGGCTCCCTGTCCCAAAAGGGCTCACAATCTAAAAGTAACTTTTACCCCTTCCCTTGTATATCTCTCTGCAGTCTGTGGACTGATGAGATGGCAGCATTGAGCATTTTATCCCATGGTTGAAGACAACAAATGACAGTCTCTCCATGCATTACTGCCTCACTCTAAGCTTTTAAGTGGCTGTGATGTGGCTCCTGTTCAGCTGTATCCACACTGATCTTTGACTATCAAAAGACCTAGCTTCTGTTTCAGCCAAAGAAGTTTGGAAATCCAGACTAATTTAGGACGCAATCCTAACCTGGAGTTAGGCCAAACATAAAGTATGCTTGGGCCACTTTCGGAGTCAGAGAGGCCAGCAAACAGACGTGTGCCATCCTCCCTGACTCCCAAGAGTGGTCCAAACGTACTTTATGGTGGCTCTTGTGACAGCTAAACTTTGCTGGCCTAACTGCCGGCCTAACTTCAGGTTAGGATTGCGCTCTTACTGTCAGGCAGTATTGCAGTATTTTTTAACAGGCATATCAATCCTAGAGCACTGCGAGTTCTTGATAATATTTTGATAGATATTGAAATTCCGGTTTCACTTTACATTGTCCTTATTCTAATATCATTCTTCTTAAGCTTTAGTTGCACAAGTGTCAATTCAGCTTTAACACAAGATTAAAATTAGACTCTCTGTCCATAGGTTTTTGAGTAATCAGTGGATCTAATGTAAATGCAGCTGAAGATACAGATGTCAAAGCAGGGTCAGAATCAGCACCATAGAACTTGCCTCTAATTTTCGAGTGATGGAAGGGAAAGGTTTGAAAGTGCATTCAATAAGCATAAGTAAGCATTATTGATGTTTTCAAAGTGTTAGCATCCCATGTAATGTGGGAGTGTTGGCATCTCTATTAAGCTCTTTGGCACCAACAAATCCAGAGATCTCACCACTGAGCGCTAATGCATTTTGCATTAACGCTTAACACCATCAAAGTGTGACTCACTATAGTGGTCAGGTTAAAAAAGAGAAACAAAAATACAGAGTTTCAGTTATCTGGAGCCCAGAAGAAAATGCAGGAACCAGACCTCTAAATGTGGCATTTGTATGCTTTTGTTTAAAAGAATAATATCAAACGGATCTGTTTTTCTTAAAACCAAATGCACTTCTAATATTTTTGTTCTACTGAAATGTGGGATGCGATTGCAGTCTTCTACAGAGCTGCGCTGCATTTTTGTACCTTTACATTTTGATATGAAGTGTGGAATTTCAAGGGAATGGAAACTGTTGGGAAGCCCAATTCTAACCTGCATTAGAGCAGACAGGCTGGCTGGCATTCAGCGTAGGGTAGATAGCAGCTGGAGCTACCTCCGGGTGAGGAGATATTTTCCCCCTACTCCTGGGTAAGCCTATGGGGCTGCAAGAATCTGCACCAGGCCCAACCAGCCGAGGATGGGGGTTAGAATCCAGTCTAAGTGCTGGATCCACGCTCCACTCAGCCTTGTTCCACAGTGCAGATGTGTCGACCCAGCACAACTTTGGAATTGTGCTACACTTTTCCCCACACTTATTGCCTGTCCCAGTATACTGCTCCTTGGAACAACGTTTAGGGCTTCTTTCTTCCTCATCACTATGTGATCCTAGCCAATTAGGGATCATGTAGAGAAGGTGATAGTATTTCAAATTTGCCCATATGATAACATCACATGAGGACAGCTTAAGCCACTCATGCACACCAATCATGCAAATATTGTAGGTGTAGGGACCATACCCCTATTGCCAAAGCAACTTGGTCACTTCCTATTGTGCAACACTGTTCTGTAGGAGTTGGTGATGACCACCCTGCACACTTCCTTATCACAAGGGGGCAGATCCACATCCTTGGCCTGCTAAAGAAAGCACAGGGTGACTCTCTGCATATGTGGCAGACACTGTCTTTCTGTCACTTTGATGTAATACAAACCACAGTCAAAAATTTGAACCTAAATTACGGGAGCTTCACCTTTCTGCTTATCTTCCTTACATCCATCCAGTCTGACATTAAAGCTCGGAGGAGCATCTCAGGTGGAGGGGAAGGCTTGGGAAAGGAATTGTCAGTTCCAGCTGGTAAGATGTACCCTGTACCTGGTCCCTGTACCTTTCCTCACATAACAAATGTGCCCCCCTGGAAATGTCTCTCCTGGGGGGCACTAGCTTCCTGAATACTGGCATGGTCCCCTCAAGTTTCCCCTCCCAAAGCGTTTTGGCCATTTTCTTTCTGCCTCCCTTTGCCTCTTCACTCTTATCTGCCCTTCTCCTGGTGTCTCTGCCCCACTGTCCTTCATGTTACCTTTCTAGTTTGCTCCACCTTGTCCCCAGTTGTCCTTCTCTGCTGCAGTCTCTCTCCTGCTCACTACTCTTCTCACTTCCTTGTGTTCTGCTCCTCCTCCATACTCCTTTTGTTACCCCTTCTGTCTTCCCTGGTTTCTTCTTTCTCCCTTGTCTCTTTCTGTCTTCCCTGCCTTGCAGCCCCTATTATGGGCTGACACCAACTTCCAGCCACTGTTGCTGGGGGCTGATGAATGCTCAGCTTTCCGCCAGTCAGTGATGCGGCAGAGATGCTCAGTGCTGACATCACTGTCGGATGCCTCTATGGCCGTTCCAGACAAGCCTCAGGCATGCTGGGCTTACTTGGATCCATGGCAATCTGCAACTTGCTGCTGGATTTCATTACCTCTGAACAGCATGGCAAAACAGGGAGTACTGACATAGATGCTTCAGCAATGGGGATACCACCTTTGAACATTTTTTGTATCCGAGGCCTCCCTGAAAAATGTTCACAAAAATCAGACGCCCCCCCCATCCCAGTTTGAACTGTGATCTGGTTTTATAGGGACAAATAGCACTCTCTTTTCCCTTTGAAAGAGTGGTATACTGTTCTTGTTGCGCTGGGCTAGTTATTAGGAGACATGCTGTGGGTCATGACTGGCTTCAGGGCACTCCCAGCGGCAGCAAAAGAGCACTCCAAAGAAAGGGCGAAAGCAGAAAAGTGAAAAGATCTTATCTGCTCTCTGTCTCATCAGATCTGCATTCTATACTGTCTAGAAGTGATGTGATGCATGCTAACACCCCTAACCCAGCAACCCACTGTAAATTATGCATGCCAGGTTGGTGGCTTCATAATGCACTCTGGCTTTATACACAGCAGCACCACAAGGATTGAAGACACGTTGGCCGAGTTACTTTGATAGGGAGAAGGACTGGAATGAGAGACAAGTCACACTCTTCCTCTCACCTGCATTGCCTGCATCCCACCACCATATTTTTACTAGTTCCATAACAGTGGCTTTGAAAAGAACAGTTTTGTGCACAAAATGGAAAGAGGGTGGGAATGTCAGCAGCAGGACTAGATACTTGCATCCTGTGCCTTCCTAACATTTTTAGCACTGCCTTGGAGAAGGCCTTGTCATCCCAGCACAGTGCACATGATTTATTTTTTTATTTTATTTGATGCATTTTTATACCGCCTTTCTCCCAGATTTAACTGGACTCAAGGCGGTTTACATGGGCAGGATTTTCATAAACCCCATTTTTCAATTGGGGTTTTTACAGCTGTTGTTCTATGTACCATTCACGGAACCCTCAATTTCTTCAGATGTTTCCCTTTCAATGTGTGGTCATGATCCTGGCTGCACTCTTGCACTTTCTGAGCCTTCACAGTCCACCACAGATCACACCTTGGCCAGTTCTTTGTCAGCTGACTCCTCCACACTCCTCCCATTCCTCCACAAGCTCTGTCAGTGACTTCCGGTCTCCCATCCAAGGCCGATCCAAGGCTGATCCTGCTTTTTGATAACTGTTAATAAAGCAATTGCAACGACAGGCAGCATAGCAGAACTAACTTACCTTGTGTACAACACCATTGTAACGCCATACCATTATCCAAGCCACTTTATGTCTAAAGATAAATACAGTATCTTTCTATCTGATCACTCTGTATGACAGCGCAATCCTAAACAGCGCTGGAATGGTGAGGCTGGCCTGCCAGCGCCATATCCAGAGCTGCTTTGGGGAGGCTGGAGCCTCCCCGTGGCAAGGGCACGTTTGCGCCCTTGCCATAGGGGAGGCACCAGCCTCCCCTATGGACTCCTTGGATCTGTGCCTGCTAAGCAGATCCGGGGAGACCGCACGGCCCCAGGATGCTTTGGGTAGCACCACTCACAGGCTGTCTCCTCAACAACATGGGGAAGGTCCATCTCTTCCTTACACATGACCTGGCGTTACCAAGTTGTCAGTTGCTATGACTATATCCGTCTATTTCGGGCACATTTTTGAATGTAGTATTGCAGTGGTATTCAAACGTTTTAGACCGGGACTGACTTTTTAGAATGGCACTCATGTCAGGACCCACCAGAAGTGATGTCATTAACCTGGAAGTGGCAGGAAGTGACATCATCAAGCAGAAACTGCTGTCATTGTAACTTAATCAAATGACACACCTGAAATGCAAACTGGCATTCTTGGACTGCAGCAACTGCACAACCATGAAACATCCCTGACAGAAAGCTAGAATGGGATAAAATATTTTGTAAAAACACTGAACTCAAAACAATTTAAAAAAAACCTCACTTGAAAATTCAAACTGTTAACAGTCAAGAAGGACTATAACAAGAATAAGGTCTGCAGTTTCCAAGATGACTGCTCCCAGCGTTCCACGACCCACCTGACATCAGGTCGTGACCCACCATATGGATCCTGACCCACAGTTTGAATAACACTGTAGTATTGGAATGCAGTGTCTGAACGTATCCTTAAAATGTGGAGAAAGCACTGCAGTAGGTATGAAAAAGTGTACTTTTATTCCTTTACATAGTTCAATAAGCTACTTTTCCCTCCTCTTTCAGCTGCCAACCTAGCTGTTTGGCGAGCATCCACTGTAATCTGTTCTCCTTCATTATGTTAATCTGTGGGCGGAAAGATTTCTGTCATCTTCAAATCGCTTGTACAGCAATGGTAAACACCTTGGCCTGTCTGTAATTGGACAGGTGTCTGCATTGGTGTCACCCAGCTTTTAATTCAATTAAAGAACTGGCTGCTCTGCTCTCATTACCCACTCATTTCCTCTACACTTCCAGTCAGTCAGTGAAATTTACACTCTCCGCCTGCCTATCCTGGAGTACAAAGTCAGCAGCCCCATAACTAAGATCATCATTGATGTACACACACATTCATTTATAGCTGAGCAAATTTAATTATGCATTGTTATGAAAATATTCTGAGACTGTCATAGGCATTTGCAGAGAGATTTAGAAACAACTTTTATTATAAAGCACAGTTATGCGCTAGTTGTGACAGCTGAGTAGATGAACAGGCATTGGATTTGGATCTCCAAATCTTCACGGCAGCCTGCATTTGCCTTGTTTTTTGGCCACTTCTGCATTTCTCCAAACCCAGCTAGGTATGTCCAAGTAATGGAGTTTGCTGACAACATATAAGGAGCACAACTGCAAGAGCAACATGGGTACATTTTTATATAGAATTGAATAGATTGTATGGTAATGCCTGTGGGGCGGGGGGGGGGGGATACTTGACTTCCCAAAGAATGATAACGCCTAAAGAGGTAACCAACAATGATGCTTCAGTTTTGAAATCTACAACTAGGAAAACAACCAAGCATTAGAAAGAAATATATTGCACAATATATACACACATGCCCCGGTCTTCGCTTGGGTTCTGTTCCAGACCCCTCCGTGGATTCTTGAAACTGTGGATACTGGGGACACCTTTTAAAGGTAGGGGAACATCAGTGGCTTTGCTGCAACAAGGTTAAAAAAGAGATCTGTTTAATGGTCTCCTATTTTTTAATAGGGACGTGGTGGCGTAGCGAGTTAATCAGCGGTTGCTGGGCTTTCGACCGCAAGGTTGGGAGTTCGAGACTGCGTGACGGAGTGAGTTCCCATTGCTTGTCCCAGCTCCTGCCATCCTAGCAGTTCGAAAGCACCTAAAATGCAAGTAGATAAATAGGGACCACTTCAGTGGGAAGGTAATGGCGTTCTGTGCGCTACGGCGTAGAGTCATGCTGGCCACATGATTGGACAAAAACGCCAGCTCTACGGGCTTTGAAATGGAGATGAGCACTGCCCCGTACAGTCGATCACGACTAGACCATTCGGTCGTGGGGAAACCTTTACCTTTATTTTTTAATAGGCATTCCAGTATCCATGGTATCCGTGAATAACCAAAACTGAGGATACCAAATCAATGGATACTGGGAAACGCCTGTATTGTAACTAAATTAAAAAAGAACATCAGTTGTGCATAGGACATTCTTATTACAATATCTGTCGGCGGTATTCAGATCCCTTCTTGTCTTAGCAATGGTGCTGCAATGCAGTGAGGTTCTTCCTTTTAAAAGAAATTTACATCATACCATAAGTTCCAGTCCTTAAAAAATCCACAGGGTAGATTACAGACAGTAAATCAATTGAAGGTACCACTCTTTCTGCCCAGTGAAGGGAACCTTTGGAAATAAATTAAAATTCTAACACAGACATTTTGACACAGTGACCCCATGAAACTGAATAATGTCATTTGTTAAATATGGATGTAAAGTTACGAGTGTAGCAGCGAACTGAAAGCACACCTAGCACAAAAGGGCCACTTGGTATGCAAGGTGAATGTTCAGTTTTATTAAAATAGCCCATTCTTAATTATTAGTAATATTTAATTTAGTGACTGTTTAGGAAGACAAACCTTGAGGCCTTATTTTAATTTATTTGAGATAAATGAAGAAAATGCATAAAAACCAACAGTGTTGTACGATCAGGCCCTGGTTTCTAAAACTACTCTCAGTATTAGACTGTCCTCACTGAGAAATTATTGTTGCTAGACAGCATATAAAATGAAGCTGAGAAACCTAGTTTTTGTCTTTTTTTGTGCTCCTATCAGATTAAATAGCATGCTTATACTCTATAACTACCCTGTATCCTACTACCCTATACCCTACCCTCTATAACTTCTCTATTACCCTTGAAAATACCTGTATGAACAGAATTGAAGGGATGCTCAACCGTAGTGGTATTTTAAATGCTACTGTCCTTTGACCTCCTTTTTGTACATGTACAACCAGAGTGGTTCAAGAATAGAAAAATGGTAGATTTTCCCACTCTTTCAGTTAGTTGTTACGGGTAATCCTAAATGGGGATTTAAGTAGCAAGCAAATGCTGGTAGCTATTCCTGATGTATTAATACTAAGGTCTGATTAATCTGTGCCTTAGCTTAGAGGTAACGTGGTGACCTGTGTAACTGTTTCACATACCACATGCATACCATTAGCACATCAGTGATTAGTGGCACTACTTATAACTTTCCCCTACATGTGAAGAGGCTCACTGAATATTAGAATACTGAATGCGGTTGGAATGAATGAATCCAATATTAGAATATTGAATGTGGTTATATTGAAATATAATGAGATATGCACAGAACCTCACATGAGAATGTGCTTTACCTGCAATCCACATCCTATAGGGACAGCTTTATTGGGTGTGGCCTAGTCACTAGACTCTAATGTGTGAAGTGTGATAATGATGAGTCTACTCTGAATACAACATGATTATGAGGGGTGACCTACACATTTAGTACTTAACCCCCTATGGCTGCTATTGGTAGGAAAAAGCAGCTTTGAGTAAGAGAAATACTGAGTGGAGAGGTGGAAAAGGGTGGGATAGATATACTTTTTGTCACTTCCATATATAGTTTAGATTTGAGAGCATTGACTGAGCCCAATCCTAACCTGGAGTTAGGCTGGCACAGTTAGGCCAGCAAAGTTTGGCTGGCACAAGGGACACCGTAAAATATTTTGGACCTCCCTGACTTTGAGACTGGTCCAAATGTGCTTTACGGTGGCTTTAGTGTCAGCCAAACTTCGCTAGCCTAACTGTGCTGACCTAACTCCAGGTTAGGATTGTGGCCTGTGAACCAGTAAGTCCCCAGTTAACCTTCGTCCTGCCACAAATGCACTCGTTAGTGCTATAGGTTCAGCCGCTGTCTGTAATATGGAGATAATAACATTAACCTATTCTATAGGGGTGTTGCTGAGCTAGTATGCGCAGTGTCATTGAGTACTCCAAAAAAAGCTATATAAATAGCAGCCTAGCCCTATCTAATCTCTTGCAAGTTGCAATAGCAGAACACACTTCCAACACATTTGGAAAATGGCCACCAGAAGTGTGTGGAGCACACTACTGGTAGTCATTTTGGGAGTGCTGTCGCAAGAAGCAGCAGCGGTCCCTGACTATCACCAGTTCCCACTTCCCACCAGAGAAGGAAAGGCTGTAGTGTAGGCAGGAGGGGGGGAGGAACGAGAGTGGGGAGGCTGCAGGAAGGGGTGGGTCTGGTGGTGATGGTGTGTGCCAGATCCTATCCCCTCATTTTGCAGCCTCCCTGCTCCTTTCTTCTCCTCAGCCTTGTGCCAGCTAGGTCTGACGGGACCCATTGGCTTATGGAGGGGTAAGTCGAAGTGATTCCCCTTCCCCCCCAAGTCAATTCAACCCCCTGCTGGATCCAGCATGCCTGTTTTTGGTATGGCTGCAAACAGGAAGGGGAAGAGGTTAGGATTGGGCCTTAAGTATTACTGTAATTTACTGTTCTGAGCACCATCAACTGCATTAAAAGTACTCCCCTAACACTTTCCTTAGGACACTTAGAGCGCAATCCTAACCTGGAGTTAGGCCTGCGTAAATTAAGCCAGCAAAGTTTGGCCAGCACAAGGGCCACCATAAAGTATGTTTGGATTACTCTCAGAGTCAGGGAGGATGGCTCACGTCTGGGTGTTGGCCTCTCTGACTCCGAGAGTGGTCCAAACATACTTGACGGTGGGCCTTGGGCTGGCCAAGCTTTGCTGGCTTAGTTTATGCCGGCCTAACTCAGTTTAGGATTGCGCCCTCAATTTCTTCGTTGCAGTTCAAAGCAATGGAACTGGCACACACATGGATTTGTAAGGTTGCTCTGAAAGGAGAGAGATAAAGTAATTTTTATATATTTATACCTTGGATCAGAAGTTATAAATAATGGGAAACACTTTTTAAAAATATAATGTAAGATGATTTATTAATTTTCCATCTGTAATAAAGGCGGGGGCGAGGAAAACAAATGCGCAGAAATGCAGTTGATTTATTTTTTTAGATGAGTTGCCCAGATTGAGAAATTAGTTTACTTGAGAAAGAATGAAAATGCTTCATTAGCTCCTAAAAGCTGGACAAATAATTGCAATTACTTCATTTTCCCCAATGAGTGTTAAATGCTGCCGCAATGAATTTCCCATCAAGGAAAATTTTGAAAGAAAAATTGAATGTTTTCCCCAAGTGAAAACCTAACATATCCAAGAAATGATGAAAGAATTTTTTTTTTAAATGACATGCTGGGGAGATTAGCGGTACATTGCCACTGAATTTCACTCAATTCCATTGAAGAAATTGGTCGGCGTCCACTGATCCTGCCCCAGAACAGTACTTATTGATCCCGCCTTGCACACAGAAGCTGTATGTGCAGATCATGCAGACTGATCCTGTGCGTAAAGACTGTCAACACATGTGGAAGTTTTAGAGGCGGATTCCATGCGTGCAAAGTCAGGTCTATCTCCACATGTTGATTGTACCATTTCAGAACACACCTGATAGCGCAAAGGTGAATTGGAATACACTTCTAAACCTCTGTGAAATTTCAGTGTGAGTTGAGTCTCCGATGATGCTCCACGCCTCCTTAAGCCTATTGTAAACAAATGATGTACAACTAGGCTCCCTGTGGTGCTACATGATTACCTTACGGTGTATCTCTGCATGCTCTGTGATCCTTGTCTACTGTACTCCCGCACACACAAAGTGTTGCTTCTTTCCGTTGCAGGCATTCTGACAGGCTTGCGGCCCTTCACAAAGTATGCCATAACCCTAACGGCATGCACTTTGGCTGGTTGTACTGAAAGCTCACATGCCTTGAACATCTCCACTCCACAAGAAGGTAAAGTAATTTCAAAGGTCTTGACTTCCACATTTCAGTCATGAATAATAAAATAGGAGAGGAGCTAAATGCTGCAAAGCCATTTGCTGGAAAACCCCATCCTAATTTGATGACAAAGTGCATTGCCAGACCATAATTGCTCCATTTTTTGGGGGGTGCTAAAATGAATCAAACTCCATACCCTTTAATGACATGCATCTTTAATAGCTGTAATGCAGATTAATGGGCTTTTTAATTGCTGTTACATTGTTCATGCAAGAGCCTTGTCATTAATATGAAGCATCTGAAAGATTAATGAAAGCTTCCTCATTTTACTATGGCTCAGAAGTAAATCTAGAGACAGTCTGACTAAAAAGAATTGATTGTATGGCACAGTATGAAATTGAGAATCAAACGGTTGATTTCCATGGTCTCTTTTAACTGCTAAACACCAGCACAGGCAACAATTATTTCAGCCTGATGGAACCTCAAAATGCCAATTGGGCCGTTTATTAATCTGTTGTACTTGAAACTTAAAAGTTGCAAGCATAAATTATCGTTTCTGAAGCTGGCATTAAGCATAAGAGCAGCAAGAAAGAGAAAATATGTTCCAGTTCTGCCTTTAGAGACCAGCTCAATAACTTCTGTGCATCAATTACTGAAGAGAGAGTTCTCACAAGATTTGCAGAATATTTATCTTAACCATAAAAGAACATTACTTAACCCAGTTTAAATCCATAGCTTTCCTAGAAAAATCAGAAATACTTGTTTGTCAATGGCAAATTTATACCATAAGAGCAAAGATAAGTATATGGCTCTCAGGATTGTGTTATTTGCCTCAGAGCTCCACCCATTCCTCCTAACTGGGCTGCATAGGCCTGCCCCAACAGCCTTCCAAACCCCTGATCCTGCAAGCGCTCACCGCCTCTGCTTTTCTGAAGCCTGCTGACAGTGGTTCTGCTCCCCTCGCCCCAGACATCAGTTGCCCAACAGGGCTTCTCCCTCGATTGCAGTGGAACCATCCCAGCTGTAAGTGAAGAGGAAGGAAGCTGTGCCTGCTGCTGGAAGATGCAGCGGTACCTGGTGCCCCACCACAGGGCTTGCTGCCCCCATCTTTGTCCCTCTGGCAGTCAAACCTCAGGGGAAATTCCCCGCCAGACCTTGCGCACCCTCCTCACGGCTGCTCCTGCTGGCAAGGCGGGGTGACCCCATGTCGCTTCTGCCGCCACTGTGAGCAAGCCTGCTGGTCAGGATCTCAGCTGTGCTAGACGACCCAGATGAGCTGGGCTCCAGGGTGGATCCCAGACAATTTGCTAAAAATGAAACAGATTTTTCTATTTCAAAATACAGCCTTTTATAAGTACATACAGTAGCTTTCTTTAACATTAGCTAATAATGTTCAGTGCACTCACTCTGAGTGGAAGGAGAGCCGATCACTCCGACTAGTCCCTCCCTGACCTTTGTGCATTGTTCTGAAGATAAGACAAGTGACCCTGATCACCTAGTGCATCTGTGTGTGTGGAAAGGAGTTCTTCTACCTCTCTCACAATACTAGAAGGTGTTTTCCAATGCAACTGATTGGCAAGAGATTTAGAATAGGCAAAAGAAGGTACTTCATAAATCATGTAACAAGTCCATGGAATTCATTGCCACAAGAAATGGTGATGGCTGCTTCTTGAATAACATCAAAGGGGGATTGAACAAATTCATGGAGGACAGGTCTATAGAGGCAACTACTCATGATGGCTATGAACCACTTCCAGGTTCAGTGGGAATAAGCCTCATTATGGTCGCAAACCACAGGTTGAAGAATCAATCAACAGTATTTATATACTGCTTTTCAACACAAAGTTCACAAAGTGGTTTACAGGAAATAATAAAGTTAAAGGGCTCACAATCTAAAACAATGCAAAACACTACCAGCAACAGCCACTACGAAAGACACTGCGCAGGGGTGAATAGGGACAATTATTCTTCCCCTACTAAATATGAGGAACACCTCTTGAAAAAGTGCCTCTTGCCCAGTTAGAAGGGTTGGAACACTGCTCTAGCAAGAACACTGCTGTAGAGCATTGATTTGAAATGTATCCTTTAGTATGTTCTGAGTTGGAAGGGTCATTCTCAGTCCCTAAATTTAGTTAATGTCCTTTATCACATTTGAAATGCAAACATTGTTACTTTAATGAATTGATAAATTGATGAACGGTCACCGTTGCCAATGAAAATTAAATTACTTGTAGATTGCTTTGAAAAACAAGTTGTAGATATACAGTACTTCAGTATTGTAATTTACATTGCTGAATATGTTTTTCTCTAACATTTTAAACTTTTTCCCTTTAAAGTAGCCATAAAATAATCAAAACAACCATTCTAAAGGTGATTCAGAAAATAATCTCATTTATGCAAATGAATATGTATGTAATGATTTTTTTACCTTCACAAAAGTCAAATAAAGCCATGGGGAAACATGTGTTTTATCCCTCAGAAGGATTAGACACAAAGTCAATGTAAGCAGTTTCTATTTTGGGTTGTTCATGTTGTGTGCATAGTAACAATACATTGATGATTCAGAAGACTGACAACAATCATACCCTGCAGCTTTCAGCATTTCCCCATTGAACCATTCATCATTTAACATGCACATTGCCAACCCATATTGGCTTATGCTATACAAAAGGCTTGTGACTTGTCAAGCAGTTTTCCCAGATCCAGATGGCGGATGTACAACTTAGAGCAGTGGTTCCCAATCTGTTGGTTGGGACCCACCAGTGGGTTGCAAGCCAATTTCAGGTTGGTCGTGAAGCACCTTGAGCAGCCATATTGAAAATATGGAAAGATGGGATGCTGGAAAGGGGGAGGTCTGTGTGGTTCTTTTGCTGTGTGGTTATTTTGTTTTGTGGTTGTGTCAAGGTTGTAAATAGGCTTTTTTCTTCTTCTTTCTGATTCACTTTGCTATTGGAAAATGGCTGAGAAATAACCCAGCTTATTGCTGCATTCTCAGAAAGCAGCAGGCTCTGGCGTTCACAATGATGTTACTTCTGGCCATGACATCACTTCCAGTTGGTACCAGATAGTTTATCATTCTAAGAAGTGGGTCTTGGTGCTAATGTCTGAGAACCACTGACTTAGAGCAATGGTGGAGGACATTTTGAAGCCTGGAAGTCAAATGGAATGACTCGAACAACTCATTTAGCAGGTTTTTCTTGAAGGTAGGGACTGAATCAGGCACTCGCAAAGACATCTGCTTCACAGTACAGAGTATGCTGATAGCTTAAGTAGGAGTTGATACCTGAATACTACATTTTTTTTATTTTTATAATTTTTAAAACATTTTGTGTTTTTCTCAAAAGGGAAAAGTGGCAAAGATATTAAATTAAATAGATATTCAATATAATTTTAATGGCTATAATATGCCCAACATTTTACAAGACATGTGGTGGAGTACAAATTTCATTTATTAATACATAGTGTACGTTGTCTGAAACTGAGAGCCCAGTGCTAACCTCCCCCCAACACACACACACACACACACACACACACACACACACACACACACAAACCTGGTGCAACCATGCCAAAATGGAGCAGGCTCTATCCATTGGGCTCACAAATCAGGAGACTTTGAAAGGGAAAAGGAAATTATTTATGGAAGGCTGTAAGCTTTCTGTTCTGCTACAGGCCTCCTTGGACCTGCACCAGCTAAGTAGCTGGCACAAGTACAAGAAGAAGAAAGGGATAGGGAGGCTGCAAAAAAAGGGGTTAGGATCTTGCTTGTACTCTCACTGCCAGATCCAGCCCTTCTTGTAATTCCATATTTATCTTCTCTCCTTGTCCAGTTTTACCCCCTACCTGTCCTGCCTTACCTTCACTGGCTGAAGTGGCAAAGTCCAGCTGCAGCTGAGGCACTTTCTGTTGGCAGCCATTTTACAACAGCAGAAGAGTCTTCTGCTGTTGTAGTGCACTGCTCCCACCCACAGCCCGCTTTTTTTTTGAAGAATTTATATCCCACCTTTCCCATGCCGAAGCAAATGCCCAAGGCAGTTTAGAATAGAATTGGGCTGTTAATCGTCCTCCATCTTCATCCTTGTTTAATTGTAAACTGTGTTTTTACTCTAATAAATCTGTACTACTTTTTGTTTCTGCAGCTCCACAAGATGTCCACCCACCCACAGCTATTTCATTCCCCACATCTTTACTGCTGAGTTGGACTCTACCTAAAACGCCAAATGGGATTATAACACGATATTCTCTATACATGGATAGTCAGCTTATATATACTGGAAATGAAACCAGACATGTTGTCAAGGGTGAGTTGTTGTTGTTGTTGTTGTTGTTTTGAGGCCACCCTATATAACTATGTGACATGATACAGTATATAATTTCATGCAATGTTTGATATTTTGGACTGATTGTATTTTCTGTATCAAACATCAAGGCAATGTGGAATGTGTAAGGTCATTTCATATATATATATATATATATATATAGATAGATAGATAGATAGATAGATAGATAGATAGATAGATAGATA
>JAJKFI010000008.1:12809749-12823267 GCA_029204185.1 Lerista edwardsae
ACACACACACACACGTATGTAATCTATCAAAATACGGATTTATCCAAAGTAAATATCTATATATATAAACGTCAGGAGAACACATTAGTCATAGCAAACACCCTTTTCCAGCAACACAAACGGCAACTGTACACATGGACCTCAACAGATGGTCTACACTGAAATCAGATTGATTGCAGCCAAAGGTGGAGAAATTCTATACAGGCAGTAAAAACAAGACCTGAGCTGATTGTGGCTCAGATCATGAGCTTCTTATTGCAAAATTCAGGCTTAAACTTAAAAAAATAGGGAAAACCACTAGACCCTCCACATATGACCTAAATCAAATCCCATATGAATATACAGTGGAGATGACAAATAGATTTAAGGGCTTAGATTTGGTAGACAGAGTGCCTGAAGAACTTTGGACGGAGGTCTGTAACATTGCACAGGAGGCAGCAACTAGAACCATCCCAAAGAGAAAGAAATGCAAGAAGGCAAAGTTGTCTGACGAGGCTTTATAAAAAGCTGAGGAAAGAAGGGAAGCCAAAAGCAAAGGAGAAAGAGAAAGATATACCCAACTGAATGCAGATTTCCAGAGAACAGCAAGGAGAGATAGGAAGGCCTTCCTAAATGAGCAATGCAAAGAAATAGAGGAAAACAATAGAATGGGAAAGACTAGAGATCTTTTCAAGAAAATTGGTGATATCAAAGGATAGTCAAAGTTATGGTTTTCCCAGTAGTAATGTATGGCTCTGAGAGCTGGACCATAAGGAAGGCGGAGCACCGAAGAATAGATGCTTTTGAATTATGGTGTTGGAGAAGACTCTTGAGAGCCCCCTGGACTGCAAGGAAATCAAGCCTGACTACTCCCTGGAAGGACAAATACTGAAGCTGAAGCTCAAATACTTTGGCCACCTCATGAGAAGAGAGGACGCTCTAGAAAAGACTCTCATGGTGGGAAAGATTGAAAGCAAAAGGAGAAGGGGGAGGCAGAGGATGAGATGGTTAGATAGTGTCACCAAAGCAATGAACATGAAATTAGCGGGCGGGCTTTCGCCGTTACGCAACAGAACGCAGCGATCGCGCTGCCGCTCACCCGGAAGACACGCCCAGCATGTCATATGTAGGCTGACACTACATGCCTGACATGTCCATGGGGTCGCGAAGAGTCGGACACGACTTAGCGACTGAACAACAACAAATTAAAGTATTTAGGGAACAGAGATATAGGTTATAGCCTAAACATCAATAAGCAAATATGTAGATAAACAAGAGATTTAGGAGATGATGTGAAGCACACCTCTCTACTATATGTGTTAGCAGTCTAATTTGACCATTATAGTGTAGCACATTCTGTCAGGTCTTCAGTACTGGCTTTGCCTTAAGCTACTGTTGAGAATTTATCATATTTAAAACTACCTACAAGGTAGCTTTCAGTCCACTTTAGTGAAATATTCATTAAGAGCCACAGCCTGGGGCTTCTGGAACCCAACTGATTCTGTCTTTGCTTGCTTATTTTGTAGAACTCTATGAATTACATTTTCTCATCAAGAATGTTGAAAGCAATGTACAGCCAGTGGTAATAATTGCCTTAAAATAATGGTTAGAGGCTGTTAGCAAAAAAAGAAAAAGTGTAATAGATCTAACAAAGTTTACCAACCAATGTAATGAACACCATTGAATGTAATGAACACCAATGTACTATATCATTGAGAAGAGCATTTTTTGTAGCTGCTTAGTAAAGAGGGGGGCAACTGACTCTCACTTGTAGAGTTTCCAACTTTTGTATTCTTGTGCCGTTAATGGCAGCTTGATCTGCAGATATTAGCAGGCAATAAAGTTTATCTCCATGCGGTGCAAATTTTTCCTGCTGATTTCTGTAGATCCAGCCAATGGCATGCTGGGAGGTGTGGACCACCAGATGACATGGTGGGGTGACATCAGGCGTGGGGTGCAGTGACAATTACTAGCCAAAATTGTGAAAATCTTGATATTTTCAAATAATACTATCATTTAAATTCATTGGGTAATTTAATGAAGGATGGAATGAAGTAAACATAATAGAAATATCTATATTCTATCAACAATATAGCCAAATAATTAGAAAAAAAGACACAACTGCCTTATGTAACAAAAAATTGATTTCCTGACCAATAAGACTGACCAACAAATTGGTCAAAAAATTGATTTCCTGACCAATAAGACTGAGCGCCCAATCCTACTCCAAAGTAGGATTGGAGTATGTCTACTCCAATGTCTACTCCGAAGTAAGATAATGTCAATTGGACTTACTCCCAGTTAAGTATGACTGCAGCCTGAGTGTTCTGAGATTTCAGCTAACAAAATGTTATTAATGTTATTATTTCCAGCAGGAAACCAATACGGTATTAACATGAGTCAGCCCTCATTTCCATGTGTTAGAGCTAAGCCTAGAACTCTTATTCAGCTGTGTGAGTGTCATTAAGTCGGCCGCTGGTTTTTGTGAGTTACTATTTGTTGGTTGACCGGTACTTATAAATAAATAAATAAATAAATAAATAAATAAATTAAATAAAGTCAATGGATTAATCACACATTAACTTTCACACCCATGGCTTAGTTGATCACCAGCCCTAGTGATGCCACTGCATTTAGGTTGTGCATTTTATATTATAATTTATTCTGTGTGGTCTGGTACGGGAGGAGATCCATCATGGGAGTGACACATAGCTCTTGCACCAGGTGACACAAACCCTAACGGCGCTTCTGGATCCGGCATTTATTTCAAATTAGAGCCTATTCAACTCTTATAGTATGAGGAATTCTGACCCCTGTTAATATTCCACTTGGTTTAAGCATAGTTAACTCTGATTGACTTTCATCTATTTGCTAGATTAAGCATTCTTATAATGCATTCTAGGTAGTGTGGTGAGGACAGATGGAACTACTTTGCAAGGGGAGGAGAAAGCCAGGGGGTCAGGGGAGCAGCACTGAACTAGCAGCATGCCTCAACTCTAGTCTCGTCTACTGCTAAAAATATTTCAGCAAGGATGTTTTACATAGTGGAGGCTCCTCCTCCTCAGCCTGTTCGTTGTTAGAGAATAGTGTATTAGAAGTCTTTGGAAAATGCAGCTGGTTAGTTTAAACTTAACAATCCTGCCAGAGATGGCTGTGACAAGAATATAGGTAAATATAGGTGCCGCTCACATTGCACCTCAGCAGTAGTGTTCATGATAACAGTAGTGTTCTTGATAACTGCTTCCATTATTTGTTTGATTTATATTCTGCCTTCTCCCCAATACAAGGTAGCTTCCAACAACATTAAAATACATTTTTAAATTATAAAATGCATACAAATATAAAATAAAAATAAAAAAGCCCCTACCCCCCACCAAAGCTAGCTGAAATAGAAATGTTTTTAGCCTCGTTGGAACTGTTCCACAGAGGCAGCTGATCATAGACCCTTTGAAAGCATGTGAGGTGCCATGTCAGAGAAGGCCCTGTTTCTGGTTGCCACCTCCTTAACCTTGGATGGTGGTGGAGCTCTTAGTCAGATGACCCATGGGAATATGCTGGATTGTATGGGAGTAGGCAATCCCGAAGTACCCTTGTCCCAGGCTGAATAGGGGTGTTTGAAAATGGTTTCATTTTTTGCCGATTTCGTGATTTGAAAGGCAGAAAGTGGTGTTTTGTGTTTTTATTCTAAGTTCTCATTTTTATTAATTTTAAATGCTTTAAAAGTATGCTAGGTATAGGTGATGTAATGTCAGCAGAGAAGTAATCTATTTTAATTTCTAGAAAATGTCTTAAATATAAAAAGGCAATGTTTTGTGTTTTTATGCATTTTTAATAAAACAAAAACACATCCCTAGGGCTTTGTAGGTTAAAACCGGCCCCTCGATTTGGGCCTGGAAATGAATTGGCAACCAGTGCCGTCGCTGGAGCAGTGGCCTGACGGATTCAAACTGCCAAACCTCAGTAACCGCATGAGCTGCCATATTCTGAACCAGCTGCAATTTCTAAACCATATTCAGGAGCAGCCCCGCGTAGAGTGCATTACAGTAATCTAAACATGGTGTAACTAAGGCATGGACCACCATAGCAAGACCCAACTGATTCGGATTCTGCCACATTTGATGCACTACCTGAAGGTCCCCCTGGTTGCAGCTGCTACCTCGCCATTCAGGAGCAGCTGTGAATCCACCTGGACCCCAGGCTGTGGACCTTCTCCTTCAGGGGGAGTGCAACTCCATCCAGCTTGAGACGCCAATCTAATACCTGAGTCATGGTTTTCTGGATCAGGAGGACCTCTGCCTTGTCTGAGTTTACTCTCAGCTTATTAACCCTCACTGAGGTCCCAACTGCCTCCAAACAGCATTCCAGTACTTTGGCCACCCTCTCGGTATGTGATGGAAAGGAGAGATAGAGTTGGTCATCAACATATAAATGACCTCCAGCTCCAAATTGCTGGATGACCTCTGCCAGCGTTTTTATGTAGATGTTCAAAACCATGGGGACAAGATATATCCCTACGGGAGACCACTGGCCATGGTGCCGAACAGGTGTCCCTCAGCACCACTGTTCATTGTACCGCTCTAGCCCATTACAGAAGATTAAAGGTCCCCCACCAAAGACTGCTGAAGAAACTTCACAGTCAGGGAATAAGAGGGCAGGTCCTCTTATGGATCCAGAATTGGTTGAGGGCCAGGAAACAGAGAGTGGGGGTCAATGGGCAATTTTCAGAATGGAGAGAGGTGAAAAGTGGAGTGCCCCAGGGATCTGTCTTGGGGCCCGTGCTTTTCAACTTATTCATAAATGACCTGGAGACAGGGATAAGCAGCGAGGTGGCTAAGTTTGCAGATGACACAAAACTTTTCCGGGTGATAAAAACCAGAAAGGATTGTGAAGAGCTCCAGAATGATCTCTCCAAGTTGGAGGAATGGGCAGCCAAATGGCAGATGCGTTTTAACGTAGACAAATGTAAAGTGATGCACGTTGGGGCCAAAAACCAAAACTTTACCTATAGGCTAATGGGTTCTGAGCTGTCTGTGACAGCTCAGGAGAGAGATCTTGGGGTGCTGGTGGACAATTCAATGAAGGTATCGACCCAGTGTGCGTCAGCAATTAAGAAGGCCAATTCCATGCTTGGGGTCATTAAAAAAGGGGTTGAGAATAAAACAGCCAATATTATCATGCCATTGTACAAATCGATGGTAAGGCCACACCTGGAATATTGTGTCCAGTTCTGGTCGCCGCATCTTAAAAAGGACATAGTGGAGTTGGAAAAGGTGCAGAAGAGAGCGATAAAAATGATTACGGGGCTGGGGCACCTCCCTTATGAAGAAAGACTGCAGCGTTTGGGGCTCTTCAGTCTAGAAAAAAGGCGCCTGAGGGGGGACATGATTGAGACATACAAAATTATGCATGGAAGGGATAGAGTCGATAGAGGGATGTTCTTTTCCCTCTCTCAAAACACCAGAACCAGGGGGCATCCGCTAAAACTGAGGGTTGGGAGAGTTAAAACAGATAAAAGGAAGTACTTTTTTACCCAGCGGGTAGTTAATCTGTGGAACTCCTTGCCACAGGAGGTGGTGATGGCATCTGGTCTTGATGCCTTCAAGAGGGGATTGGACAGATATCTGGAGGAAAGGTCCATCGTGGGCTATAGGCAATGATGGATTGTGCAACCTCCTTACAAAGGTGATGGGCTACTGGTACCGGGTGCAAGGGAGTGGCAACAGGATGCAAGCATCTTGTAGTCTCATGCCTTCCTGGGGCACCTGGTGGGCCGCTGTGAGATACAGGAAGCTGGACTAGATGGGCCTTTGGCCTGATCCAGCAGGGCTCTTCTTATGTTCTTATGTTCTTAAGACTGGATTGCTTGTTGAATTGACTTACCATTCAGTTTTGATGTGAACGTATGAAATATGAATGGGATCAACATTGGCTGAACTGGAAGTATTCTGGCTTAACTGGTTTATGCAGCAAACTGTAGCTCATTTTCTGCTGATAGAAGGTCTTAAAATGTGTGACATGTTTGCATCTTGACTTGGTACATCCTATAATGCATATAGTTGAAGTTTCTTACCTTGCACTTCCCATAAGCTACTAGTGTGGTGGGTCACTTCTGACACTGAAAAATGAGTCCAGTTAGGTAACCCCCTGAAGGCTGTTGATGTATACTATAATAAATAGTGCACACTTTAAGTCAAACTTTTTCATTCTGTATTCAAAGGTAATGGATTTTCAGTAACCATAGTAACCTTGGTGTATTTCTGGATAAATACATGAGGTATATACATTTTGGTTTTATTTTTGAATATAAACTACCACATTATGTATTACTAATAATATGAAAAATAGGATATAGGTTCGCATAATGACAGTTTAAACTAGTATACATTTTTCTTCCGCAAAAAAATAAATATTTATCAAATGTATAGGTGCAATTAATATCCCCTCTTCCAGGTTTTTTCTGTGGTGTTGCAGTGTCATTTATCTTTTTGTCTTTTTTTTTTTTTTGGCAAAATCTCCATCAATCTTTTTTTTTTTTTATTCTGCCCCATTCCTCTGTTTCTAAGCATTTGAAAGCAGATGTGGTTGTGCTTCCTATTAAAATAATTATTAACAGACCAATCCAAAGGGGCTTGACATGGGGCAAGGAGAATAATATCCCCTTACCCCGAGGTGACCTCCAGTCCATGCCAGCGCTGTGTGTGATACAGCGCAGGACTTGCAACCTCTGCTGTATCAGTGCAGGGTTAGGATTGCACTTCTAAAGGATATGCAATGCAGTTGTTCTCTGACGCTTGTATCTAGAAAGAAGCCAGGGAGTGATACAATTTATGGATTTGTACACTGCTTTTCTATGAAATTAAAGTGCTTTACAGTGAAAACCGTCTGACTGGGCATGTTCTCAAATTAGCTCTTTGGATCCTGGCATGTTTATTTTTGAGAGCTGAGAGAGCGAGAGTGTGTGTGTTCATGATTCTACAAAAAACATGTAAGGTGGGCTGTACAAATAGCCTGCAATAGGGCATTCTATAAGTTGAGCGCCATTACAGAGCAGGCCTTACACATATCACTGCCAATTATGTGCCCACAAATGACAAAGCATGCAGGTTGTTGTTCACTCCTCTGACAAAGCAATGTTAATTACCCTTATCTCCCAATTCAGCCAAACCTTCTCTTTTATAAGCCAGGACAGGCACGGGTTGAGCATACTTGTTGATTACTTTTACAAGAATCCTGTCCACATCCTCAAGCTGCACAGACTCAAATGAATTCAAAATCACTGCACAAGTTGGTGTGAACTTCCCTAGAATCTTTCAATATGGAGCTCAAGTCATGTTGGATGTGAGGTATTTTATCCACAAAGCACTGAGCAAACAATCACAGTAGACTACTGAGGTAATCCTTTTCCATAACACCTGGGCCAGATGTAGTAGACCACCCAAAAAAAAATTGTGCTAGGTGGCTCTCTGCAGATGATGACAGGGAAGTTAGCTTTTCACTGCTTTGATGATCCCTATGCTCTTTCTGTTTGGAAAGCTCCAGACCAGACCCACCTGTGTGAATCATCCCTTCTCTCCACCTTGCCATACATGGTATGGTGTTGTTGTTTCTCTGCCACCACCAACATGGGTTTAAGGTCACATGACCAGCCTTTTCTCTCAGTAAGAGTGGTGGTGGTCCTGTCAACTAGCAGCCCACCTGAACTGACCAAGGGGAAAGGAGAGGGAAGCATCTAAACTGATGTTCCTGCATGGTTTCTCCCCCCCCCTTTCACACACAGCCACATATCTTCATATTCACCCCCAGTTGTATGGTTCTTTAAATCCAAGTCAAATGTGATTGGGGTTTGGGTTGAAGACTTGATATCTAATAGCAAAGGGCTCAATCCTCTCCAACTTTCAAGTGCTGGTGCAGTCATGCCAATGGGACATTCCATGAATACTGCAGCCTGGGGTCATGCATGTAATCTGGGGTCATGCATGCATGCATGGGGTCAAGGCAAGGCAACATTTGTTCCCTTACTCTGGAGTTGCATTGCAGCTGCATTGGCACTAGAAAGTTGGAGAGGATTGGGCCCATAGTGTTAAAACAATGCTACTTAGAGTTGCTGCTGTAATTTGGATAAAGTATTTTCCCTTAGCATGGCAAGTTAGAATTGCACTGTGAGAATGTTTCATTGAAGATTAGATGTTTCATAGATGTTTTTGGTCAACCAGTAGGGGTATTCCTTTTTTTAGTTCCTGAGCCTTACAAAAGTGTTGTCCCCCACCCTTTTTATTTCTTGCCAGCCAAAACACTCCTGTTTGCTCTTTCCATGTGTTTGTTCTGCACAGAAAACTAAGCCCCAATAGGGCTCCAATCACCTTCCAAACATCCCCTATTTCTGCCAAACTTAAAATTTGGCTTCGTTCTTGAAAACATACTGTGATTACTAGATGTTAGCAATGGTGTAACTAACATCACAAGATAGTGTGGAAATAACATTCTGTTCTTTTATGCCTAGTTACTGTGTTAATGACAAGAATAAACTACATCAGCACTAAAACCACACTATTGTGATGGGCAGATTATGCCAGGTTTATGGAATAATCAAGCTTCCCTTAAAGTTATAATTCAGACGTAAGGAAGCATACCATGACTAACAACAATGACATTGCCATTGATTGGTTCTGAATGTTGCCAGTTCTACAGATTCAGGATGTGGATTCAGCATGTCTAAAACCAAAGGGCAAACAGGGCTGGCTGAGTCTGGCATATCAGTGTTTCATTTTGAAAACGGAAGGATTTAGTCCATTTGCTGGACTTAACAGTGCAGGGAAGGGGGAGAAGTAATATTGTTATTTGTGGCATTTCTCATGTATCATGTTCTCTAGCAGTGCATTAGTGCCGTGTTAAATAAAATCTGCTTATTGAAAATCCTTTTAAATAGTATTTAAACATTTCCTGCTGATACAATCTGCTAAAGTAGTTATCCTTGCTGCAGATTTCAGTTAACCTTGTCGCCCAAAGCTAGACAGACTTTTAGGGCCCTTGATTATGAACCAACACCTAATGGTATCATTATAATCCACAGCTGGACAAGCTTCTGGAGTCCTTGTCCTTAGATCAGATTTGGGTAACATAATGAGCCAGGGGAGAACACACTGTGTCCCTATCTGGACTGCCGAATGTTCAGGCTATTAGGAAATCCTTTCTAAAAATAAATATGCAAAGCACATACATTCCAACCCCGAACTGTGGCAACATCTCCACAACCACGTTGTATTCAAACACATGGTTTTGAGGATACTGCTACATTTCTGTGGTGATTATAGCTCTGGATTAGAAAGAGAAAAGGCTATTCATAATTATCTGGGATTTTAAAAGAAAGTAGATTTGTATTTCTCATTTGAACTTGTTTCATATGGTGGACATTTTCCCAGACCATTGAGCACTGATTCTGTTAGAAAAATGTAATTTTTAAAATAAGAATGATTTCTATCCACTTAATTGCCTTTGCAGGCTGTCAGTTTTAGATCATCAAATTATTGTGAATATTGACGTTCTTGTTACCCATTTGTTATACTCAGTCATGGCACTTTCCCAGGAGATTTTATTTTCAAGAGGTGTAAAGATGTCATATCTGCTCAGTAGTTTGTACTTGGGAAAATCAGATTCTTTTCCCCATATAGTGTACCATATTGGTAATACAGGTAGGCCTGCAATATTCACAAATTCAGGACCAGCAGTTTTCAGAATCTGTGGGTTCTGAACCCGCAAGGGAGGGTCCCATCTGGACCTTCTGAAGGCAATTGAAGCTGGGTTTTGGTTGCCACTGGAAGGTTTTTCTGCAGCCCACAGAAGACATGCCTGACCGCCCGTGGCTACTGAGGGCCTCAGAAGACTTGTTTTGGGCAAAAAACTACTTTGAAGTTTTTTTGCTTACTCAGGCCTCAGAGTAAAAATATACAAAATGCCTGATGAGGGCAAAAAATGCCTCCAAAAACCAGAAGTAGCTCCAAAAACCAGAAACGGACATTCTAAGACCTGTAGAAACTGCAGGTGGTCGTGTGTGGCCTTTTTGGGCCTCAGAAAACCTCCATTGGCAAGCAGAGCCGAACTTTGGTTGCCTTTGGAGTGTGGGAGCGGCCCAATACCTGCAGGTTTCCATACCTGCAGATTTTAGTATTTATCAGTGTTTCAAGAACACGGCCTACTCTTTTTATAAAACTTATGTTTGTGCTCAATCTAGGAACCTGCTAAAGATCCTCAGAGAACAGGATTGTGAGTGCCAGGCTGCTTATTCGCAAAAAGATAATTCGTTGTTTGAAATATTTCTGCTTTTTCTTTTTCTTTTCAAATCTGCTGAAATTGGTCCGACATTTATCAGGTTCAGTCATCTCATGTAATTATGGCAATGCATTCATTTAAATTGGGTCACTCAATCCCAAACTCTTACATTTGGGGGAAGGTGGGAAATTAGATATCTTTTTAAGAGTTCAGTTTCTATAGACAAATAGCAATACTTCTATATAAAATGAAAGGATGTTTATTCAGGGATAAAATACATGTTACATAATGAGTTCAAAGTATATTGTCATTTTATTTAAATCTGGTACACAGTTTAAAACCTGCATGTTTTAAGAGTTTATAGTTTACAAAAAAATTGTATCCCTGAAGTATGTTGTCACTGTTGTACATCGAAGTTGTTGCGTCGGCACTACGTCCTTAGCATGACTTGGGGCTGAGCTTAGTGCTGGCCTGGGAGCTCGGGCGGTTCTGTGTGGGGGCGGGGAGAGTGGAACTGAGCGGGGGTGGGTAAGCTGGCGGGCAAGCGATTAGGCTGCATCCAAGGCCCCATTTCTGGGCTGCACAGCCCCGATTCTGCCCGCACATCCACCTCAAATCTGAGGAGCATATTGGGGAGCACATCAAGGAGGCTCCTCAGGCCTCCCATGTTGCGCTCGATTACAGGTCTCCTGATCCAGTGCAACATAGGATTGGGCTGCCACATGTATAAACATTTCTAAATATGCATTTCATTGGAAAACAAAAACACATGAAATAATGCATTCTGCAGTACAAACTAAAAAAACCGTTCATCCCATTATGTACAAACAAACATATAAAAACATAAGAAGAGCCCTGCCAGTTCAGGCCAAAGGCCCATCTACTCCAGCTTCACTGTATCTCACAGCGGCCCACCAGGTGCCTCAGGGAGCTCAGTAGACAACAAGATGCTTGCATCCAGTTGCCACTCCCCTCCACCTGGCATTCTGAAGTAGCCTACTATTAATGTAAGGAGGTTGCATAACCCATCATGACCTATAGCCCATGATGGACTTTTCCTCCAGAAATCTGTCCAGTCCTCTTTTAAAGGCATCTAGGCCAGACGCCGCCACCACCTCCTATGGCAAGGAGTTCCATAGCTTACTTACCCGCTGGGTAAAAAAAGTATTTCCTTTTATCTGTTCTAACTCTCCCAACACTCAACTTCAGCAGATGTCCCCTGATTATGGTATTGTGAGAGAGGGAAAAGAATATCTGTCAGTCATTCTAAGGCCTTTCTCCTTTCAGTTTTTCCACACAAAATTTCCAGGGAACAATTGTGCAAGGGGAAAGGGTTATTAAGAGGCAGCATGAGTTCAAATTCCTCCTCAGCTTTAAAGTTCACTAACAGTGCATCCTATAACCCCTTGTGCCAACTCTCAAATGTTGCGAACGTGCTGTAAAACACATTCACGGCAACTTGGGAGCAGGCTGAGCCAGTGCACAGACTAATCTGTTTCATTGCATTCCGCATTAAATTCCACATTGAATGATGGTATTATTCATACATGCCAAGGTTTTCACAGTGTTGGCCACTAGTGTCAAGCTCAGCTTGTTGCCCCCCCCCCTTAAAGCTTGTTGCCCGGTGCATTGCACCCCTCTGCACCTCTTTAGCTATGCCTCTGCTCTCCAGAGACTGGCACTGGCAGAGGTAAGTAGAAAGAAAACCTCTGCCCCTGAAGCAGTGTGACAATGGGGATTGCATTGCTGCCTTCGCCCTCCCCCCAGACATTAAAGACAGGGGCAGGTGCTTCCCTGGCTGGTGGGAGGCTGGGAACTACGGGTATAGTAAATGGTCTGTTTTATCACAGTGTCTGCAATAGTAGTGTCATTATGGTGAAAGGCAGGTTATACCAGATCCCTGTCCTCCATGTGCTTAAAAAGAGCAGTGCCATAGGGCACTTTTCCACAGTTTCCCAACAGCTTTGGTGAGTTATGCAGTGGCATACTAAAACAAAGCTGGAAAAAATGGGTTTAGGGTGAATGATTTAATACATTGGCTTTCAGTACATTTTCAAATACAAGGTTTAAATGAAATTTTCCAAGGCAGCTTTAAACCGTCAGTATTTGAAAACCAAAACGTGTTAAGGACTGTTCTCAAAAAGGACAGTTCCAAATCTAAGTTCTCTGATAGGACGTTTGTGTTGTTGAGTTCATTGTGGGTTTTTTCCTGGAATAGAAAATTCTGTTGCATTAATTAGTCCTCATAAGTAAGCAGTGTGCGGTATAAATGATCATAGGATTTAGTGGCTAATGCTGTAATATAGGGTTCTGTACTGTAAGTGGATGTAAGCTGAAAATGTAAACTGGAAATGAAAAATTATGTTTGAAAGAAAACGATGCTGGCAGTGTAGAGGAGCATATTATAGATATTACAAGAACTGTGACCTATATAGCAGGATAATTATTGTTGGCTGGATGTTAACCCCTGGGCTGTAACTGAACATTACAGGTGTATCACATCAAATGCACCTGCTACATTGGGGACTGCACCTGGTCTAGGATGGTAATGAATGATGGCAACACCACCAGCAGATGCAGTAGAGACCCAAAAGCGATACAGTTTATTACCATCCTCCTAAGATTTAACAGTATGCTCCTGTGAGGCATATGGGGAATAATAGTATACATTATAAGTAACCACTTATTGCTGAAGGACGCAAATCACCCTTGAATCTGCTAGAAGTGTTAGCTGCTTCTGAAGAAATCCTGATACTGTACAGCTGAACATGGTGGAAGCGGATTCAGATTCCTTGTCTAAATTTTGCTATTGGTTTAAAAAAAAAATTACAGCGTTTATATGCTGCCTTCCACATTGACTCAAGGTGGTTTACATAGGCAGGCTGAACATTTTTCAGTTGAGGTTGTACTAGTAATTTTCCGTGAGGTGTCTCATAGAACCCTATTTCTCCAGATGTTTCCCTTCATAGTGCAGCAATTATCCTGGCCTATTAGTTCTTGTGGACTGAATCCACAACCCAGTGTTACCACCAGCGGTCTCCCATCCATTTTTAAATTGTGAGCCCTTTTGGGACATGGAGCCATTTAACTTTATTATTACTATTTGCCTGTAAACCGCTTTGTGAACTTCGTGTTGAAAAGCAGTATATAAGTACCTGTTGATTGATTGATTGATTGATTGATCGATCGATCCAAGGTCAAGTTCACAGATCCAAGATTTCACAGATTCTTTCTTTCTTTCTTTCTTTCTTTCTTTCTTTCTTTCTTTCTTTC
>JAJKFI010000008.1:12823277-12836949 GCA_029204185.1 Lerista edwardsae
CTTTCTTTCTTTCTTTCTTTCTTTCTTTCTTTCTTTCTTTCTTTCTTAATTGAATGTATTTTATCAAATTAGTAAAAGACAGATATTCTAAGGCTAAGATAGACAATGTGGGGCTTGTGAGCTACCAGTAGTTCTCAGGGTGGTTACTGACAGCAGCCTATTCCCTTGCTCTGGCGATTTTTTTTCTACAGTTAAATATGGGGGATCACAGTAGCTCTTCCCCAGTTAGGCATTTTGTTAAGTAGATCATATATAGATCTGCTGGTTGCCTACCCCTGTTCTAAGGGTAAGTTGTTTTCTGTGCTTTAGAAAAACCTATCTGAGTGTACTAAGTGAGTGAGGGAGCAACTATTAATTACTCTACATGTAATTGAGTACAAGTCTTTACTCTGTTTTTTTTTTTAATTCATGAATATGGCAACCCTCCTTAAAGGGCATGTGTCTCAACTCTTTTAGCCCAAACCGGCTGCCAGTTATAATTAGAAATATTTGATAATATTCTAGCAAATCTAAATTTGGATCTTGAAAAAAACCCAAAACGATTTACTTCTACTGTGTTTAACACATTTAGGGCTCAATCCAGAGCCCTCCAGCGTGAGCAGTATGAGCGTACACTTGAGCTGGTGTTGTAAAAGTGCTGTAAGGCACGTGCAATGTGAGCACTAAGCTCTTACTGCCTATGCTGTGGCACCACCAGTCCCTCGCTGCCTGGAGGAAGTGACGCAACGTTGGCAAGCGGTAAGGTTTCCCCTTGCCGGCATTGAGGGAATTTTCAGCAGGGTGGGAGGGAGTTCCTGGGCGGGGGGAAGGTTAGGGTGGCCTCACGAGGAGGTGGGACCTGGCAGTTGCTTCCACCACCCGATCTTATCCCTGGCGGAGGCCCAGACAGCCTGACACAGGGCTGCTCGAATCACTGCCAGCAAAATAACTGGCGGTGAGCTGAGAAGCCCTATTGCGGGTGGCAGGGCTTTCCCTGGAGAAAGGGAACAAATATCTGAGAGACTCCAGCAGCTGCATCGCTGCTGCTAGATGCAATGGTAGCCTTTTGGCTACTTCTGCGCCTGCAGTGTCCAGGCAGTTCTGGATTGGGCTGCCCATACATAGATAGGATTTAACCGCTTTACATGAGCCCAAGAGGCCAACAATTCAGTAGGATTTTTGATTATTTTACTTGAACCATAGATAGGGGTGTTTGAAAATGGGGTTATTTTTTTCACAGATTTCATGAATTGAAAGGCAGAAAGCGGTGGTACGTGTTTGTCCTCATTCCAAGTTCTCATTTTTAGTAATTTTAAATGCTTTTAAATAGGGTTACTGGGACAGAGTGCCTATACCTTTAACCATGGTAAAGAAGAGGGAATTTGGGCAGGTGCAGCTCATTATGGAAGGGTTTAAAAAGCTGCACCTGCCAATATGCCTTCTTCTATACAATGGTTAAAGGTATAGGCACTCTGTCCCAGTTTGGATCTAGTAAGCCTACTTTTAAAGGGCACTTGATAGGTGATATAGTTTCAGCAGATGCAGCCACAATATTATTTCTAATTGGCAAGTAATCTATTTTAATTTTTGGAAAATATCTTGAACACCATAATGTGGTGTTTTGTGTTTTTATTCAGATATTTTCATACCAAAAAGGCTGTGTTTTGTGTTTCTATGCATTTTTAACAAAAATTACCCCTAAAAATTAACATGTGGGGTATGGTTTGCCAGTCAGCATAGAGTACTATTCTATGCTTTGAGTAGTTTGAGAAAACACGTGCATCCTGCTTAAACATGTTGCGCTAGTCTCATGATATGTTGGAGGTGGGTTCTCATATTTCCAGTTTTGCTTGTCTAGCCTTCTAAAGTATGCAAAAATAAAACATGTATAAAGTCAGACCCATTTTATTTAGATTTGAAAATTTGTGAAGTCTTTTTCAAGGGTTACGTTGGTTGAATTTCTTAAAAATCAAAACAAAACTGTTGAACCGTTGCCATACTTGAAACAAGGCTTTTGCACCAAATGGTTTGCATAAAGCATTACAGCCTTCTAGTTGGTTCTGCAGCCCATCATATTTCAGCATTATTCTAAAATATGGCATTTCATGTCTGTCTTCCTCTGATTGAAGCTTTTTTACATAAACTGCAGTTTAGCTTCAAAGTTGTTATAATTTTATAGGACAGATATATTCATAGTCATCATACAGATATGTATTTAACATAGAAATTTCGTTCCAGTTAAAGATGATGTATTGTGGAAAAGAATAAATAGTGCATAAGCACTAAAATTAAGTGAACATAAATTGAAGTATGTAAGGAAAACATCAGATTAGCATTCTTTAAGGAAGGCATAAACTTAATCTTTCAAGATGCTTATCGTGTAGAAGATGAGAAAAGAGAGTTCATTACCGTTCCAATGATGGCATTACTGCAAATACTAAACTCCATTATTGCAGATGTACAGTGTAAATGCAACTTCAGCCTGCTGGTATCGATTTCTTTTTATGCCATTCCTAGCAAATGTATATGATGGCATGGAAATAAACATCTGGTTTCATAATTTAGAAACACAGTTATTTATTTAATCATCCCAGTAAAGTGTTCTGTGACACAAGGTCTGCAGACGTAAGTGGAAAAAAGAGTGAGGTACAGAAAAAGCAGATTTTCATGCTGATGAGAGTGTATTACTGTGGACCCTGTAGTTAAAAGTGTGCCCCTGGCTAATGTATGAATTATGCTTTATTTTATAGATACAGAAGTGCCCTGGTATCCAGGGGGATAGATTCCTGGACCTCTTCCCCAGAGGCGGATCTACAGGGAGTGCAAAGCTCTAAGTTTTGCAAGAAGCCTTACCCTGTCGTGTAAATCCCTCCTCTCCCTTGCTGCTGTAGCCAGTAAGAAAAGCCAAGATGTTGCTTTTCCCTGTGAGGATCGGCTAAAACGGTGCAGGAGAGGACTGATTTCCACTTCAAGGTAAGGCTTCTTGCAAAACTTAGAGCTTTGCCCTCTCTTAGATCTGCCTCTGCTCTTCCCCCCACCCATGGATACCTGAAATTGTGGATAAGAGGATACCTATGTTTAGGGTTCTCCTGCCCCCCCCCAAAGCAAGAATGATTTTAGCATCCCAAAGTAAGAATAAAGGAAGGTAAACCCCCCACCCCAGATCTGTGGATAATTGAAACCCTGTATAGAGGATCCATAGACACAGGGCCCCACCTGTAGTTCTGAATGACACAATCCAGAATTAAGCATGCTTTGACCCACTGATGTAAGTAGGCTTAAGCATGTTTTACTCTATCTTGGATTGGGTGCCTAGTTTTTTATCCATTCAGCCAAGTCTTTGGCTGGAACTGAGCTATTATGTTGCCTTTGTCTATGAGGGCCAAAACTAGACATGAAGAGAAATGCATCATTGCGTTTTTGTCCTTTATTTTTTTTGAATAACTGTGGAGAGCCCATGATCTGAGCTTTGGAGGGCCCAGCTTGGGACCAGCACAAGGTGAATGGAGGTTGACCCTTTATCTCCATATCATTTTCCTGATGAAAATTGTTTCTCCAAAGCTAGGGTGATTACTCCAGAGGTGTATTGTTTGTAAAAATGTTTTTGGCGTTACAATTTTGCCCTTTTAGGACATTGTTACATGGTGGCGCTGCGGGTTAAATCACTGTTGCTGAACTTGCTGACCGGAAGGTTGGCAGTTCAAGACCACGTGACAGAGTGAGCTGCCATCACTTGTCCCAGCTCCTGCCAATCTAGCAGTTCGAAAGCAGAAAAATGTGAGTAGATAAATAGGTACCACTTCGGTGGGAAGGTAATGGCATTCTCTGCGCCTTGGCGTATAGTCATGCTGGCCATATGGCCACGGAAATGTGTCCTCAGGACAAACGCTGGCTCTTCAGCTTAGAAACGGAGATGAGCACCCTACAGTTAGTCATGACTAGACCATTCGGTCATGGGGAAACCTTTACCTTTACCTTTTTTACCATCAATAATCCATAGTATATTAAAAATTCAGCCAGATGCCATGTACTATTTATTGTTTGTGCTTAAAAATATTGGCCTAGAATTTTTAACCCCAGTAAACTGCCAATGAAGCAATTGCATTCAACTTGCTATCTATCCCAGCTTACTTTAAAGGGTTTGGGGTTGTTTGTATTCAAAGTGACCCTGAAGGATTCACCAGTGATTAGCTACTATCAGTAATAAACTACAACAGTTTGCATTTCTAAGCCCCAGCAGGTCTTTGGGAAGTTCGTAAGGACCAGTCAGTGCTCTCAGCACACTTGATGAGTAGAATTCAATCCATGTTTTTAGAGTCCAAGAAGCTAGCAAACAGTGCACAACAAGATAAGATCTAGATTTCTAACAAAGGATGGAGGCAGGGTAGTTGGCTGAAGGAACAAACATCTTCACAAATGGTGCTTCCTTTGCACATTCCTATACTGCCACATCTGATCAGTTGCACATCTGGAAAGATTTTGCCAGGAAATGGTGTTAGACACGTGAGATTTGGTATATGTTTTACAATTTGACAAACCATCTCCACATTAAGCATATTCACAGTCCAATCCTAGACGGCCTGCCCCATATTCAGCATGGGGGTTGATGCTGCATGTGGTGCAACTTGGAGTAAGGGGAATATAGTCCCTGTGTTGTGCCCTGCATATGCATAAGCACATATACCCTGTGTTGTGCTACAGCAGTCCCAGTCGGGCTACTCGGGGCTGTGCCAGCTAAATCGCTGATGCAGCTCCGAATGGCTCACGTAAAGCCGGCTGGGCTGGGCTGGGCTGGGCCTGGCCGGGCTGGGGTTTAAGATCTGGCTTAAGTGCTAGAGGTGGGTCCCACCATCCTCCACAGCCTGTCTTCCTATGCCCTGTTCTGCCTTTTCTCCTCCCTCTTCCGCCCTCCCCAACCCCCATGCCGGCCTCCATTGGCCAGCCTTACCTTGCCAGCTGAAGTCCTGGAACCGGTGTGTGGAGGATGGCGCATGTCCATGCGCTGGCCTCTCCAGTGGTGGTGCAAATGTGCTTTATGGCATGTTTGCAAGGCTCCTAGGCTGGCACAAGTCCCTTGTGAGCAGGATTGCTCTCTCAGGCGAGTTTATTAAATGACAGTAATACTTCGTATAAGCCCTTAGCTATTAGCCTCGCATGTACAATACGGGGATAATACTACAGACATTCACTATAGAACTGTTGTACTGATATGCTTTAAACATTAAAGCAATGCATAAATACCCAATATTAATATCTGAACACTTTTGATTCTTGCAACCCAATCAACTTGCAAGTAGAAGTTGCTATTATTTTGCAGAGTATAACTTCACCACAAATTTGAACCAAATACATTAAATTTTACTTCTAATTATTAGGATGCAAGTACTGATGAGTAATCTTTTTTGATTGGACAATGAATTGCTTTGGAAATTTAATAGCTGCAGCCTTTCTTTTTCACACAAGATGCTGGGGACAGTCCAGCCTTTCTCTGCCTATTCTCCCTCTTGTCCTCCCTCCCTCCCCCTCCTTCCTCTGCCTTATACCTCTGCACTACACCAGTGATTCTCAAACATTTTAACACCGGGACCCACTTTATAGAATGACAGTCTGTCCAGGATCCTCCAGAAGTTATGTCACAGCCGAAAGTGCCATCATTATGATGCCAGAGCCTGCTGCTCTCTTGAGAATGCAGCAATAAGCTGAGAAAGCAATTTCTCAGCCATTTTCCAATAGCAAAGTGAATCAGAAAGAAAAAAAAAGCCTATAGCAACCTTTATACAACCAAAATAACTACACAGCCCTCCCCCTTTCCAGTGTCCCATCTTCCCATATTTTCAGTGATGGCTGCACTAGATTCTATGAGACCCACCTGAAATTGGCTCATGACCCACAGTTTGAGAAACACTACTCTACCGTATTAAAACCACTTTCCTGCAGATGGGTTTAACTAGATGCATAGAAAAGGCACATAATACCATGTATCAGATAATTGTGATGCACCCAACTCTCTTTAAACATTAAGGTACAATTGTGATTTTCCTTCCGTCAGCTGAAATGGTTTGGACTCCTGTTGTGTTGTTGGTAGGAGTTAATATCATTGTTCCAATGTCACACGATCATTTTTCCTTGTATTGTTAAGTTGCACTCTGAATGCGAATCTATGCATAATTGAAGACTTTCTGTTTAAATTTATATGCAAATATAACACAGAGGGAATGGCAGCTGAGCAATACTCAAAGCAGTATAAAGTGTATTGAGAAAAAAGGTGGAAAAGCCCATCCTACACATTAGAAGCATGAGAGCTCTTTTCTTAGAGATAGAACTTTAGCTTACCTGGAAAGACTATACAAAAGAAAAAAAGCAAACTTTTGGTCCCTAGTACCAAAATGCAAAGAGAAATTCCAATAAATTATTTAAATTTGATTTTATTGTTTTTAATATAATATAATATACCTTGAAGGGTTTTGTAAGGGACAGAATTGGTCCTGTGGTTACGCATCGGTTTATATAAAAGAAAAAGATCTACTCTAGGCAGTGACTGCTTTACCCCAGCTGCCATATGGAGATGATGATATTTACCTTAATGGATTGTTATAAGGATTGAATCAAGATAATACATGTGAAGTGCTTTGCACATGCAAATACTTTATTTATGAATAGTAAAGGAAGACATAGATTCTAGTACAGCTGTCAGATCAAGGGCACAATCCTAACCTGGAGTTAAGCCAGCACAAATTCCTGGTGTAGGAGTGTTGAAAACGCTCCATAAATCTTGTTTGCACCACTCTCGGAGTCAAGGAGGCTGGCGCACAGATGAGTGCAGTCCAAACATGCTTTGCAGTGTGTGTGCTTCATTGTACTGGAGGTAGGTTGTGCTGGCCTAATTCCAGGTTAAGATTGCACCCCAAAACAAGTACAATAATATCTCCAGTAATGCTGTTTCCTTTGGTGCTGATTTGTTACTGTGGTCCTGGTGTGATTAACAGCTACACTAGCCATTGAGAGCAGAGCATTCTGGAAGTGTGGGGCCAATCAGTGCCAGTGCTCATCCTCAAAGATATCATTGAACTCCTATAGCTCTGTTGCACTCAGCTCTCCAGAATGGATTGCCTGCATTATGAGAGCTGCAATTGTATCAAGCTACTTTGGATAAAAACAAGAAGTGAGGCTAAAAGTATCCTTAGCATTTCAATCTTTTTTCCTTTGTTAAAACAGCAGCCCTGGGGAGGCCCCAATTAGGATAGGACTGTAGGGTATGTGGAGAAATTTTACCCTTTCTCCCCCATGGCCTTGATGAAAATTTCCCCTCGTCTTTTATTAGTCTTGGGAGGAAAGCTTGCATTGGTGCCAATGGGAGCTTCCCTTCTGAGGCAAATAATAGCTGGGAAAAGCAATTTTCATCACAACTATGGTGGGAGTAGAAAGAATTAAATAAACCCTCCTGCATCCCATGTTTTCAGTTGTCACTGGACCCCGTTGCAGCTGCTAGATTAACATTTTTGAAAAGATTAATATTAAAAGCTACTTAAATGTTGGAAATGTTAATGGTGCTTCTAGCATCACATGGTTTTGCCTCTAGGTTAGTGAAATCACTTGTACTTCTCTACCCTTAAAGTTATGCATTGGTTTATATAACAGAGAAAGATGTATTCTAGGCAGTGACCACGAACTTTCCCAGCTGCTAAACAGAGATGATGATATTTACCTTAAAGGGTTGTTCTAAGCATTGAATCACGATAATACATGTGAAGTGCTTTGCACACTCATCATTTGATGATGATGGTGTCTAGTTTGGACTCTGAATACAACTGCTGACTCATAGGCAGTGGAGTTCCTAATTCCATGCACACAGCCAGACTTCATCTTGCCTCTTTCCCAGTGTAGCAGCAAAACTTCAGTAACAAATTAAGCTGTGCTACAGATCAGAGAGCCTAAAATGTTTTTCATCTGATTACTATCTAATGTCTGTTTCTTTTAGAAATAGATGGACTGTGTGATTGTGGCGGCCCTAATTTTGCCATTTGTTAATATGTCATTCAGGGCGCAATCAGTGGTGTCATCTACAAATAAGGAACGGGAACGCTGAGCGGGACTTCCGCGGGACTTCCGTGTGATTGGCTGCCCGCCTGTCCTGTTCCGCGGCTGCCCTGGCCTCCGGGGGGGTGCCTGCTCGCCGGGGGAGACGGGTGGGGGGGCGCCGGAGCCTGGGCGAGCAGCAGTGGGGTGCGCAAACCAGGGGCAGCCCCCCCCAGGCCAGGGCAGCCGCGGAACGAAATGGGCGGGCTGCCAATCATTCGGAAGTCCCACCCAAGTCCCGCACAGTGTTCCCGTTCCTTGTTTGTAGATGACACCACTGGGCGCAATCCTAACCTGAAGTTAGGCTGGCACAGTTAGGCCAGCAATGATTATGAGTTCTCTAATCAGGAATGCTTTAATCAGTCCTATTGTAAATTAAGTAAGAGCCAGTTTCTACATAATGTTATACTTTGGTATAGGGAGGTCCAGATTTAAATCTTTTGTTGAGTGACTCTCGGAAACACTGTTTCTAAGGTGAGTCTTCCAAAAAGGATTATTGGAAGGGTCAAACCGGGGTAACACTGCATATACTGACCTGAACTGCTTGGGGAAAGGCAAGATAAAATAAATAATTAAACCCTTTTTGCCCCTAAATATGTACAGTAGTATGTTTCATAGTGTAAGACAGCCTGGGTTGGTTTTTCACACTTTTAGCATTAAGATTTTGAACTTTTCAAAGAAATACTGAAAGGTGGCTTTAACCAATTTCCAAAAAGGAGTGACTGTTTTATCATGCAGCTTTAATGGATAACATGTAATTGGGAAGCTCTTGGCTCAGGACCCAGGACAGCAAGGAAAATAACAAAAGCATGGAACAGAGGGAATTGAAAAATATACCTTGATCTGCATGCCTGAGATCTGGGAATTCAGAAGTCTCTTAAGGGTTCACCACTTGTGAATTATGCATCTCACACTCACTAGTAGGCGTAAATGCATAATTCTAATCTGTTCTTATTATTTATTTATAACACACCAGTAGAATGTAAATTGTCTGCCTCCTTTGAACAAGCTTATCATGCTATTTAAGGTATGCAGCTATTTCAGGAGAGTCTACATAGACAATTTGCCTAGGCTAGCACATTGATTCCAATTAAAGAGCATATAAACCGCTAATGATAAATTAAGCTTGCTGTCCCCAGCTCACAGGTGGGGTGCTCGGGTGGTGTTGCAAAAGGAAGTCCACCGAAAAGAAGTATTCGTCCTGAAATTCCATACCCAATATATCCATTCTATTAATTTATTTTGCTCTGTGTTTCTGGTACATAATTTTAAAAAAGAATATTAAATATGGATAGAGAAAACAAGCAGCTGCAATCCTTCAGTTTCTGGTAAGGGCACCCATTTGAACCAGACATATAAGGGAGAGGGGCAGGAGAAAATGATGAATATTATGACCCACTCAGGCTCATTTGGCACTTGTTCCTGGCTACACTTGGACACTAAGGATGCTTCGTCTCCTAGATCAGGGGTATCAAACTCATTCAATTCAGTGGTGCTGCTGAGAGCAGAAAGTGATGTCATTAAGCAGGAAGTGATATAATTAATCAGGTCATGACCAAAAATAAGCACTTTTTCCTCATTTACCAACACATTAGTTGCAAATGACAGGAGAAAATATGTAAACCGTGATCATATTTTCAAGATGTGGAAGAGCCCAATTATCATGTGGGCTGCCCTTTCACCAGTGACACCTCAGCTCAGTAGCCGATGGTGGTGTTGGCAGAGTCCAGGGGCTGGAAAAAGAGCTTCCCCGACCGCAAGCCTTATATTTCACATCCCATCCTAGCTCAACATTGATTAGTGAACTGGAGTGGAGACAGCATTGCTTCAGTGTATGCATTATTGACTCTCTTCTTTGGACCAGCAAAACCAAAGTTGACTTTGAGCCAGTGTATTGTAAATGAAGTGCTGAACTGGAATGACCAACTACGAGTATCCAATCCTACAGATAAGCCTGGTTAATGCCCACAGGTTATAAAAGTAGGACCATACACCCATGTTTTACATATTTTACCCTGGTCAGTTAGCTAGAGCATCTTATTCTTTGTTGGGGATCACGCCCCTCTGGGCTAGGTGTGGGTGTAAGGACCAAAATCCTAGACTGGTATGAATGTTTAAGGTTGGGAAAGTACAAATAAACCCTGTGGTTTCATTTTATTTTTTGTCTTTTAATCTCTGTGCCAACCATTGCTCTCACTCATTCATCTAAAGCGCAATCCATCACCACCCCGTGTGAGTGGTGTCACATGCTTGAGTGTCATGAAAGCATTTTTGTGGCTACTTGGAAGGAACCTCAGTCTGTGCATGGCCATGTGCTGGCTCAGCAGTACTGGACCTGTGCATGGAACAGATAGGTTTGTTCCAGCCTGAGCAGGCCGGCACAGGGGGCTGGAGAACGGAGAAGGTTTTGGACAGCGGGAGGGTTATCTGGGAGGCAGATTTGGCCTGGAAGCGGGTACGACTGCTCTGACTGACCTAGGCCAGATCCTAAACCCAATCCCTGGCCAGATCAGCATTACATGGGCTGCATGGATTTGTTCCTACAAAATCACAGACCCAGATCCATATCACCCCATAGCGACATATGTCGCCCCATAGCGACATAGGCTGGTATCTGACACGGGGTAAAAGGAATAAAATCACCTTACTCTCAGTTGCGCCCCAACCTGCTCCTAATCTGTTCTGGATACCATGCAGGCCAGCTGGCTGCCTGTTCCAGTGCAGGTTAGGATTGCTTTCTTAAATGCATCATTTGTGCCTTTTACTTTGTCCTTTTGTTTGGGTGTTTTCATCCTTTTAATAAAACAAATTTAATTTTACTATTTTAATCTGCTTGTTCGTTGGCCTGACTTCCTGGACCTGCAACCTTCTCTACTCCCTGACTTTTAAGAGGACCCCCAAAGATCTGGGGGGGGGGGGAGGCTTTCCATTTTTCTGGGAGGCAGGTTTCCTTACGGCAGCTTCCTTTGGTCTGGTTTTCCTTGGTAGCTAATAGCAGGCAGGATAGCATCAAGAGTCTACCATTCCAGTTAAACCCAGTTTCAGGACTAGATAGTACTCTGTATCAAATACTTTGGCCACCTCATGAGAAGAGAGGACTCTTTAGAAAAGACCCCCATGCTGGGAAAGATTGAAGGCAAAAGGAGAAGGAGGCGGCAGAGGATGAGATGGTTAGACAGTGTCACCAAAGCGATGAACATGAAATTGGGCAAACTCCGGAAGCTAGTGGAGGTCAGGGAGGCCTGGCGTGCTGTGATCCATGGGGTCGCGAAGAGTCGGACACGACTTAGCGACTGAACAACAACAATCAATTTATCAAACTAGCACAGGGATGTTGCACACAAGGCAGTCTGCCTAGGGACTAGATGCCAAATAGACTTCCTGGTTGATTTTTATGGGCAGTGAACAGTACCTCAAACTTACTCTTTCAGCTTGGTTTACACAACAGGTGAGCTGGTTGGTTTCCTTGGTCAGCAGCTGAGTTGTCAACCATGCCAGTGTCCTCTTTGTCCAGTTCAGCCAAATCAATGAAAGCTGTAAGCAATAAAGTTTTGGCTTTTTTTTCATTTTTCAGTTGAGCTCTTTCTGCTTATTGTATTTTCCCCCTCTTCTCCTTGTTTGTTTCTGTGGGTAATATGAAAGGCCAGGTACTGGGATACGCTTTGGGGGTGTGATCTTGAAATCGTTGAATTTATCATCATGCATACCAATAATGGACTCAGCAGGTCAAATCCCCATCAGTTTGGAAGCAAAGAGTGCTATTCCAAAATAAGGTAGTTTCTCCATTTTCAAGGAATTCCATATTCATGTGGCAGTAAGAAGAGCCCCGCTGGATCAGGCCAAAGGCCCATCTAGTCCAGCTTCCTGTATCTCACAGTGGCCCATCAGATGCCTCAGGGAGCACATGAGACAACAAGGTGTCTGCATCCTGTTGCCACACCCCTATAAGTTTGTAAATTGAAATAAATTTGTATTAAAAACCAAAAATAAATTGAAACTATATGAGCTTCCGAAACTTGTTTGGATTTCTAAGACTTTCAATCATTGTTTAGAGTTCAGAGCAGACAGCTATCTGGCCCATTTTGTTGCAGATCTCACTTATCTATTATTTATATAGTGCCTTAAATTCATAGTTATATATCCAATATTTTCTGTGAAGAAGAAAAAACTATTGAATATGAATGAATATTATGTACAAATAAAAATCACATCTCTCTATACAGATAGCAACAAAAAGCATCAACGTACTTGTTAATTTTCTTTGCCCCCAGTCACCTTCCATTAGTGCAGCTGTTTATTCAATTACTCCCAATTGTATTCTCCTCATTGCTTTGTAGTTGTTTTGCTGTTGAATTACATAACTGATGTTAATTGACATGATAAAGTACTGCAACACATCAGATAACTAGTAAACAAAATTATATATGTTTCTGGACTGTATATGCTGCATTTGAACCACCTACATGCTGCTATTTTATGTGTTAAGGAATGCAGCCAATTTCTTGATTAAATGGCTTTAAATTCAGTTGTGATCGTTTTCAATCTTTCATTTTAATTTTGATTTTAATATTCTGCCTTGATCATCTCTTGAATGAGAACAAAAAGTGGAATAGAAATCTTGTTAACAAGTAAATAAATTTGTTCAGATTTTTTTAAAAGTTTAAAAGTATGTAAATGGCGTTTTTTTTTTCCTTACAGGCCTTAGAATAGAGTCCTCAACTGCAGTTGACCTCTGCTTAGGTCTACAACAGTAGAGTATGATAGGTTACACTACAGGGCCACCATCCTTTGTTCTGCCACTCACTTCTAATTTACTGCTTGTAGTACACCAGAAATCCCAGGCTATCCAAAATGAATCACTGGAACATGTAGCATAATAGAATGAGAATACCTTTGAACATGTGCAGAGTGCTTCCATCTAACCACAGAGAGCCTCTACTGTTCTAGGATGGTACTCCTACTGTTCTAGTCTTTCAAGCAAGGAAGTGTGATGCTCAGGGTTCTAAATACCCGCTGTTTTATATTAAAAGAACAACAATTGCATACAAATTATGAGTGAAGGGACATTTATGTATCACATCCTCCCAAGAAAGACTGGGAAGTGGTGACTGAAAATAAGCAGGCTGATTTCTGAGGAATATGTGCTAAATTTCACTTGTATTTTCAACCTTTATTCTTTGTTGAATGCACATATATTTTATATTTTGATATAGTGCATGAAGCTGCCTTTATTTCATTCAAATTAAGCCCTGCCACTTTTTAGTTTTAAGTTTACATACTGGATGAAGTTATGCATATTTGGTCAAAGACTCAGAGCTACCCTAAATTTACTGTTGGCTGGTGGCTGCCCCATAGGATCAGATTTGTCAGGTTGCCTGAATCAACAGGATATGCTTCCAAGTAAGCCTATTTTGTATTAGGATGTAAGAATCAGATTTGTAACAATTAGTTCTTGATTTAGTACAGCCGTTTTCCCTTAATAGCATCAACCTGATATAACCAAATTGCAAAATAAGTGTCCAAAATAAGTGTCTTTCACACATGTATGTATGTATGTATGTATGTATGTATGTATGTATGTATGTATGTATGTATGTATGTATGTATGTATGTATGT
>JAJKFI010000008.1:12836959-12849451 GCA_029204185.1 Lerista edwardsae
TGTATGTATGTATGTATGTATGTATGTATGTATGTATGTATGTATGTTTTTATTTCAGCTAAGTAACTCTTTGTTTATGTACAGGCAAATAAGAATGGGATTGGGACCAGTATATTTGAGTCGTTACTAATTGAAATGAGAAAGCAAAGAAATATTCATTAAGCCATGGATTGCAATGTAATGACTTCATTTAAACCAGTCATGCAAGGAAATTCAGATTTAATACTGAAAAATAGGGCTAACAGTTGAAGCCAGTAGATGAACCTTATGTAGATGAATACTTACCTAGACATAACCACATTTAAGCTAGCTCTATTTCACCAGCACAATGGTGGTTGGAATATGTATCTCAATTTGAAAGTAATGATTTCTTGACTTGAATGGAAAACAAAATTACTCTGGTTTCAAATTTAAATTCAGAGAATTTAAAGTTTGTCATTGACTCTACATAAGAAAGAACATTTCACTACTGAATGCTCAACTAGTCTGCATAAAGCATGCAAAGGTTTGACTTGGTTATTAGCATACTTGCCAGCAGTCCAGCAGAATGTCAGCTCAATCCTGAGCTGACCTCTCCCATCTTTTTCATGCCCAAGCTGAAAGCCCAAGATGGTTTACAAAGCAAGCTCCCTAATGAATGTCTAACAACCTAATGAATGTATCACAACAATAAGTAAGGAAAAAACATCAATACTAAGTATTAACACATTAAACACTAAAACATAAAAACATTAAACAAAGCAAAACCCAACACACAGAATCGAGTCATTAGGGAGGAACCAAATTAGTCCAGGGAAGCAGTCAAGCCACAGCACTATTCCAGAGGTGCAAACATCCATCCTTCAACCAAATGCCAGACAAAACAGATATGTTTTGAGCCTTTGTTGAAAAGCCATTAGGGAGAAATCCATTCTTAATTCCCGCGGAAAATTATGATGCAAAAAAATTGTGGTGCCACCACAGAAAAGGCTTGCCCTTGAGTCGCTATCCCTCTGATTTGGGACAGAGGTGGCACAGAAGTAGAGCCCATTCAAATGATTCCACTATTACATCACCCTTTGGGCCCGGTACTTTAACCCACAGGGACTCTATGTTGGAGTCGGACCTGCCTTCAATTTCTACCCTACTGGATTCTACCCCTTCTCTGACATAGATGGCCACCCCACCTCCAACACGCCCCTCCCTGTCCCTTCTGTAGAGTTTATAGCCTGGGATTGCAGTATCCCACTGGTTCTCTGCATTCCACCAGGTTTCCATTACGCCCACTGTATCAATGTTTTCCCTAGCCACCAAACATTCCAGTTCTCCCATCTTTGCTCAGAGTCTTCAGGCATTTGCACAGGATCCCCCAAGAAAGGTCTATTCTTCGTCCCCTTATCCCGGCCTTTCTTTCTACTGGACCGGTTTTCCCTTCTCTTTACACTTACACTACTAATTCCCACCCTGCCATTACTCTGCGGTTTTCCAGTTTCTCCTTCTTCTTCCTGTAAGGATGAGGAGTTCCAAGCCGGACACCACTCGGCTCCTGTCGGCTTTCCCCCAGGGGTCAGTTTAAAAGCTGCTCTGCCACCTTTTTAATGTTATGTGCCAGCATCCTGGTTCTACTTTGATTCAAGTGAAGCCTGTCCCTCTTGTACAGGCCTGGCTTGTCCCAAAATGTTCCCCGGTGCCTAACGAATCTAAACCCTTCCTCCCGCCACCACCGTCTCAACCACAACGTGTGGATGCTCTGCCTGCCTAGCTGGCTTTCAGCTTCCTGCCTAGCAACCTAAATTTGGCCTCCAGGACCTCCCAGCTATATTTGCCCATATCGTTCGTGCCAACCACAACAGCTACCTCCTCCCCAGCACTCTCTACCAGCCTATCTAGATAAGAGGTGATGTCCGCAACTTTCGTACCAGGCAGGCAAGTTACCATACAGTCCTCACATCCATCATAGACCCCCTCTCTATGTTCCTGACTATAAAATCCCCCATTACAAGCAGCCCTCGACCGCCCTCCCTCCGAGGAGCATCCGTAGTACGACTGGATGCAGGCCTGACACTGGTAGAAGAGGTCCCTCCTAGGGGATTATTTCCCTGTATTCCAGACTGACATCCTCCAGCCCTGAGACTCCTTTCCCCAGCAGCTGAGAAGCTGCCCATCTGAGGGTGGGACAAAGCCTGCAAGTCCCCGGAAGTCTCACCATGGACGCTCTCTGCCTGCCTCTGCTTCTCCAGGTCCGCAACCAAGGCCTCTAGGGAGCAGACTCGTTCCCTGAGTTCTTGGAGCTCCTTGCACCAAGGACACACCCATGACTTATGCCCCAGCGGCATATAGTCATACATATGGCACTCTATGCAAAACATTGGATAGCCCCCACCCAATTGCTGGCTGCCTTACTGCGTGGCTATGTATGTTTTTAAAGTCCTAAAGTTCTTTAAAGAGTCTGGGGCCCTGGCTTCCTCACCCTGCTGCTTAACTTGCCCAGTTGCGTAACTCACGTGCCTCAGTTCACCCTTTGTCTCACCCTTCGTCACAACGAGGCCACTCGCGCTTGGGAAAAGGCCACTCGCTAGAAGGTTCCAGTTATATACAGTGATGTCATGCAGGGTGAACGCGGGGGAACTCAGTTCCACTAGTTAAAATTAGGGCTGACTCCGCCCACTTCACTCTCCCCCCTCCCAATTCCTCTGCAAAGAGCTTTTCTTCTTGGTTGGCCGGCACTCAGAGGGTTAAAGGGAGCGACTCTGGATTCCTAGGGGGGCGAAGGCAGTGATGTCATTCAGGGGGAACGGACCAGAACGGGCGTTCTGGATCCTAACGGGCTCCATGGCTGGTTCCGGGTTCCCGACAAGTGCCAATCAAAAGTGAGTTCCTGTTCCTAAATCATTTGAATGACACCACTGGTTATATACCTTTAACTGGGCCCTCCCCCTGTCCTTCTGGCTGACTGAAAAGGCCTCCTCTTCCCAGGTGTGGTGACCTGTTGATTTGATTATCTGCCGGGGGTCTGGGAATGGATCTTCCACAGATACCGGGGTCCAACCTGTATCTCCCAATAACCTAATGCAAACTGAGCATGCTTAATGGGCCACCCAGGAACTATAAGGCAAGGAAGGGAAAGCCTGCTTGAACCTTCAATAGCTGAAAGTGGGCTTACTGTTGGAGAAATGCCACATTTGGTTGCTGGTCATTCTTGTCTTCTGTAATAATATCTCACAAACTATGAACTCATCTATCTGATTTCCCAAACCATTTTACCAACATGGACAGGAGAGTTATCATCTATATAGATATGATAATGGACTGGTTAGGGGAACTTGCAACGTTTCTCCTTGGAGGTTGCCTCCCTCCCATATATTTAAATGCTCCCTCTAGCATCTGCACTGTGGAACAAGATTGCTTTGTTCTCCTTTACAGAGCCAACAGCGTATTTCCAGAGGTGCAGAGTCCATATCTCAGTCCTGCAGCATGCCTAACAACCAGCACGTAGTCAGCGAAACTCTTTTTTCTTCTGCAATGCTTTTAGTGATTTATTGTTTTTAACTAGTTACAGTGGAATCGGTTGGATGTATTTTACTGCTATTGCTTTTATTTAATTTTGCAACTATTTTATTGTTTTTTATGATCTTTAACTACCTTGAACTATTCGAAAAACAAATCCCAAATGCTAAATACATACAGAGGAAAGCAGCAAAGGTAAAATAAGACATAGCCTTTCAAGTAAGTGCCTAGATTAATGGATACAGAGCTATCATTACAAACAATCTAGAAATGCACTATTAGAGTGTCAATAAGACACATAACATTTTACAAATTAAAAAGGGCCAACGACTGGTGTTTAATTTAATGTGGGAGTGAGTAATAATGTGATAAAAAGCATTCAATTTCTCAGAAGAAAATCATTCCCTGCTTATTGGTTTATATTGTAAATTGAGATCAATGAAATTCTTCCAACAACAGCATGAAATCAATTGTAAAATAGCATATAATTCATGATCTGTATTGTCAATTATAGTTTCTTTGACATTAATCGGTGAGCTTTCCATATACTGGGATACATTCCCTTGTAGCACATCTCTGGATAATTCTAGTGGATCAATTTCTAATGCGTCTTACAGTGATCTGTTTTTTTCATGTCCACAACTGCCTGCATTTGTTCTTATGCAAATAATCCAATCAAGCAAATGGATAACAAGATTCGGTAATCAAGAAGACTTTGACAAACAGTAACCTTAGAGTTTTAGGGAAGTGCCCTGGTTTAGATGTATGTTTCTACCTGCATGTGTTGACACAATTGATCCATTATGAAGCACTTGAATAGGTCAATTTCAGACAAGAAGTACAAATCGGATCAGATGTGGCAAGTAATTGATGCTTGTTTGATTTAAAATGTGCAGTTTCTGTAGTTCATTGCTAGTAGAAATACAGACGGGGCTCTTCTAATGTAGCTTGGATCGCTTCTCTCTCCCCCTTTTTGTAGCTTCTTGTCATGCTACATTTGAAAGACATGATAGGACTTCTTTAAGTCCCTCCTATATGTGAAGAGACATGCAATCATGGTTTTCCAGAATGGGTTGTACATGTGACTAACCCCAAAAACAGATTTGTGTCCTAAGAGCAAGATGTAGTAGGATTAAAAAAGAGACGGAAAACATTCACAGAGAGAATCAGAAAGTCAGACATTTGGTAAGAAATTAAAAATAAATCCCAAGTTGCAGGTGTAGTGGGGACTGAAGGAGGATCCCAGGTCTAAAAGGCAGCAAAGTGCAGTCCTGAAACTCTAGTATTGGAACAGAAACAATTGTATCAGAAACCATTTATACTCTATTCCTTTTAGCTACAAATTAAATTTTGTTTTTTATCTGGAAGCATTATAACAAGAAATATGTCAAAATTTAATTTTATGAATCCTATTTAAATAATGACAGAAACAGTATTTCCTATCGCACGTGATTTTAATACCAAAATATAACTTGTGATTTTAATAAGAATTTACTTATAAACAATTTATTTTATGTATTATAATGTCTCTTATGTAGATTAACAGCCTAGTTCTAACCTAGCCTGGAATGCGCATGCCTGTTGGCCTGTGCCATATCTAGGCCCAGTGAGGAGGGGGCTGTGTCTCAATTCGGCGTAAGGCAAAATAGCTGGGGCAGATCCGAGCAGGCTGGTGTAAGGCCACCTGCTCAGGAAGGGGGTTGGCCTAACTGCTGGAGGCTGGTCCCACCCCCTCTCCTGGGCCCGGTCCACCCATCGGCCTACCCTCCCCCACCTTCCCCCACATAAATCCATCTAATCTTCCCTCTTCCCTCCCCAACCTCCCACATAGACCGAACTCGGCCAGAGTAAACTCACCATTTTGGGGTGACGCAGAGGCTGGATGTGGCCTTCATGGGCTGGTGCATGTCCTTGCGCTAGCCCAGCCTTCTCCCTAGTCGGAGCTAATGTGCCTTACGGCACATTTCTGCACTGGGTCAACCTAAGAACTTGTGCCGGCTCTAGAGTGTGGTAGGACTGTACTTCAAGATAGTTTTCCAGCTCAGGTATATGAATCAATATAGATACTAAATGTGTTTCCTGTGAAAAGTTTGTTTGTAGAACTCCCAGATTAAACAGTTGTCTGTTTACAGAGACAACTGTAAACTTCCGAAAAAAGCTGTATTGAGACTCCCAGCTTCATTCTGTCCCGGGCCAGCACCAGTCTCCCACATGCTGCCTGGGAGATGGCTGTCACAAACATGCCACGAGACATGTTGTTGTTCAGTCGCTACGTTGTGTCGGACTCTTCGCGACCCTGTGGATCACAGCACGCCAGGCCTCCCTGTGCTCCACTAGCTTCTGGAGTTCGCTCAATTTCATGTTCATTTCTTCGGTGAACTATCTAACCATCTCATCCTCTGCCGCCCCCTTCTCCTTTTGCCTTCAAACTTTCCCAGCATGGGGGTCTTTTCTAAAGAGTCCTCTCTTCTCATAAGGTGGCCAAAGTATTTGAGCTTCAGTGTTTGTCCTTGCAGGGAGCAATCAGGCTCGACTTCCTATATGATTGACCGATTGGATCTCCTTGCAGTCCAGGGGACTCTCAAGAGTTTTCTCCAACACCATAATTCAAAAGCATCTATTCTTCGGCGCTCTGCCTTTCTTATGGTCCAGCTCTTACAGCCATACACGACTACTGGGAAAACCATAGCTTTGACTAGGCGAACCTTTATTGGCAGGGTGATGTCTCGGCTTTTTATTAAGTTGTCTAAGTTCACCACAGCTTTCCTCCCAAGAAGCAAATATCTTTTAATTTCATGGCTGCAGTCACCATCTGCGGTGATCTTGGAGCCCGGGAAAATAAACTCTGACACAGCTTCCATTTCTTCCCCTTCTATTTGCCAGGAAGTGATGGGAGTGGTGGCCATGATCTTAGTTTTTTCAGTGTTGAGCTTCAAGCCAATTTTTGCACTTTCCTCTTTCGCTCTCATCAGAAGATTCTTTAGGTCTTCCTCACTTTCTGCCATTAGAGTGGTATCATCTGCATATCTGAGTTTATTGATATTTCTCCCAGCAATCTTGATTCCAGCTTGTGAGTCATCCGGCCCTGCCTTCCTCATGATGTACTCTGCATATAAGTTAAATAAGTAGGGTGACAGTATACAGCCTTGTCTTCCTCCTTTCCCAATTTGAAACCAATCCGTTGTTCTATGTCTGGTTCTAACTGTTGCTTCCTGGCCCGCATACAGGTTTCTCAGAAGACAGATAAGGTGGTCTGGCACTCCCATCTCTTCAAGAACTTGCCACAACTTGTTGTGATCCACACAATCAAAGGCTTTAGCGTAGTCAATGAAGCAGAAGTAGATGTTTTTCTGGAACTCTCTTGCTTTCTCCATGATCCAACGAATGTTGGCAATTTGGTCTCTAGTTCCTCTGCCTCTTCGGAAACCAGCTTGTACATCTGGTAGTTCTTGATTCACATACTGCTGAAGCCTAGCTTGTAGGATTTTGAGCATCACCTTGCTAGCATGTGAAATGAGTGCAATGGTGCCGTAGTTGGAACAATCTGTGGCATTGTCCTTCTTTTGGATTGGAATGCAAACTGATCTTTTCCAGTCTTGCAGCCACAACTAGGTTTTCCAAATTTGCTGGCATATGGAGTGCAGCACTTTGACAGCATCATCTTTTAAGAGTTTGAGTAACTCAGCTGGAATGCTGTCAGCTCCACTAGCTTTGTTGTTAGTGATGCTTTCTAAAGCCCACTTGACTTCACATTCCAGGATGTCAGGTTCGAGCTCAGTGACTGCACCATTGTGGTTATCAGGAACATTAAGATTTGCCTTATATAGTTCCTCTGTGTATTCTTGCCACCTCTTCTTAATCTCATCTGCTTCTGTTAGGTCCTTGCCATTCTTGTCCTTTATTGTGCCTACCTTAGCATGAAATTGTCCTTTGATATCACCAATTTTCTTGAAAAGATCTCTAGTCTTTCCCATTCTATTGTTTCCCTCTATGTCTTTGCATTGCTCATTTAGGAAGGCCTTCCTATCTCTCCTTGCTGTTCTCTGGAAATCTGCATTCAGTTGGGTATATCTTTCTCTTTCTCCCTTGCTTTTGGCTTCCCTTCTTTCCTCAGCTATTTGTAAAGCTTCATCAGACAACTTTGCCTTCTTGCATTTCTTTCTCTTTGGGATGGTTTGAGTTGCTGCCTCCTGTACAATGTTACAGACCTCCGTCCAAAGTTCTTCAGGCACTCTGTCTACCAAACCTAAGCCCCTAAATCTATTTGTCACCTCCACTGTATATTTGTATGGGTTCTGATTTAGGTCATACGTGGAGGGCCTAGTGGTTTTCCCTACTATTTTAAATTTAAGCCTGAATTTTGCAATAAGAAGCTCATGATCTGAGCCACAGTCAGCTCAGGTCTTGTTTTTACTGCCTGTATAGAACTTCTCCATCTTTGGCTGCAAAGAATGTAATCAATCTGATTTCGGTGTAGACCATCTGTTGAAGTCCATGTGTACAGTCGCCCTTTGTGTTGCTGGAAAACGGTGTTTGCTATGACTAATGTGTTCTCCTGACAGAACTCTATCAGTCTTTGCCCTGCTTCATTTGGTACTCCAAGACCAAACTTGTCTGTTATTCCTATTATCTCTTGACTGCCTACTTTAGCAATCCAATCCCCTATGATGAGAATCAAATCTTTTTTTGGTGTTAATTCTAGAAGGTGTAAGTCTTCATAGAAACGATCAACTTCTTCCTCTTCAGCATTAGTGGTTGGGGCGTAGACTTGGATTACTGTGATGTTGAAGGTTTGCCTTGGATCTGAATTGAAATCATTCTATCATTGTTGAGGTTATACCCCAGTACTGCTGTTCCCACTCTCTTGTTCACTATGAAGTTCACTTCTTCTAAGGGATTCCTGCCCACAGTAGCAGATATAATGAGATATAATGTTCTCTTGTTCCCTATGAAGTTCACTTCTTCTAAGGGATTCCTGCCCACAGTAGCAGATATAATGGTCATCTGAATTAAATTCTCCCATTCCTGTCCATTTTAGTTCACTAACTCCCATGATGTCGATGTTCAGCCTTGACATTTCGTGTTTGACCACATCTAGCTTACCTTGATTCATAGATCTGACGTTCCAGGTTCCTATGCTGTATTGTTCTTTGCAGCATCACACTTTCCTTTCACTTCCAGACACATCCACAGCTGAGCTTCCTTCCGGTTTTGGCCCAGCTACTTCACTCTTTCTGGAGCTACTAGTACTCGTGTTCTGCTCTTCCCCAGTAGCATAATGGACACCTTCCGACCTGAGGGTCTCATCTTCCAGTGTCATATCGTTTAGCCTTTTAGTTTTGTAATCCATGGGGTTTTCTTGGCAAGAGTACTGGAGTGGGTTGCCATTTCCTCCTCCAGCGGATCACATTCAGTCAGAACTCTCTGCTGTGACCTGTTCATCTTGGGTAACCCTACATGGCATAGCTCACAGCTTCATTGAGCTACTCAAGCCCCTTCGCCACGACACGGCAGTGATCCATGAAGGGGAGACATGTTGTAGTGGCCAGGAAAAGGGAGGCACCAGTGGGAAGGTCAGACGACCATTGGAAGCCAGCAGTGATTAGTTCCCCACTGAGCGGCAGGGAGTCAGAGGGAGCCTGGGGCGTGAAACTGGGGGTGGTACAGGCCCAGGAGGAAGGAGAAGCAGCAGCTGAGGCTGCTGCCAGATCCTATTTCCCCCTTCCGTCCCTCAAAAGTCCTACAAGCTGGCATAGATCTGAGTAGGCCCATTAGTGGCAGCGGGGGCCAACACAGGGTAAGGGAACCAATGTTCCCTAACTCCAAAGATACCTCTGACTGCCTCGTGGCCTCATGGGATACAGTGGCAGCCATTTCAGGCAGGCAGTACAGGCAGCCCCATTAGAATTGGGCTGCCAGTTAAAAGTATAAATGCAAAAAGTGGCCAAGATTTCTTGAAGGAGGGTTTGTATTGTGGCTCAAACCTTGTGACAGTGACAGTGTAACTATGCCTTAGTAACTGCTTAATTAGAATGTCAAACAGTTTGGACTCAGCTAGATACTGTGTTTGTTGTTGAGAATAAATGTAATTACAAATAAAATGCTGAAAGATCTTTTTGAGTAGTAGTCCAGGTGACTTCAGATGGGCAGTTTTCACATTTAATTATCTCTTTTGGAAAATTCCACAAGACTGCGCCCAAGCCTGGTCCACATTTGTGGCCTCTCACCCATTGTTGTTGTTTCTCTGGTTTTCTCATATGAACGCTTCTAGTTTGCTGAAGATTTGTCCAAACAGACTGACAGCACCATCCAACCCCTCCCCCTTTGGGCCGATGCATACCACTTGTGTCAGCCCAGCACTGTTGGGAATGTGCCGTAAAGCACAACCATGTCAGAGCAAGAGGCACTGGGCCGATGCAAGCAGCAGCTTTGGTACCTCGGACTCACACCAGCTGAGCTTGGCCAGCGCGGGGCCATTTCTGGGTGGGAGGAAGGCAGGAGGGAGGGCGGAATGGGGGGCATTCCTATGGACGGGGTAGCCTGGGGAGGGGGGAGGAGCCAGGGGCCGGTGGTTATGTTGGATCCCAACCCCCATCCCCCAAGCCACACAGCCCTGGTCCAGGTTGCTGAGGCCTGCCCGGACTTGTGCCTGCTAAACAGCAGGCGCAGATCCAAAGAGCCCCATCAACCCAGCTGGAGCTTACCCCAGAGCAAGGGGAAATACTCCCCTTGCCCCACAGTGACCTGTGCATCAGTGACTTGCGTTAGGAAGCAGCACAGGCTTCCTGGCCTGCCTGCTCCTGCACGAATTGGGATTGCATCCTGAAGTTTTTATTTATGTGTCTATTTAGTCTTCCTCCTTTTCTTTCGTTATTGAAGCTTTTTTCCCTCCTGACAAATATTTGTATGTGAATTTACACCGATAACTTCTTTTCAGCTAGACGTATTGCTACCTCCACAAATTGATGTCTTTTCAGAGTCATCAGCGCTAGTGGCTTCGTCTTCTCACCTCAAGGTCCCTTTCCCCTCCTTGCCATTCCCCAAAGTGTTGCCACAAATCTACTGGGAGGTGCATGGGTGCAATTGCACACCTATTAAACACAACAACCACAACTCGAGACCCCACAATTCAAGGGCAGGGTAGTATATTTATACAAGAAAAACACAACAGTTAATTATGGCAGCGTAAGGGACAAGAATAAAATGAAATTAGACGAGCGCTAATGTATACACAAAGCGATGGCTATAATTTTTGAGACCTTGGGAAATTTTCCCATATTGAATTTTTTTCATAATATTTATGGGCAATATGTAACCGTTTCCTGGGCAAAAATATTGATAATTCTTTGAAAATATTGTTGACATGTATATGTTATGTTTTATACATGTAATCCTATGAAACAGATTAATGTGTATGTCAGTTCTGCTATATTGCATTTTTCACAACAGAGCAGTGGTTGTGTTTTGTGAGAAGAGCCATAGAACATAGAACTGAGACCATCAATGATCATGTTAATATTTACAGTATCCTAGCTCGTAAAAAAAAAGTGCAGAGACATGGACAATTAATATTTTTCCCTTGATGTTTTTGATTTCTAATTCAAATCTAAGTACTGTACTAAGCAACTACTTGTTTCTTCTTTGTTCTAGATTTAAGTGCTTTTACAGCATACCCGTTTCTCATAACTGCCTGCACAATTGTTGGCTGTACAAACAGTTCTCAGGTCACTTTGGTTACAGCACAGCTTCCACCAGTTCATGTAGATGCACCAGACCTGACAGTGTTGGATTCAAGAACAATATACGCACAGTTAAGTACTGATTTCTCGTTCTTGACTACTAAGATAGCTATCCTTTCAGTCACCAGTCAAGGTGAAATTGCATGTGGCAGCAACAGAAGGGCCTTCCAGGACTCCAAAACTGGCTTGCCTCATCAAGAGAAAGCCGGAGACACACAGCGGCAGTAACAAGGACTTGATAACAGTATCTGTTACTTCTACTGTCTGGACTGAGCTCTGTATGTGGTGTTTGTGAGGATAAGTAGTGACTCCCGAGCATACAAGCAGTGGTACCCTGTTGGGGGCGACTGCATGATGGCTTGGGGCATTAGCTTTCCCTCTTCTAGGGGGCTTTAGTGGAACTCTAAGGAGAACCACAGTTCAGCCCCCCTGTGGCAATGATGCAGTCCTAAAAATAAAAGGAATTCTGATGGGTGTTTGGCCAGCAGTAGCAATGGTTGGAGTCACTGGCATTCACTGAAGGGAGCAGATAAGAGATAGAGATGCACATCAGTACATTATGGCATGGAATAAGCCCTCTCCCCTTTTCTTACCTGTGAGGAGAGCATTGTGCCTGCTTCTCCTGTTGGAGTAATAAGGGCGAGGTGTCTCTGGGGCAGAGTATCATTTTAAGTATTAATCAAAAATCTTGCTTGTGAGGGACAAGAGTTTGTTTCTCCACAGTGCTCCCTTTGTGAATCATGTCCCCATTCACTATAATGCCCATCACCAAAGTTGCCCTTTGGTATAGTCTCATGCCGTGCATCTTCTAATCTCAGTTTATCAGCTTTAGTCTTACTGGCAGAGCTTATATGTTGGGGTTTGTGTGTTGTGATTAGTTGTGCCATGTAATCTCTGTTGTAGGGAAGTGGGCAGGGTGGCAGGGATGATATTTTCTGGTGTTTTTGTCTTTCCCACTCTACACGACTAAAGTTTTCCTACATAAACTCTGTCATTAGAGTAGCATTTTTCCAGTGTCAGGAGCATGTCAGTAATCTGAGGGATGGGCTTGGATATACTCCGACTTCTCCCTATCCTAACCACAGCCCTCCCACATTACACCCCATGTCCTTCCCATTGTAGCCTCTCTGTCGGTGGAGGAACACTGGTGTACGCTGGCACATCATTTTTCCAGTGTTTTTCTGCTACTGTGCCCATGTCCATTGGCGGTCTGCCGTTACATCAGTGGAATGTGTGTGTGTGTGTGTGTGTGTGTGTGTGTGTGTGT
>JAJKFI010000008.1:12849461-12876668 GCA_029204185.1 Lerista edwardsae
TGTGTGTGTGTGTGTGTGTGTGTGTGTGTGTGTGTGTATGAACATATACTACTATATATTAGTGGTGTATATGGATGTACACTGGTGTATATAGAACTGAACTATAAGAGGAGGAGCTATCCCAGTAGTCAAGAGTGCCCCTCCCTGTGCTTCTGAGAATGGGAATTCACAGGTAAGCCCAATTTTTTTTTCTATTTGACACAAATGTTGTATCAGTTTATGCAGAATCCTAGTGAGTTCAATCAGGGATAGGGTTTGTGACATAAAATTAAATTTATTATGATTAAATGCATAGAAGTGATTAGTTTAGTGGCTCTGTGAACCTTTGATTATCACTTGCCAACTTAATTTCCATTTTGTCTTTATGCAATCAGTGTAACCTACATATGGCCATAGCCTCAGTGCAAAAGCTTGGCACAGGAAAAATATGCTTGTGGTATCGTTGGTATGAAGCGTTTTGCCTTGCCAGTGATTGTTGCTACCGTTTGGGCTCCAAATACAGATATTACATTTAAAGAGCTTTTTAGGAAATTCTTATTAACTTCAATGTTTCCACCAAACCTTTTGATTATATTTTTTTGTTCATTCCTTAAATAGTTGTCATTACAAAAACAAATCCCTGTAGTTGCTTTTTGAATACAGCAATGTGCTGCTTTTATTTCCAGGTGGAAAGCACCAGAGAAAGTAAATGGAAATCTACACCAGTACATGCTGTACATTGCCAACAATCAGAAAAATATTACAGGTTGGAATGTAATCTACAATAGTACAGACCTTTCTCAAGACTATACTGTACGACACCTTTCTCCTGGTACCAAATACTTCTTTAAACTAGCCGTAAGTTGCAAAAAACAGTAATGGGGTAACTAAACAAAATAACTGTTTCAGTGCATAATATCGTATTTATGCTTCTTTTCCCTTGTTTTGAAGGTGTCTATGGGCGCAATCCTAAACTGAGTTAGGCTGGCATAAACTAAGCCAGCAAAGTTTGGCCAGCACAAGGGACACCATAAAGTATGTTTGGACCATTCTCGGAGTCAGAGAGGCCAGCACACAGACTTGAGCCATCCTCCCTGACTCTGAGAGTGGTCCAAACACGCTTTATGGTGTCCCTTGTGCCAGCCAAACTTTGCTGGCTTAGTTTATGCTGGCCTAACTTCAGTTTAGGATTCTGCTGTATGTCTGTTTTGAAGGTATCTGTGGTAATGCACTGTGAAGAAACCAGCTCACCTCCATGAATGTGACCTTCCTCTGCCTCCTTGGTCACAACCCAATGCAGAATAATGCAGGTTATTGTTGTTAAATCATAATATAGTATTATTTATTCAGTTACAGTACAGCAATACGCTTCTGTCATTAGGAGTGTGAGGTTAGATGATTCTTCATGCCTTTATCTCAGTTCAGGGATTACCTGGATATGGCAGGTCTCTAGCTGGATTGTCTGTGGGAGAAGAGAATAGGAAAGGAAATATCCAGGACAGTCGTTCTCAAACATTTTAGCACCAGGACCCACCTTTTAGAAAGACAGTCTGTCCAGGACCCACCAGAAGTGACGACATGGCTGGACGTGCCATCATTGTGATGCCAGAGTCTGCTGCTTTCCTTAGAATGCAGCCATAAATTGGGTTGTTTCTCAGCCATTTTTACAACCATGACACAAACAAAACAACCACACATCCTCCCCCTTTCCAGCATCCTATCTTCCCATATTTTCAATATTATATGGCTCCTATAGGTGTTTCTCAACACACCTGAAATTGGCTCACGACCCACTGGTGGGTCCCAACCCACAGTTTAGGAACCACTGATCTAAGATCCAATGTCCCCTTTGTACTCTCTCACAGTCATGCACCTGCACACCCACTCCCAGAAGTCACTCTAGAGTAGAACTGGCTGGAGAAGTCTGAAGGAGGAGGGGGACAATTGTTGTCTAATTAATGAACTAGGCAGGTTGTTTATTTGAAACAAGGAAAAGGTTTACTGAAACAAAAGGAGAATATGGAAGACAAAAGACAAACAGCCAGATTGTGTACTTGAGATCAAACACAACTTTTAAAAGGCATATAAACAAAGTTCATGCAAGTTCATTTGTGATTAGGATGAGACTGCTTGTAACCAGAGTGGAAGGATATATCTCTGTTGCACATACAAAAGATAGGCTTGACCTAGTATGCGTAGTGAAAAACACCTTTCTGGTGTCACCAAGAGAAACAAAGTGGCTTTACCAAAACTTTCTGGATCCCTGCTGAGTTTAGCTCACATCTGGGCTTTGGTCCAAGTGAACCCATCTGATTTGGCTATTGGAAATTTCAGGGATCCGTTTACTTGATTACCAGACCTTGGGGGGCAGCTCCCAGCAAGGTTAAAAAGGAGCTAACTAATTGCATTTGGTGCAAGAGGATCCCTGCCAGGTCAGTGTCAGGCCAGTGCTGTTCAGGTTAATGCCTGAGTTTTCCAGGACTCTCAAGGAAGCCTGAATTAAGCGAAAGGAGGGTGGGATGAGGGAGAGAGAAAGAGAGACCTTGCTTTCACTGCTGCCCCTGCCTTGCCTCCACACGTTTTTTCCCCCACATTTTTTAATTAATACAACTAAAACAAACAGAAAGCAGACAGATAAAGCAGAAAATGTATTGGAAATGTATAAAACAAGTGTGCAACAATATACAGTATCTAAATTTCTTACATCCTCTACGAAGTTTTAATCATGTATCATATTAAAAATCGTATGTCTTAGACAGCCTTACTTATTTCTTCAATACGTTCTTAATTTTTTACAGCCCAGTCCTGAGCTGACTGGCTCCTACAGGAACAGCAGTAACAAAACAGTGACAGCTGCATCCCGCAGGAGCCAGGCAGCCACTGGAGGCTCCTCGGGAGAAGGGGACATTCATCCTTTTCCCCCCCGGGAAAGCCCCACCGACCGCAACGGGGCTCCTCAGCTCCCCACTGCCTATTTTGCCAGTGGTGAATTGAGCAGCCCCGTGTCGGGCTGCCTGAGCCACCACCGGGGATAAGATCCGGCAGTGGAAGCCACCGCCAGGACCTACCTCCTCGAGGCTTCTCCCCTCCCCCTGCCCGGTTCCTCCCCCTCCCCTCCTCCCCCCTGCCCCACTCACTGGTGACTAGCTTTGCTGGATGAGCGCTGCCCCAATTCGAGTGTCGAAGTGTCGCAGATGTGCTTTATGGCATGTTCTTGACATTTTTACCTGTGGTACATACACACAGCTGGCAATAAAGGCCTTCTGGATTGGGCTCTTATTGTCCTTATCAATTATTTTAATCCCTGAAAAAGTATTTTAAATCTATATCAACCACCTAATCATCAAATCCATAATTCATTACGCCAGTATTTCCCTTCTTGTGCAGGTAGTGAGTGGTTTCCAGTTGTTCATAAATGTCTTTACTGACTTCTCTTTAAGTAAAGTCATAAGTTTATCCATTTCTAGTAAGGCTGCAATCCTATACATAATTTCCTGAGTTGTGTGTTGAGACTTTGAGTCGCATCACAGCTCCATCTGCTGAGTTTTACTGGTTACTGCATCCTCTTGGTGAACGTCCTCTTGTGCTTTCTGCCAAGCTTTTCAGCCTGTTTGTCGTTTAAGCCTCAACTTCCTTTTCCTGTTTTGTTAATTTTCTCTTTGTTTTGGGCTTTTAATAAACTAGCTACATTTTGACCTTTAGGGCCAAATCCTTTCCAACTTTCCAGTTCTGATTTCCAGCGCTGATTCAGCCACAATGCAGCCCCTAGAAAAGGGAACAAATGTTCTGTTTCTATGAGGAGGCATCCATGACTGCTCCCCCACCACAGGATACAGTGCCCGCACCATTTGCACAGATGCATTTGCACAGATTCCAGAAAATGGGATAGGATGGGCCCTTTGTCTGCTTAGTCCATGTTCATGGGTGAGTCAATGGATTGTCACATCTCTTTTACCTGCATAAGCCCTGGGGTCAAGTGATCTATTTTTTTGGGGGGGGGGATTTTCCCGAGACCATCCTCCTCTGCCAAGTCTCTAGAGCCTGGTTTGGTGGCAGAGGATGCAAACTACTTTTTTCCTGTTCTGCTATTAGTCCAGTAAAGGGAAAGCAGGAAGGCATGCCACTAGGCACTACTCCCCTTGGTCAGCCAGCCTTATTCTGGGATAGGAGTACCTTTCCCTGATAGATGCACATTTGATTTCCTCCAGCAACTCCTGATCCAGCAGGTGACATGTATGCAGAAGCATGATTCTAACTGTAGGGCCCTTATCTGGATTGGGATGAACAATTATAAAATACTTCTAAGAGTTCCAAGTGCTTCTCATAGACCCTGTCAGTTATCATATAACAATCCATTCAAGGATGTGAGTGGTATTAGAGCTGGATTGAAACATCAGCCTCACTTCATGAACCCTTTTGTTCTTTCAACTTCTTCCCTTGACCATAGACCTTCCATCATTTTTTCTTAATGCGAGGGCTATGATGGGTAAAGTTTGCACATTGTGCTAGGGGCAGGAAGAGAGGTACACATCCCTGCATTTTAAGGCGATGGTCTTATCTCCTGGTGATGTATACACAACCCAGAACAGCATGGGAGGATATTGCACAATTTCCTGGAGAATTCTTGTGCTTTTGTTGGGAAGCTTGAGGAAGGCAAGGTGGCAAACAGCCACAGACCACATTACCATGAGGTGAGATTTTGGGGAAGGATCGTGGGGAGAATTTATCTCTCCAAATCCCCACAATCTCATTTGAACAAGACCAACTCAGCGCTAATGATTATCTCCATTGCAAGTTTGTATAGCATACCTGTGTTTATATATTCTGCAAAACCTTATTTTTTAGATATTTTCCATTTTCACCTACTGCCGTTTCTTTGTAATATCCCACAAAAGTAAGTTTGTGAAAACGCAAGAAAGGAGAAGGTGTTTATTGCATTCTAGCAGCGTTTTAAAATGTCTTTTAAATGTCATTGCTGCTCTTTGGTGCAGTCATTTTCTTTTGTTTTTTTGATTACCGAACAGTTTAAGTTCCATGGTACCACTGAAAATATCTTGAATATAAACATGAGATTGTCCCTATTTGTTTTAAACACTCTCATCATTTTATAGTAATACCTATATAAGGACATTTGCTTTGATAAATGCCATAGAAAAATATTCTGCTCTTGATTATGAATACATTTACATTTATGTGTAGACACTCGGTATGCATTCATTTTGCTCAACATGCTCTTGAATGCTCTAAATATTACACCACATTATACCACAAAGAAAATAATCTACCTTCAAGTCACAATAAGGGTCTGAGACTAAAGCCTACCAAAGCAAGGACATTTAGACTAATTAAGGATGACTTGGAATCTGTGTTGGTAGAATTTGTTTGTCCTTTGGGCATTTCAGCATAGTAAACCGTACAGTATTGCGTACATTTCCTGCAGTTCTGTATATAGTTAATACAGTCATGACACATGGTTCCTTTGAAATTAGTGACATTGGATGTATATAACTGAGGCTGCATCTGTTCAAATTGTAAGTATAAAGCGGCCAGTGAAATGAACTTTAAAAATCCTTATGATTCTGCCCTAGGAGTATTATACACGATGAATAAACAAGAGGTAAACCTGCTTTTTTTTTTTAGTGTTACTGTATTATGGTTGGCTTTGATACTCAGCAATTTCACTCTTAAGTTATAAAATTAACTATGTGCCTCCTCAGTCCTTTTAATGAAACCTCTTTTTTTAGATGGTAGTAAGAAATCCCTGATAGCAGCTCCCTGCAGCCTCATTTTCTCTGAACCAGGAATCTGTTGGATGTGATCCAGTCCAAAGCTTTTAGTATCTAACAAGTTTTCAATTATCAAACATTTATGTGGTATCACTTTAAGGACGCAATCCTAACCAACTTCCAGCGCTGGCATAGCTGTGCCAATGTGGCACGTGCTGCATCCTGCAGTGGAGTAGTAGTCACAGAGGCCCCCTCAAGGTAGGAGAATGTTTGTTCCCTTACCCCGGAGCTGCTCCGCCCTGATCCCAGTGCTGGCAAGTTGGTTAGGATTGCTCCCTAGTGCAGGCACAGAGGGAATGTTTCTCTTTCTCTTTCATCTCTTTCTCAAGTGATGGCATATCTAAGATCCGTGTGTTCTCTCTATTTCTATTCCATTCCCAATGAAACCTAGTGCAAGGCATTGTAATGACCCAATCCTATCCGGGCCAGCCGATAGAGGAATGTGTAACCACACCTCAAAAAGGACAAAGTGGAAAAGGTGCAGAAGAAACTGACCAAAATGATTACTGGGCTGGGGCACCTCCCGTATGGGGAAAGTCTACTGCATTTTGATTTTATTATTATTACTATTTGCCTGTAAACCGCTTTGTGAACTTGGTGTTGAAAAGCGGTATATAAGGACCTGTTGATTGATTGATTGATTGATTGATTGATTGATTTTGGACTCTTCAGTCTAGAACAGCGGTCTCCAAACTGTGGAACCACTGCTTTAAGAAAGCCTTCTCCCTTGCCTGTGGAGCTTACCATTCCACGCTGCTGCCTGTTGTCTTTCAAGCCAATCTTATCAGAAAGCCACTCTGGGCAGCTGCCTGGAAATCTGGGTGCAGAGCCTTTTGGGGTGATGGGCCGTGGAAATGGCCCAGTGTGATTTTCTGGTGTGATCTGACAACAGGCAGCAGTGCCGAACCCTCCTGATGGGAGGGAAAAATCACCTAGTCAATTCACTTTACTAGATGTTGTAATTGGGAGCTCAGAGCTCTCACTTGCAGTGTGGAAGGCTTTTTTGTAGGCACTGGATCTGGCTTGCGGGTTTGGGGTTGGTACTTGTTGGTCTAGAAAAAAGGTGCCTGGGGTGGGGCATAGGAACATGACTGAGACATGAGTATGCATAGGATAAGGTGGATCTAATGCAGTTCTTTTTCCTTTCGTACAACCCCAGGATAAAGAAACATCCAATAAAACTGAGAGGCAGGAAAGTTAGAACAGTCAAAAGAAATATTTCTTTACCCCGTGTGTAATTAGTCTGTGGAACTCCTTGACATAGGATGTGGTGATGGCACCTGGCCTAGATGTCTTTAAAAGGGGATTGGACAGATTTATGGAGGAAACGTCCATCACAGGTTACAAGCTGCGGGAGTGTATTTTGCAATTCTCCTGGTTCTAGAAGAAGAACTTCTGAACGTAAATACTGTTTGAGTGAGTGAGGGTGCAATCCTAACCAACCTTCCTGCTCCAGGGTAAGGGCAGTGCAGCTCTGAGGTAAGGGAACAAACATTCCCTCTGTGCCTGCTTCCCCAACTGCAGGATGCCGCACATGCCCCACTGGCACAGCTATGCCAGTGCTAAAAACTTGGTTAGGATTGCACCCTGAGTGAGACTGCCAGATGGCAAGGGAGTACAGGATACAGTTATCTTGTTGTTTTGACTGCTCATTGAGGCATCTGGTGGGCCATACAGGAAGCTGACTAAGAAGCTGAACACACACACACACACACACACACACACACACACACACACACAGAGGAAGCTGACTAGATGGGTCCTTGGCTGGCAAAAGGTTATTTCCAGTGTTTATTAATTTCACAACACCATCAGCATGCATGGAGCTTTAAAGTAGAAGTCAAGTCCCTGTCCCCAGGGTTCACAATCTAAGAAAACACACACACATGCAATGGAGACAACACAAAAAGGGGAGGGGTGTGCAGTGGTGCCAGGACAAATGGAAAAGAATAGGCAAGTATTTCATATACTACACAGTTTTTGGCCTAGTTCCCATGTGTTGGGAATGAGGATTTGTCTCAAGGCCAGGCTGGCCTTAGGAGCTGCAGGTCCAATACAAAACATTTTTGCAGGGGGGCATCCCCCCTACTCACCTGGGTGAATGGCAGTGGTGATCCATCCTGCCAACTGCTTCAGGAGGCCCCAATTTCAAGCCAGTCTGACCCACGGGCAATGCTCCACCTGCTATGCTCTCCCTGCAACACCTTGGTATGGATGGTGAGCTACAGAGCAAGGTGCTGACTGCAGCTGTGGGCACTCTGCTCGTGCCCCAGTGCGGGGCCCCTCCAGTCAAGGGGCCCAATTTGGTTAAATAGCTCCAAGTTTGGCCCTCTCTCAAGGCTTGACAGGAATGATGGGGTTTGAAGAACTAAGAGAGGAGGCATCTTGTAGATAGGTTGAGAATACACACACACACACACACACGCACACACACACACACACACACACACACACACAGAGAGAGAGAGAGAGAGAGAGAGAGAGAGAGAGAGAGAGAGAGAGAGAGTCGTCCCCCGCATTCTCTCTTTCTGTCACCCCCCCCCCCCCACATTCTCTCAACTAACTTGTCTTCCACATGGCATCTTTGCCCAACATGTCTGGAGCAAGTGACCCGGTTGATAAAACACCTTTACTGGCTGGAAGGGGTGGGGCCAGATGGGAGAGGCAAGATTAGGCACTATCAAAGGCCCCAAAGTGGCCTCTGCACTGCAGAGCAGCCAATGTTCTATCAACTGAACTAAGTAAGACCATGGGCCAGTGGAGTGGCTTTTGGGGGTGGGAGAGGATGTGGGGAATTTGGGGGGACGGCAGAACTGGGCAAGGATGTGACTGGCAACAGCCCTCACACTGCATCTTGAACCCCCATGTTCGACACCTGACATGGGGCTGCTCCAGTCTCCGCTGGCAAAGTAGCTTGCGGAGACACAAATAACCCACTGTGAGGGCTGGGGCTTTCTCTGGTGGAAAGGAACGAACATCCCCTTTCCCTGAGATACTATTATGGCTGCTGTAGCTCCTGCAGTAATCATTTTGGTATAGCTGCTCCTCTGGGGGCGGGCAGTTCAGGTTTGGGGTAGCCATGACTGTGAATGGAAAACACGTAAAATAGTTCAATCAGGGCAGGCCCAGATTAAGTAAGAGAAGGGGAGGAAGAGGAAGAGAGCCAGGCTGCCATCTGGGTTGAGTCTCCTCCGCCTGCTTGAAAGCAGGAACTGAAGCAAGCAAAAGAGGAAAGTCCAGGGTTAAGAACATAAGAAGAGCCCTGCTGGATCACGCCAAGGGCCCATCTAGTCCAGCTTCCTATATCGCACAGTGGCCCACCAAATGCCTCAGGGAACACACAAGACAACCAAATACTTGTATCTTGCTTCCAGTCCCCTGCATCTGGCATTCTGAGGTAGCCTATTATATTACCCTTGCACCAGACTGAGGTTGGGGTTTAACTTTATGAAACGTAACTGACCAATTTTTAAGTCATGAAATCTATTGAATACACCATCCCTCCGTCGCAAGTCTGGGGTAGGCCAAAAAACAAACACCTGCCATCCATGGCCAATTTGGATGACAGAAAAAAATTCCTACCCGGCCCTCATGATGAGTGACCAACTAATACCAGACTCAGTGTTTCCCAAACTGGGGGTCGTGACCTCCAATTGAGAAATGTTCCTGGGCGATTTCCCCTTAATGGGAGTGGGTCAGGAACGGGTGCAGTGGCATCTCTACAGGGAGGGCAGAGCTCTAAGTTTTGCAAGGAGCCTTACCCTGTCATGTAAATCCCTCCTCTCCCTTGCTGCTGTAGCCAGTAAGCAATGCCAAGATGTTGTTTTTCCCTATGAGGATTGGCTAAAACGGTGCAGGAAAGGAGTGATTTCCACTGCAAGGTAAGGCTTCTTGCAAAACTTAGAGCTCTGCCCTCCCTGTAGAGACGCCACTGAATGGGTGCCTGAGAGCGCCACAGCGATGGTTGCACTGCAGGAACTCTGATGGTTCTTACCTCATGGGGGGGGGTCACACTGGCCTCTGACAAGTTCTGGGAGGCCCACAGCCTGGCTGTCTGGCTGTCTGGCTGTCCATCCGTCCGTCCGTCCCCTGGTTCTGGTATTGTGTGAAAGGGAAAACAGGTTATCTACTCAATCTATGCCCTGCATTATTTTGTACATCTCAATCATGTCCCCCCTCAAGCGCCTTTTTTTTTTTTTTTTTTTAGGTTTTTGGCTTTTAGGATGAAGAGCAGTGCTTTAGCAAAGGATGAGAGTTACAGAGGTTAGGATATTTTTAATGAGATTTCAGGAGAGAAAGAGAAGTTTAAAAGCTGTAGTTTAAAAGTTGTAGAGAGGGAAGGCAAATTGGGCCTGCACACATGGAAGAAGGGTGTTGTAAACATTGATAAAATAGATTACTGATCCTTACCCTGCTGCTTTAACTTAAGTATGTGGTGCAAAACAGGGCTGGACTGTATAGCTTTGGATCATAAGAACATAAGAGCCCTGCTGGATCAGGCCAAAAGCCCATTACATCTAGTCCAGCTTCCTGTATCTTACAGTGGCCCACCAGGTGCCTCAGGGGGCACACGAGACAAGATGCCTGCATCCTGTTGCCACTCCCTTGCACCTGAGGAAAAATGGAAGAACACAGGTGCCCCTTTGCCAGCAGAGGAGGCAGTTCCTGGGAAGAATAATTGAATTCTTATTCTTCCTGGGAAGAATAATTGAATAATTGAATTCACCCCCACCCCACCCCCGCAGCAGTGGTAAAGTTCTGAAAAAAACAAAAGGGATTCAACGGAGTGTTTGGCTGGCAGTAGGAATGGTTGGAGCAGCGGGGGAGCAGACCCTCCCTGCTCCTAGCTGTTGCAAAAAGAAGGGAAGGTTAAGCAACACAGTTCATATCAGAGGGTCAGTACAGGTACTGCATCAGTGTGTGGTGGCATGGAATTTTCCCCCTCTTTGCTTTCCCTCCGCATTTCAGTTTTTTGTTCCGTTGCCCTGGCCTCTGGAAAAAAGAAAAGCTTGATCCACAGTGTTATATTCATTTTTCATAGTGTATTTTTATCCCGAGATAAGGAGCATTAGGATATGCCCAGAAAGAGAGTGATAAGTTAAGGCCTGACAGAGAATTGTGGAGCATTTTTGGGGGGAGGGGATGGGCATAGTAAATGCTGACAAGCCCATAGCCTTGCTGCTGTGAGCTGGACTTCTTCACAAAAGTCATCTGTCAGAAATCCTTTCACTGTCTCTTCACACAGGATAGTTTATCTCTTGTTCTTTTTCTCTGATCCCCATGGCTCCTTGCTGAGAAACAGGCAGCGGAAGAAACTGATGCATAATGGGTGCCTGCTCTAGAGAAGGGTGGCCCCTGGGGAAGAATCTGGAATTTTCCCAAGCGTAGGGCCAGTATAACCAAAAATCATTCCACACAAATAAAACAAGTTCAGGGCTATGAAGAAATTGTGTTTTGTTTGAGATCTAAAACTATAAAATCAATAGAAGTCCTTGCAAAAGCTCGGATTTCTGCCTTTGCTGATTGGCAACTCCCAGGGACGTATTAATCCGTTCTGTTTTATTGTTGTGTAATTTGTTTTAAAAGGCCTGCACTGGAGGCGGATGCGCGCTAAGTGAATCTACCTCAGCAATAACCACGGAGAGCACTCCAGAAGGTGTTCCTGCTCCCGAAGCCCAGTCGTTTTCCTCTGACTCCTTTAACATCTCCTGGACTAAGCCAGAGTACCCAAATGGTAAGTGAACTCTTTTAGCCTCAAGTTAAAAAGATGATTAGTAAAGGTAAATTAATATTCTAAATGGCAGCTTATATGTGGTGCTTAATTTTTAATGATCATTTTAGCACATAAAATACCTGAGATAGTATCATTGTCTATCGCTGGGAGATTGAAGTTTTTGACTCTGCTTGGCTGTTTTAGTGGCTCAAAAGTGCTCCCTTTTGATGGTTCTCGTGTACTGCATTCACTTGCTTAATGCTACCTGGAACAACTGAACTGAAGAAGACTCTTTGTGACACTGGCAGTTGGCTTTGTCATAATAAAGCCTTTATTTTTTCCATGGCAATTTAGACATGATTTTTTTTTACTTCTTACTATATTCTTTTTTAAATCTTTTATTTGTACTTTTAAGAAAAGAGAGAGGTGTGTTGTTGTTTTTCCCCCCCCGATTACAGAGACATTGGTCAAGTGATTTTTGCAACTTGGAATTATTTACCTGCTTGGAGGATTGCCATCTTTTTAAATTAGAACAACTTATTGCAGATACCCTAGACAGAATTGCCACTTGTCTCATTGACCCTGTAACCTATGGCTTTATCAGCATCTCAATACATAGAAGTTTTAGCAGAGGAAGCCTGTTCCTGGCACAGAGACCAGGGAAACATTGTAGGGAATGTTTGACCCCCTGCATTTCTCTTTGTCAATACAGTTGTGGTGTTTGCAAAATGTGATACTATGAATGCATTTAGATTTGGAATGTTTGCTCGGTCCTTGTCACAGTGGTGCATGCATTGAGGACATTGAGATTCTGTTACCATTATGTACTCTATGTCAGGCTTTGAAGACTGTTTGGAAACTGCGGTTAGTGCCGAATGTGGCAGCCTGCATGGTAATGGGGGTCTCAATAGTTGGTCTCCATTGGACCACTTCTCTGTCTGCCAAGGTGCTGTTCAGAGTGCTGGTTTTGACCTTCAAAGCCCTTTACATCCAAAAACTGAGGTACCACAAAGACCTCCTACTTCCATATGGGATGGATTGCCCCTGAGGTCATTTGGGTGGCCCTCCTACAGTTACAGCCAGTCTCTAGCAAGAAGAGGAAGCTTTTCTGTAGGAGCATCTCAATTGTTGAATTGAGAACAGGCCTCTTATCTTCCTATGAGCCTTCTAGCATGGACTCTTTTTGGTTTTCTTTTGCTTTTTAAAGCCTAGTAAATTAATTAACCATTTCTGTGGCTTGTTGTTTTATTTCATGTTGGTCTTATTCTTGTATTTTATCATTTTACATTTTGGATGCTGTTGGTTCTTTTTTTTAAAGCCAAAGGCAAGTTATAAACATTGAAAATAAATTGTATCAATCAATCAATCAATCAATCAACAGGTCCTTATATACCACTTTTCAACACGAAGTTCACAAAGCGGTTTACAGGAAAATAGAAATAATAATAAAATTAAATGGCTCCCTGTCCCAAAGGGCTCACAATCTAAAAAAAAGGCAGACCACCAGCAACAGCCACTAGAAAGACTGTGCAGGGGTAAAGAGGGACAATTACTCTCCCCCTGCTAAATATAAGAGGAACACCACTTGAAAAAGTGCCTCTTGCCCAGTTAGCAGGGGTTTACTTGTCCAGTTAGCAAGTAGTCACTTGAGACTACTTTTAATTCAGGGCAGAAAATGGAAAGCCTAAAGTTTTAAGTGGAATATATGTTCTAGACCAGTGTTTCTTGAATTGTAGGTTGGGTCCCACTTGGTGGGTCGTGACATGATGTCAGGCGGTCGGGACCTGATGTCAGGTGGGTCATGGAAAGCTGGGAGCTGCCATTTTGGAAGCTACAGATCTTACACTTGATGTATTCATTTCGTGAATGTTAACTGTTTGAATTTTCAAGTGAGAGTTTTTTTAAAATTTTGTTTTTAGTGCAGTGCTTTTACGTAACACTTTGTCCTACTCTTGCTTTCTATCAGGAATGTTTTATAGTTGTGCAATTGCTGCAGTCCAAGAATGCCAGTTTGCATTCCAGGAGTGTCATTTGATTATGTCACAGTTGTGGAACTTCCTGCTTGATGATGTCGCTCCTGGCCATGACATCACTTTCAGGTTAATGACATCACTTTTGGTGGGTCCCAACATGAGTGCCATTCCAAAGAGTGGGTCTCAGAGCTAAAAGAGCTAAAAGGTTTGAAAACCACTGTTCTAGTCTAATAGAACATACAAATGTTGCAAACACAGGATATGCAAAAACCTGTCTAAACATCACTTTTTAAAAGAAAAATGGTCAAATACAAAACAGAAGAGACTCAGCACTAATTCATGTCAGGCACATGAGCAGGGCTAGTAAAATGATCAGCAGCTAATATTGTATACACTTGTTCCTGCTTTTAAAAGAAATGAGTGTTTGTAAGGATGTCGAAAGGAACCACCTGAATTCCTAATTTTGCAGCAGTCCACCAATATTCTTTAGATTTGTAACCAAAGATGACATTAAGAAATATGTCAAGTTGACTGCAAAACATTTTTAACAACGTATTAGCAGCTATAAATAACCACTCTAATCTGTGAGTTAATTTAAGCATGCTTCTAGTCTGCCTTCTGCTCTTAAATGGTATAGCACCGTTGATTATTTCAGAATAATTTGTAAGTAATTAGGAATTTTTACAAGACATATTTATTGCCAGATTTGCACTATACAGGGTACAGGCAGTGATGTATGTTACTGATATTTGTATATTGTTGTCGTATTTTTGCATGGAAGCCATATTTGAAGGCGACTTCATACGTTTTACTCTCTAAGTACTGACTCTGTAACTATCAGTTCAATTAGTGGTGATGCATATAGAAATGTTTTGCATGTGCAATATTCTGGCCAGTAGTATTATGGGTTTATAATCTGATTCTTTGAGAGTAATCATTATGTCTGGGTTTCAGATTGAAGTGAAATGTTGGGCCCAATCCTATCCCCTCTCTGCCCCCGCTGATGCAGCTGTGCCAAAAGTATCCACACTGTATCCAGCAGGGGACAGCGATTTGGGTGGCTTCGGAAGAGAAAGGGTAATAATTTCTCCTTACCCCTCCATAATGGTTCTCCTCTGACCTGCGTTATATGAGTCCAAGAAAGTCCGAGGAAAGGGGGTGGAAGAGGCTATGAAATGAGGGGATAGGATCCAGCACACTCCATTGCCATTAAATCCAACCTTCCTGCCCCCATTCCTCCCCTTCCACTCAGTTTTGCCCAATCCTTTCTCACCCTGCCCCAACTGCTGCTCTGGGCATGGCGGGAACTAGTAATGGCCTAGGAGCACTCTGCACAGTTTCGGTGGCCAATTCACCACAAGTGTGCTCTGCTGTCACAACTCGCTCTGGCTGGAAGCCCAATCCTGAACTGATCATTGTGGAAATTTGTAGCATATATACAGTTTTCATATCCCAGTATGAACATGCTTCTTACATCACTGTGGGGAGCTATATCTGTAGCTGGATAAAGATATTGAGGGCATAATCCTAAACTGAGTTAGGCCGGCATAAGATAAACCAGCAAAGTTTGGCCAGCACAAGGGCCACCGTAAAGTATATTTAGACCACTCTTGGAGTCAGAGAGGCCAGCACACAGACTTGAGCCATTCTCCCAGACTCCGAGAGTAGTCGCTTTATGGTGGCCCTTGTGCTGGCCAAACTTTGCTGGTTTAGCTTAAGCCAGCCTAATTCCAGTTTAGTATTGCGCTCTCACTGACATCTCCTGTGTGAACTAGGCTTCAGGTCACTGGTGTGAATGGTGGTAGTAGCAGTGTGATTGCAGTTCTGGCCATCATTGAGTAAAATACCTTGTGTGTTGGGGGAGTTGTCCTATAAAACCACACCTCCATTATTTCTGTGCACTTTGGGCTGAATAGCTTAGCAAGTTATAATGAAGTGCCTAACACAGCAGCAGTTGTCTTCAAAAGCAGAACTCTACTTATTGGGATTTATAGCTGAAAACATATTGTCTGAAAATCTACAAAGACTACATAAGAAACATTGCATTTGTATAGGAAATAGTGTCTTCTCTTGAGAAGACAATATTAAGTGTAACTGATATATACATTTAAATATTTCAGTGTTATTCAAACTGTGGGTCAGGATCCACTTGGCGGGTTGCAACCTAATGTCAGGTGGGTCGCGGAAAGCTGGGAGCAGCCATCTTGGAAACTGCAGACCTTACGCTTGCTTTATTCCTTTTGTGAGTGTTAATAGTTTGAAATTTCAATTGAGGGTTGTTGTTTTTTTTAATTTTGTTTTTAGTTCAGTACTTTTACATTACATTTTGTCCTCATTTTGCTTTCTATCAGATATGTTTCATGGTTGTACAATTACTGGAGTGCAAGAATGTCAATTTACATTTCAAGAGTGTCATTTGATTGTTACAATGACAGCACTTCCTGCTTGATGATGTCACTTCTTGCCACAACATCACTTCCAGGTTAATGACATCACTTCTGGTGGGTCCCGACATGAGTGCCATTCTAAAAAGTGGGTCCTGCTCTAAAAAGTTTGAATTAAATACCACTAAAATATTTAAACAAACCGGTGTGGAATGCGTAAGTTTATTTGCAGCTCTTGGGATTCAAAATTACTGCACCAAGAAGTCCAAGACAAGCATGGGTATTTGGAGCTCAAGTTGGAAGCATAATATGTCAGGTTGTAGAAATTGTTACTGTTTTCATGGTTCCGAAATTAAGGCATCAGATTAATCTACAATGTTCATCATTGGGTGTGTGTGAGAAAGTGAGTCTTAACTCTCAATAATAATATTTTTACATGAGCAACGTTGTGTAATGTATTCTACCACAGGGTGCAGAAATCGTTTCCTGTAGTCACATTAGCATAGAGCTAGCTAGTTTGTATCTAGAGAGCAGAAAATCTACATGTCAATTGCCAATAAAGGAGTTTCCCAAGGTTTTTGGTGGTAGAGATATGGGTTGTACAGAATAAATTAAATGCTAAAAAAAAAAAACTTTTATTAGATAATGCAGAAAAAAATACTTAAAAGAAATACCAGAAAATCTACAACTCTCTGTATAATGAGGTGGATTTCAGTCAATCTCTTTGCATAGTTCAGTTGCATTTTAACCTTTGTGGAATGGAGAAACGTAATAATACCACAGATCAGGTGGATAGACCGAAAGTTGCATCCACAAGCTTTAAGTCACTTCCTGTCACTTCTTCAGGACATTCTGCAGTAGCCAAAACAATGGGTCACAGGCGTGGCATGATTTGGAAGAGGCTTCCGGGACCTCCAAGTAAGGCATTGCTGTACTACCAGGAGCATCGTGATCGGCCCAGTGTGTATAGTGGGATCACATAAGCTCTCAACCCACTGGGAAATGCTGACAATCACATTTTATTATATAGCAACAAATGTTAGTTGCCATATCAATATGTCCTTGTTGCCTCTACTTGCAGCTGCCAGTTTGGATAGCTTAGACCAGGGGTCGGGAACCTTTTTGGCTGAGAGAGCCATGAAAGCCACATATTTTAAAATGTATTTCCATAAGAGTCATATAATATTTTTTAACACTGAATACAACTAAATGCGTTCATTTTTAAGTAAGACCAACAATTTTAGAGTATAATAAATCTCTGAATTTATTATTTTTAATAACGTTGTTATACTGAAGCTTAACCAATAATAAATAAAATACTTCTCACCATTAATGCGACTTCTGGTGCTGCATGGTTTTGCTGATGGCTTTGTAGTCTGGTTGATACGTCAGTGCAATGAGTGGGCGGAGCCAGAAAAAAATGGCCACCGGGGTAAAAAAAATGCAAAAAAGGGGTAAAAAAAATGCAAAAAAAAAAATGCGTGTAGCTGCCTGTAGCTACGAGAGCCAGATGCAATCCTCAAAAGAGCCACATATGGCTCCCGAGCGGTAGGTTCCCTACCCCTGGCTTAGACTATGCGCCTCCCCCTTCACAGTAGTCATGGGTAGAGGTGTTTGAAAATTGTGTTGTTGTTAACCCCTCCTAACTGGGCAAGAGGCACTCTTTCAAGTGGTGTTCCTCTTACATTTAACAGGGGGAGAATAACTGTCCCTCTTCACCCCTGCACAGTGTCTTTTCTAGTGGCTGTTGCTGGTGATGTTTTGCATTTTTTTTAGATTGTGAGCCCTTGTGGGACAGGGAGCCATTTGTGAACTTTGTGTTGGAAAGCGGTATATAAATACTGTTGATTGATTGATTAATTGATTGTTGTTTTGGCAGATTTCAGTGAATAACAAAATTGAAAAAGGCAAAAAGTACGATTATGTGTTTTTATTCCAAGTTATCTTAATTTATTTTTACTTGATTTTAAAGTTTTCAGATAGAGTATATCTGAACTGGTATGTGTAGTGGCACTGCTCAGATACATGCACCAGGAAGGTGATATAGGTGATATAGTGAAAGCAGGAGCAGCCCACAGGCATAAGAACATAAGAAGAGCCCTGCTGGATCAGGCCAAAGGCCCATCTAGTCCACCTTCCTGTATCTCACAGTGACCCACCAGGTGCCTCAGGGAGCCCAGGAGTCCACAAGATGCTTGAATTCAGTTGCCAGTCCCTTGAACCTGGCATTCTGAGGTAGCCTACTATTAACGTAAGGAGGTTGCACAACTTATCATGGCCTATAGCCCACAATGGACTTTTCCTTCAGAAATCTGTCCAAACCCCTTTTAAAGGCACCTGGGCCAGATGCCAGATGCCGGTGGCAAGGAGTTCCATAGCTTAATTATCTGCTGGGTAAAAAGGTATTTCATTTTATCTGTTTTAACTCTCCCAATACTCAGTGGATGCCCCCTGGTTCTGGTATTGTGAGAGAGGGAAAAGAACTCTATCGACTCTATCGACTCTATCCCTCCCGTGCATAATTTTGTATGTCTCAATCATGTCCCCCCTCAGGCGCCTTTTTTCCAGACCGAAGAGCCCCAAACGCTGCAGTCTTTCTTCATAAGGGAGGTGCCCCAGCCCCGTCATCATTTTTGTCGCTCTCTTCTGCACCTTCCAGCTCCACTATGTCCTTTTTGAGATGTGGTGACCAGAACTGTATGCAATACTCTAGATGTGGCCTTACCATCAATTTGTACACTGGCATGATAATATTGGCTGTTTTCTTCTCAACCCCTTTTTTAATTACCCCAAGCATGGAATTGGCCTTCCTAATTGCTGCCGCACACTGGGTCGACACCTTCATCAAGCTGTCCACCAGTACTCCAAGATCTCTCTCCTGAGCTGTCACAGACAGCTCAGAACCCATTAGCCTATAGGTGAAGTTTCGGGTTTTTTGCCCCAATGTGCATCACTTTACAATTCACTAGGCATTCAAGAGTTCCTGATAAAGTGTTGAAGGAAGCAAGAGAGGGGCCATAGAAAACAGTGAAGAAGGAAAAAGGAAAGGACCGCTGATTCAATACATGCAAAATAGAACAAACAAAATAATACGCCCCTGGATAAGGAATTGTGCCTTCTGAAAAATGCAAGCTGAAGCCATCTAGTGGTGGAAACTGCTACTGCAGCAATAAGATGACTGAACCCAGGATGCCTTGCTGGATCTTTCTGGCATTCAGAAGCTCTGGAGAGGCCTCTGCAACTTATTTGTAAACAGGATCAAGAGCCAGCACAGAGTAGGGTAAAACTGGATTTTTTTCACTTCAGTAGTAAAAATTGTTTTATTTCTTTTTTGTTGCAAATGTTGTGTTCTATTGTGTTATTTCGCATTTGCAATTTTCAAACACCTCTAGTCAGCGGATACTAACTACTTCTCTGCGGAGGAGAAGCGGGGAGAGGCGACAGAAAGAGTTTCCAATTTTGTGTTGTCATGGCATTTGTAGATGCGACTTTGGCGTGAGCAATCTGAGGACCACTTTCAAGGCCAGATTAAAACGTCCAGAATACATAAATACAAATTAATCTACAGTTCAATCCTAATGGGCTGACCCTGTGGCAGAAAAAAGTGTTCTGCCATTGGTGACGGCCTTACCGCAATCGGAAACATCACTCAGGCAGCATGTGAAGCTGTGCACTGCTGGAGCACCAGCGGGGAGACCACATGCCTTGTGAGTGGCTACTGCTGACCCAGGTAGTTTGGTGGGGGAGGCAGGGCACAGCAGGTGGAGGGAGGAAGGGGGTGGCAACGGGGGTGGGGAGCAGGGCGGATCAGGTTTGGAAAGGGGGTGGGTTCGGTGGAAGTGGAGCAGCTAAATCCTAACCCCTTTCCTGGACCCAATTTTGTGATTTTGTTCACTTAGGATACCGCCGGGATTGCCACCATCACCACAGGATGCAGCACAAGCCATCTTGATGTGGCTGCATTGGTGGTGGTGGTAAGCATAGGACTGGGCTGTTAGTTAAGGAATGAAGCAGCTAAGGTTTTGGAATTTTCCATGCTAAGTGAGCATCTGCTTTTAGGAATGGCTTTAGAAATAGGGAATCCTACCTTGAAGCATAGAATTGGAACATAACATCTCAATTCTGTTATATGAATGATAAAATTCTATGATTCTAGAGCATTGACTGAAAGTAAACGTGTTTACTTCCAAATTAAATGTAAATAAAAATGGCTCATGTAGTAGATGGCCAAGGTCAGGGGTGGCAGCTTGCTAAAGGAATTGTTTCTGAGCTTCCTATGGCGTTTAAAATATGGATCACCAGGTTTTCTAGGACTGAAGGTGTTAGGATTCTAAATAGTCTCTATATATCACCCCACGTCCTTGTTTTAATCCCCACATGCATTTGCATGCAGAGTAGGGCTGTGAAACAGAATTGCATCAACTTTCTCCACTCAAAGATTACTTTGACTTGTACTTCAGAAGCCGGTCTATTAAGGTCTACTTATTTTGGAGAAGGGTAATTTTATTTTTAACAAGATGAATGCTGAACTTCTTTCTGGATTTCCAGCATTTTGCAAGGGGGGAAAAATACAGCTATTTTGTCTTGTTTTCCTTTTTAATCGACAGCGCCTGTATTTTGCGGCTTCTATTTGGTTAAGCTACTTAAAACAATTTGCAGTTCTTCAAGATTCCATAAACGCAAGATTGACTTTCCTCTCCCTCAGCTCTTACCTTTTGTGGCCTGTGGCATATTGAATCTAGTATATAACCTCTTCTTTTTTTTTTAAATAGGCATTATTACTAGTTATGGATTGTATATGAATGGCATTCTGGTCCAGAATTCCTCACAGCTCAATTATTATACTTCTGGGCTTTCTCCGTGGAGTTTGCATTCCTTCAGAGTTCAGGCATGTACTGCAAAAGGCTGTGCTCTGGGCCCACTGGTGAGTACCTCAATTTACATTCTGAGAAAGTAATAAATGTCAGATGGCAGTGAATATCAGAGTAAATGGTGATGATTCACACTGGTCAGTACTAACCCATCTGGCAAAATGTGACATTTTATAAAAAATGCCATTAAAAGCTGAAAAGGATTGGAATAGGTCACCACTAGGCACTGTTCCAAAATATCATATAGATACAGTAAAGACTGAGACGGAGAATGAAGAAAAAAAATTAGAGTGAAATGCGCATTATTGAAATTAAGGGGAGTTAATATGTTTAAAAGGCACAGATGTGGTTTAATCTGATTTATAAGGACACGATTAAAAAAAAAAGAATTACTACTCCAGTAATGAGTAAAACATTCGATCCTCTGCCTGTCCGGAAAGGGTTGAAGGTAATATAAGGTTCATGGACGACAAAACAATATTATATGTCACAACATCATCTCCCTTGCCCCAAACTGCTGTGTTGTTTAGAGCGGCTGTTAATGTGCATTAACATCTTTAGGAATTGGGCTGCAGCAAACAGATGTGATGCAGCACACATTTTGCAGAAGCGTTCCTAACAATACAAACAAATTTACAAATCCAAACCCACGTCTCAATATTAGAGAATAACATATGTATAATTTAAGCTTCAGAAATTTGTTTTTTTCAGTGCAACGTATCTGAGGCTTAAATTATAATTATTCTCTAATATTAAACATTAACTACTTTTTGTCTTCTTGTTATGCATTAATAACTGTGAAGAATTAGGAGTAGAAATTAAAAATATGAAATAAGAGTAACTAGAAGCACCATGGAATTGTCTTTTGTGGAGTGCTTCTGATTCTTAACCTCCCAGCATGACACATTGTTGTAGCAAAAATGACACAGCTCCGATCTTTCTGAGATTTAATCTTCGTGAGGTTAAATTTACAGGTACAGTAAAATTCTGTTCCTCCCATTCACCCTCCTCTTTTTTTACAAATATAAACTCCCATTGAAATACATACTCTAGTATAGTGTTACTCAAACTGTGAGTCGTGACCTTATGTCAGGTGGGTTGTGGAAAGCTGGGTGTAGCCATCTTGGAAGCTACAGATTTCATTCTTGCTATATTTTGTGAGTTAACAGTTTGAATTTTTAAGTGAGGGTTTTTAAAACTTTTGTTTTTAGTTCAGTGCTTTTACATAATATTTTGTCCTACTGTTGCTTTCTGTCAGGGATGTTTCCTGGTTGTGCAATTGCTGCAGTGAAAGAATCCAGTTTGCATTCCCAGGAGTGTCGTTTTATTATGTCATAATGATGACACTTTCTGCTTGATTATATCACTTCTGTCTATGATGTCATTTCCAGGTTAATGACATCACTTCTGGTGGGTCCTGACACAAGTGCCATTCTGAAAAGAGGGTCCCGGTCTACAAAAGTTTGAGAATCGCTGCTCTAGTACTTTGGGCAAAGTTTTTGCTCCCCATCCTCTCACTATGTCATAATAGCTTCACTGTATGAAGATTACCTCAAGGAAAGCACATTTTTTTATTTTTCTTTTTGATCACATTTCCCATTTTCTTCCCAAGATACATTGCTTTAAAATGCTAGTAACATCATCCATCTGTAGAACAGGATTGTAGACTTTATTACCATTAAACATTTTATAGCTTGAATGGGGTTGATGGATATTTACTCTTAAAAGCATGAGTGGCTTTTTGCCAATTTTTCTACTCAATTTAAAAAAAAAATCCTGGAAAATTAGGGAGCAATCCACCAAGCACTCGTGGAGCTACTGCTGTTCAGCCTCTACTCATTTCATTGGGGCTTGTATGAGATTCCCATATAAGCCCCATTGAAATGGACAAAGGTTGCACAGCAACAGCAGTGCTTGCTGAGCTGTGCTCTTAAAAACTTTTTTGTTTGTTTCCTTTGAGTTCCCAGCTACAAGGGATATCATTCATTTTCAAATCATTATTCCCCAGTTTCAGCATACAAATAATACAATTAATCACGAGCAATTGTGTCACACTTCTTGCTGCTTCCATTCTGTTTACTCTTACCAGTATTTTAGGGTGCTCAAATATTCCATCTTTTTTCTGGAAGAAACTATGCTGAATGTGTATTACTGCACTTCATTAAAGCTGAATCTCAGCCTTGACTTCCAGCGCAATTCAAAATAGGGGTTTAGAGTCAACTTAATACTTATCTGTATAGCCTGTTCGGAATGCAAACTATTTTCCTGAGCCAGTGATCCATCTCCAATCACAAGCATTGAAATGCAATGTCTTTATTTAGAGAGCAACTCACTTAAATGCTGCCAGGATGCTAAAGCCCTACATTGTCATTTGATTTTCTGAAAGATTTTTCCCCAATTACCATTTCTATCCAACACTTGGTTCAGAAAGAGAGCGGGTGGATGGGTGGGTGGAAAAAGCAACTTTAGCTCAATGAGTACTTTAAATAGAAGCAGGGACATCTCCCAGTAGTAAATTGATATTATCCTTCCAGCTATTTTTGTTGCTGATCTTTTATTTAATGTGTCCCAATCGATGGAAGAGATGCTATGCCATGCAAGCACCTTAAGAACCGGATTCCTCTGGTTTAAGATTTTTCCAAAAGTAGCTGCAAAGATTTTAATCAGCCATGTAAGAATTTCCGTTGTATATCGTTTTCATTTGACACTGTTTAAAGAAAAGGTGCATTTGATTTTTAACAAAGTGAATACCTAGGAAATTTATAAATAGAAACACAACTATTAAGAACATCGATTCATTGGTAAAACATGATCTAAAATGATATGTATTTCAAAGATACAAGTATGAATTATTAAGAAAGATAAAGGGAAGAAATAATATTGTAGAGGATTGGTTTAATTTATAAATGTACGGTATATTGGTTTGTATGCATTATCCTCTCTGTTTTGAAATACCTTGTATCTTTTATTTTAATGATTCATTCTCTAAATCTACTTTGAAACAATATTTAGTACAGCATGCTTAGTATTATATATGCAAATAATTTAATATTAAGAACATATGAGCCTCGCTGGATCAGTCCAGCTTCATGTATTTTACAGTGGCCCACCAGATGCCTCAGGGAACACACAAGACAACCAGATACTTGCATATCATTGCCACTCCCTTGCATCTGAGGTAGCCTACTATTAATGTAAGGCGGTTGCACCACCCATCCTGACCTGTAGCCTGTGATGGACTTTTCCTCCAGTAATATTTTGAATTAGTATTATTGTGCCTTCAATATACACTTTCCTGGAAGTAAACCACATTGAATACAAAGGGACTTACTTCTGAGTAGACAAGCTTATCTCTATGTGTTTTACAAATCTTTTGTGTAATGTGCTGAATGAAAGCGTAATGTGTTTTCTCAATAAATTTTTCGACATGGTTTGTCTACATGAACAAAGTATGCATTTTAGACTACGGTGGTGGCTACGTCACAAAGATAAGTACAGTGTATGCACTGGTATACAATGATTTAATCTGGATCTTCTAAAAGATCTAATAAGGTATTGTGACTTTGTGAGAAACTGAGGATTGAAAAGGTAGGAGCATTTACATCGTTTGATTCCTTTTTAATACTTTTAATTAATTAATTATTTGAATTCCTTGATTTGCAAGATATGAAAAGAATTGAAAAGAACCAAGGGGCAGAATTGAAAAGAACCAAGACAATTTGCTTGGTTTATATTGCTGCACATCACAGACTCTGAAAAGCTACAGTCTGATGGTAAAAAAATAATTATGGCGACACAGATAATTGAAAATTAATGTCGCACATATCTCATATCACGCCACCCTTGCTACGTTTTGAAAGATAGAGCTAATGAAATAGGTGTGCACCAGGGCTTCAGTATAACCGTAGTGGAATAGATGATTTCAAGATTACAGCCCACATGTGGAATCATTACAACTTTCAACCGAGTGTACTGTATTTCCTGAGAATCTGTGAGCAGCTTAGCAATATCTGTCCTCTTCTTTCCTCCAGATACAAACTCTTCCTGTGTCAGAGATTGAACCAGCAAGTCTCTGTTGTAGGCTGACATGTAACTGAGAAAACAGGGCTAATCCTAGATGTGATTTTGTCTACTGTACCTGTGCAACCATCTGCATTTTGATTGGGTTTGCACAAGCCCCACTGAAATGTGGTCAATGGATCTTTTTAAATCTAGGTTCCCAAGAGGCAAGGGGGTGGCAGCGGGGAGAACTGGTGCAATTATGGCACCATGCTGGCAAATATCGCTTCAGGTTTTTGCCTCTGCATAGTGGTGAAATCCTGTGGAAACTTTTGAATGTTTAGTAAAAATGCCATCAGAGTCCATATGCCGCCTTTTGAGAAACTGTCATCACCATGTATGCTTTTGACTCTTTGTCATTTGAATGGTCAAAATTGTTATATATACCATGCCCAGCCAGAGTGACCAATAGATAAGTGCTGGGCCATTTTAAACTAGATACATCATTAGAAGCCAACATTGCAAGACTTTGTCTGATTTACTTCGGTCATGTCATGCATACAAATTCATTAGAAAAGTAAATGATGTTAGGAGTTGTGAGAGTGCAAAGCTAATCTCCACTGGAACAGGCAGGCCAATAGGCCTGTACTTTATCCAGTGCAGGTGATGAGCAGGCTTGAGTATAACGTAGAGTAAGGTGATTTTAGTCCCTTTGTTGCGCACCAGCTAGCCCAATTGGGCTATCAGATCTGTGCCTGTGAGTGGCTTGTGTAAGACCCATTGGGTCAGGGGTTAAGATCTGGCCTAGGTTACCAAGGCAGGTGTCCCCTGCCTGCCCCAGTCCTGATCTGCCTCCCAGTTCACCCATAAACACCCATTCCCTGCCCCCAAAACACTCTCCCACCCTGTGTTCTGGCCTGCACTGTCTGGCACAAACTCACTAAATCCCGGCACAGTTCTGGCATTGCTGAGCCAGTGCATGTCCGACACTCAGGAGCCAGGACAAGGGATGGGATACTTCCCGGGACAGGATGCACAAGGGAAGCTTCATGACAAAACACTTCCGGTTTCCATGTATCATACCACACTTCATCGTTGATTTCAAGTGACCTGTGCTGACTCAGGGCAGTGTTAGGATTGTGCTGCCTATGGAACAAGAAGGAGGTGCATGCAAATGATGTGCTGGCTTGATACCATCAAAACAGATACAAAGAGGAAGGCCCAACAACTGAAAGAAGCCATGCTAGCACTTAGCACTGATGGGGGGGCGCCAATTGCCTATTAAGTCACCAAGAGTCTGATATAACTGAATGGATATAACAAAACAACAACCCTGAATAAAAATCGCAGAAGCATAATTTTTTTTAAAGAGATGTATAATATAATTTGGCGTACCTGAAGTATGGATTTATACCAGCACTGGTGGCTGCCTAATGAGGCAATGAAGCCTTCCAGACTGATTGAACATTTGAAGAAGGCACATTCTGGCAAGGCAGACAAGGACATTTTCAACCACTTTGTGACAAATTTCAAAAGCCGCCAACACTGTCAAGCATGTTATGCAATACTTCACAACAAAATACTTGGTTTCCATGTATCACACAACATTTCATTGCTGATTGCAAAGTCTGAAAAGCCAAGTCTGGGTGGTGAAGAACTCATGCTACCAGCAGTTAGAAGGTTCTGAATATTGTTCTGTGTATGTCACCACACTATATAATGGGCAGCGCAATCCTACCGTCCGTGCAACAGTGTTGCGCCGACACGGCGCATTTAGCACTGATGCGGGGGCGCCAATTGCAATGCGCTCTATGTGGGGCTGCCTTTGAAGACGGTCTGGAAATTACAACTAGTACAGAATGCGGCTGCTCGGGTGGTTGCTGGGGCACACCGGTTTGACTCTGTCGAGCCGTTGCTTCGGCGACTACACTGGCTGCCAGTTCTGTTCCGGGCCAAATTCAAAGTGCTGGTTTTGACCTTTAAAGCCCTTTACGGCTTGGGCCCAGGGTATTTGAGGGACCGCCTCCTCCCATATAATCCTACCCGTACTCTGAGGTCATCTGGGGGGGGCCCTTTTGACTGTGCCGCCACCAGGATAGGTGAGAGGGGTGGTGGCCAGTAGGAGAGCCTTCTTGGGGTGGTACCCCAACTTTGGAATACCCTCCCCTTAGAGTTAAGAACTGCTCCCTCTTTGGCGGTATTTCGGCGGGGGCTGAAGACCTTTTTGTTTCAGCAGGCTTTTAGTTGCTGACAGGCTGGCTGGCTTTTTTTGCATCCTTTTATATCTTTGTACTTTTTATGATCCATGGGATTGGCTTGTTGTATGTTTTATTTTTAATATTGTTTTTAATTATTGTTTTTTAATTGATGGAATTTTATTGTGTTTTAAATTTGTAATGCCGCCTTGAGTGCCTTTGGGCAGAAAGGCCGGGTAGAAATTTAATTATTATTAATAATAATAATAATAATAATAATAATAATAATAATAATAATAATAATAAT
>JAJKFI010000008.1:12878068-12908628 GCA_029204185.1 Lerista edwardsae
TGTTGTTGTTGTTGTTGTTGTTGTTGTTGTTGTTGTTGTTGTTGTTGTTTATTCAATTCCTATCCCGCCTTTCTGCCCGAGGGCACCCAAGGCGGCTTACAACATTAAAAGACAGTACAACAAACCACAATATGTACAATTAAAACAATATTAAAAACAGTTAAAATTTAAAAAACAACAAGATCCCACAATTTAAAAAGATAGAATGTAAAAAATGCCAGCCTGCCTGTCAACAGTTAAAGCCTTGTTTGAATAAAAAAGTCTTCAGCCCCCGCCGGAATGTTGCCAAAGAGGGAGCAGTTCTTAATTCTAAGGGGAGGGTATTCCAGAGTCGGGGGGCCACCACCGAGAAGGCCCTATTCCTGGCCGCCATCCCCCTCACCTCTCCTGCTGGCAGCACAGTCAGAAGGGCCCCCCCAGATGACCTAAGAGTACAGGTAGGATTATATGGAAGGAGGCGGTCCCGCAGATACCCCAGACCTGAGGTGTAAAGGGCTTTAAAGGTCAAAACTAGCACTTTGAATTGGGCCCAGAAAGGAACTGGCAGCCAGTGTGGCCGCCGAAGCAACGGCCCAACAGAGTCGAACCGACAAGCCCCAGCATGCACCTGAGCAGCCGCGTTCTGCACTAGTTGTAATTTCTAAACCGTCTTCAGAGGGAGCCCCACATAGAGCGCATTGCAGTAATCTAATCTGGATGTCACTAGGGCGTGGGTCACTGTGGCCAGGTCTGCGCAGCTCAGGTATGGTCGCAGCTGGCGAATCAGCCGAAGCTGAGCAAAGGCTCCCCTGGCCACCACCGCCACCTGGGATTCCAGCAGCAGCTGTGGATCCAGGAGAACCCCCAAACTGCGGACCTGCTCCTTCAGAGGGAGTGCAACCCCATTCAGAGCAGGGCGATAGTCCAATACCCGAGCTGTGGATTTCCGGACCAGGAGCACCTCTGTTTTATCCGGATTTAATTTCAGCTTGTTCGCCCACATCCAGTCCCCAACTGCCTCCAGGCAACTATCCAGGACCTCAACCGCCTCCTCAGAATCAAGGGGAAAGGAGAGATAGACCTGGGTGTCATCAGCATATTGATGGCACCCCACTCCAAACCACTGGATGACCTCTCCCAGCGGCTTCATGTAGATGTTAAATAGCATGGGGGATATGATGGACCTTTGCTGCACCCCAAACTTAAGAGGTTGGGATGCCGAACAAGCATCCCCCAGCACCACCTTCTGGGATCTGTCAGTCAGGAAGGAGCGGAACCACTGCAGAACAGTGCTTCCAAGCCCCAACCCAGTCAGCTGACCCAGAAGGACACCATGGTTGATGGTGTTGAAAGCCACGGAGAGATCCAGCAGGACTAACAGGGACGCACTCCCCCTGTCCATTCCCCGGTGTAGGTCATCCACCAAGGCGACCAAGGCAGTCTCCGTCCCAAACCCCAGCCTGAAGCCAGATTGGAATGGGTCCAGATAATCCGCTTCCTCCAGCACCCTCTGAAGCTGCGACGCCACCATCCGTTCAGTCACCTTTCCCAGAAATGGGATATTCGAGACTGGCTGAAAGTTGTTTAAGACAGTGGGATCCAGGCATCCCATTATGTTGAGAATGATGAAGATTTTGGATGTTTGCTGCTTCATACTGAAGTTTGTTGGGTATCAAAAAGCAACTGTTTGAGAAACATTTAGAACATTTTTGACACTTGTGGAGTTTCTTGAAGACATGAATGCTTTGTTCAGTGATGAACTCAAAGAGATCGGCATGACATTGCTTATTTATCAGAACTATTTGAAAAGGTCAATGAAATGAATCTATATTTTTCAAGGAAACCTTAAGGGGCCAAATCTGCCATCTTCATGTTGATTTCAAAGTTAATTCTGTTCATGCACACTATAGTCCTTCAGAAGCTATACTCTTTTCTGAGCCTGTCTAAGCTAGAAGAGAAAGGTGGGATACATGAGGACAATCTGCTAATTTCTTGTGGTTGTTTGGATGTTATGCATGAAGAGAAATCTGAGTGATGTGAGAATCTTCTTTTGATAGAAATTCTGTATTGGTTGAGAAACTAATTATTAGATTCTGAGGAAATGGGGATATTAAGGGGAGAACTAATTGAGCTACAAAGGACATTGAGTTGTTGCCAAAAGTTAAGAACTCATACTTGGTTACAGAAGGAAATTCCTGATCATTATCCTGTATTATGGACAGTGGTTAGGAAACTCCTTGTTACATTGTATTAGTGGAACATGGCCAAATGAAAGGCAGCTTTTGATCCATGGCTGTAGGGCACAGGTGGGAGATAAGAGGATGCTGGGGAGAGTCAAGGCTTGTGAAAGAAGGCACAGGTGGGAGATAAGTGGATCCTGGGGGGAGAGATCTTTTGAAGTGGGGAGGCTAAGCCTGAGTAGATCAGCAAGTTCACAATGACATACACAGAAGCAAAGGGAAAAGGATCCTTTTGTGAAATGGTTAATAAGAAAGGATGTTGCCACAAGTGCACTCTGTCAGCCAAATGAGCATATGGAGCTGACCAATACCAATTGGTCCACCTAACTCAATATAGCTTGTAATGAATGATAGCAGCTCTCCAAAACCTCCAACAGGGGTTATCCTAAGTCCTTTCTAACTGTCCCAGGAACTGTGACCTTCTTCAGGCAGCGCATGTGCTCTACCACTGGACTTTGAGCTGGACTTTCTCCGGTGTGTGTGTTGTGGTTGCAGGTCTTTGTGCATAATCCATGTGCATGTTCAAAGGCATGCTCACTTCTGACATCCCAGAGCAATGAGAGATGTTAATGAAAACACATTGTAGGATTAAGATCTGGTGAACCCTGGCTCAAATAAAGCCCTTCTTTTTCATGTATTGTTTGAACAAGCAGTTCATTTCTCCACCTCTTTTGTTTTATTCTAAAAAAGACTCTTAAGGACACTGGGTTCTTAAATTTGCAGGTAGAATCTCGTACAATCGAAGATGAACCTAAAGGAAAAGTTGAAGTATTTGTCATTAATGATGGATTCAGGGGAATTCAAGTAAAATGGCTTCCTCCTCATGAACCAAATGGACAGCTCACCTATGCCATCCTTCTCACTGGGCTCTTCTACACTGATGAAGGTACTTCCATAATTGCAAATTATTTGAAATGTTGTATTGTTTTGCTGTAGATTATGTTTCTGAGGAGTTTTGAGGAATACATGCCTTAGAGCAGTGGTATTCAGCTTTTTAAACCATGACCCAGTTTCTAGAATGGCACTCATGTTGGGGCCCACCACAAGTGATGCCATTAACCTGGAAGTGATGTTGTGGCAGGAAATGACATCATTAAGCAGGAACTGCTGTCATTGTAACATAATGAAATGACACTCCTGAAATGCAAATCGGCATTCTTGTTCTGCAGCAATTGTACAACCATGAAACATCCCTGACAGAAAGCAAGAGTAGGACAAAATATGATATCAAAGCACTGAACTAAACAAACAAACCCTCACTTGAAAATTCAAACTCAACACACACAAAAGGAATACAGCAAGAGTAAGATCTGCAGTTTCCAAGTTGGCTGCTCCCAGCTTTCCACGACCCGCCTGACATTAGGTCGCAGCCCACCAAGTCGATCCCAACCTAGTTTGAATAACACTGTCTTAGAGCCCAGTCCTATGCATGTCTACTCAGAAGAGTAGCCTGCCCATATAAGCCACCTTTGGCATTTGCTTTGGCATTGGAAAGGCAGGGTATTTATTTATATTTATTTGAAAAATTTATATCCCGTCTTTCCCATGCCGAAGCAAATGCCCAAGGCAGCTTACATGAGCAGGCTAGTCTAAACCACCATTTTTCAATGGAGTTTTTACAAATTAGCTGTGCAGGTTAGCTGTGGATGCTGTGGTCCAGATTGGGTGTGGGTGCTGGATGCCAGGGGGGCTGGCGTTAACATGGGGGCTGAAAAACCCAGAGCCCCCCTAGATGGCACCTATATATGGAGCTGAAGGTTCCCTGCAGCCATGCGTGTTCACTCGCTTGCTTGTGTAACAGCTGCAGGTCAGCCCAGCTTTGGTGGAAAACAGGTCTCACTGAATGAATGATATGCTGCCGCCGGGACTATTTTTCTCCCTATACTACCGTTCTTCTGATTCAGTTGTGATGTGAATGGCCGGGGGGGGGGGAGGTTTCATTGCAGGGGCCATTAGGAGTGAAACGCTGTCAGCCGCGCATCGCTGGCCCACTGGAACGTTAGTGTTAAGTGTGAAATGACAACTCCGACTGCACCTCCCATTTCAACCGTTTGTAGTCACGGGAGTGCTTGCGCACCTGATCCACCCTGCAGCTTGCCATGAAAAGACTCGTGAAATTCCAGGGTGGAGTCTCCATGGGCACGCACTAGGACTTGTGCATGAGTCAATTCACGAGGGGGCGGAGACTCCTGAATTGACTTGACTCAAATTTCGGACTCATGCACAACACTGGTACCTGCTGGGGTTCCATTCTGGACCCCCCCCCATGAATACCTGAAACCATGTATCCTGGGGACACCTTGTTAAAGATGGACATCAGTGGTTTTGCTTCAACAAGGTAAAAAAGGAAATTTGTTTCATGTCCCCCTATCTTTTTAATAGGTGTCCCAGTATCTATGGATACCAAATCAGTGGATACTGGGGCACGCCTTTATATTGCTGCACGCCTTTATATTGGACACTAGTATGAGAGTCCATCTCATTTTCTATTATTTCTATTTGTATGTGCCAAACATGCCTTCAAAGTTATTTAAAGGTACAGTTCTGTGGCACACTTCTCTGGGAATGAGCCATGTTGAACTTGGTGGAATTTACTTCTGAGGAAATACCTAAGATAGAGTCACACAAAAGGCCATTTACAGTACTTATTGGCTAGCAAGTGACAATGAGCAATGACAAAAATATGTTCCCAGACTCTTATTTACTAAGAAAATGTAGTATCTAAATTGTTAAAGGTTATTTTAAAGAAAAATGTTGCCGATAATTTTACTCGAGCTCAAGTAGTATAGGTATATGATCCATTATCTGGACATCCAAAATCTAGACTGTTCCAAAATCCAGGCATTTTTGTTCAAAACGTTTTTTGAAAAGAAAAAAAATTTTCTGTAGTGTGAACACTGGAAGGTCTTATGCTCATTCCTACATACAGGCTATAAGTTCTATTCTCTGTTCTGTGGTGTATGTGTTATTGTTGAAGAATGTCAAAGAGGGCAGCAGACACCCAATTGTGTAACTGTGAAAAGAGCAAGAGGAAGCATTTCTCATTATATTTATGCCATTATTCCAAAATCCAAACCAATCAAAAATCCAGACACCTTTCCATCTCAAGCAGCCTGGAGAAGGGATACTCAACCTGTATTCAGGTAGTTCAGTGTATCTGTGAGAATGTTTTAGGTCTTTTTTTGCAGCCCCAATGCAGTTCTCATGTAATGATTGATGTGGAAGATAGGTGCTTCTTATACCCAGTATATAGAAAGCTGATATTATTGAATCTAAACATAGCCATATAGTATGTTTTGAGATCCTTATGTAGTGCTTAATGTGTGCTGGGGCACTGTCAGTTGCTCTGCTGCTTCCAAAAGTTTGGTCCCAAAAGAGAGCTCTCTCTCTCTCTCTCTCTCTCTCTCTCTCTCTCTCTCTCTCTCTCATATGAAGGATTTGACTTTTTTGCTGTAAAACACTTGTAAGATTATGAGGTGAAGATGATCGATTTGAAAAAAAGAACAGCATTTTGGCTGGACCTGTGACAGCACAGCCATTTCCACCAAAGGCAGCAGGGTGAATAATGCAAAAGCCATATTCCCCCTTGTGTTTAATCTTGCATTGTTTTTTGGAGAGAGAAATTTCTGCCTCCCTTCTAAGACATGTCATCCTTGGTTGTCATCCCGTCCCTCAAACCATCAGAACTGTATTAAATGTTGCAAGGCTGTGCGGCAAGAGAACTTTCAGAAGTCAGAACCCATTTGCAGAGCAGCCCTTGTAGAAAATGTATTCTGTTCTCGGCAGAATTTTCCCTCAGTTCTTTCCACTGAGAAGTTTACTGATTTCTCCCAGTGGAATCTGCTGGAATTTATCGGTTCATGGTTGGCAGTCACAGATTAAGGTAAATGTCGATCCGTAATGACCCTCTACATGTTAGTATTGCAGTAAAGCTGGGCTTTTATGTCAAAGATATCGGAGAGGGAGCTATTACACATGACAGGGGTGATCAAGGGACTCCAGACCAAGGCAAGCATTATTAAATATTGACTAGTTCTGTGATTTATGTAGAGCTGGAGGAAAAAAGTGACTTTTTAACCATTATATATTCTTCAGCAACGAAAACCAGCCATTTATCTCCTGCTGGTAATAAAGAACAGAGTGCCTGCATATTTTAGTGGAGGGGGAAAACCTGGCCTTATAAATGAGATGGACTCTTTCATGAGAACATTTCAGTTGTTAATTGCCAAAAGCAAAACAGGCAAATTGGAAGCAATTATAAGTTTTGACTTAAAGAGGTTTCTCTGTGGCTTCCACAACATGGGGTTGAGAAAAAAAATTGTCTGGGGACCAGAACCCAGGAAATTTCATTACATTTGTTCACTGTTGCCGAAACTTTGCTTTGCAATGCTAAATAAATAAAGATCGTTTAAATATTGTTTCCCTCATGCTCTCTAAGTAGCTATTGTGACTGACATTTGTGCAGCACGTTTGGTGGGGAATGTATTTCTCTGCAAGAAAGAAATTAAACATTAATTCATCAAGCTTATTTAAGACATCATCTGTTCTGTAGATTTACACAGCACTTATTGAATTGTCTGATGGTTAATTGGATATTTCCTTGACATAATGAACAACTGTATTTCATCCTTAGCTGTGCTATCTGTTAAAAAGGCAGCCATGAAAATGTATAAGTTGTGGGTAGAACTTGGCTGCTTTGCAGATACATTTGCATCAAAGCCATTGCATCTCCATCTGATTCTCCACCCACCTGGTGAAATTCAAAGATAGCAGTTTTGTAAACTAAGTGGTGAGTTGAGCTTGGATCTAAAATCAGAAGTGACTGAACAAGTAACAGCAAGCTACATGACAGAGCTTCTTCCTTTTGTAGCCTTCCTGTGTACAGTAGGCTTTCAAGACGCATAGGTAACAACTACACCATTTGGAATGCTTCAGATGTCCTGAGCCAACATACAGGAAAGCATGTTTCTTTTTTAAGAGACAGGAAACAGTGATATATTGTGCCGCAAATCACTTGTATGATAAGTAAATGCCAAAATCGGATCCATAACTGAGTGAAGGGAAAGAGGAATGTCGGATATTTCGTGCGTGGTCCCTCCGCAACCATATTTTCCCCATCCCTTGTAGTTGCGTGACACCACTTCATTATACCTTTGACTTTTGAAATGGCTGGATATACAGAACCACAATGAATTCTTGAGTGCCAGGTGGAAAAGAAAAGAATAAAAATTGGTGAGCAACAAGTAATTATTGGTAATTCCACTTATTTTGTCCTGCAGTGCAGCACCAAGCTAGAAAAATAATATTTGTGAACCTGCGTTAGTGCAAATATTTCAGTATTTCCTGGGATTTGTAAATTTGAATTAATTCTGTGCTTGTGATTTTCATATTGGAAATGCTGTGACATTTTATTGCCAAAATTCACAGTAACTCAGTTCACTGCATGAATTTTGTGAGCTCCTTATGCTTTGTTTTTTTACAGGTCAAGTGCTGTTTATCCCAGAAATTCTATTCTGGCTCAGGATTAAGGACATTTCTATAAATAAATGTACATAAATGCATGTTCAACCTTAGGCAGATCAGTTGACAGCTTCCTCTCAATGAAACTCTCATTGTATCTTAACTCTACCATCGGGAATGAAAATCCCCTCATGAGAACTTTCCCGCCACATTCTCCTCACACAGGATCCTGTGGCATGTGGATTCTAATCCTGAGTGAGAGTCAGGAGACTTTCCAGTGCAGTCTGGGGTGTGTCATGAGAGGCTACCAAGGTGGGAGGAGTAATTGAAAATTGTTGGCCCTTCATGTAGTGTCTTCTGTTCATGGAAATCAGTATAATCCATTGATTGCCATGAAACCTGCACAAGCTATAGTTCCAGCTGTTTTGTGGGTGCATGTGCGGAAGTTAATTAATGTTGACTCTTATGGTCAGTGAAACACTTGTTGATTGCTGTGAACCAATGACCAAGCCAACTGTTTGCGCAGGTATCATTTTGTTAGGTCCATGCCTTTTCTTTTTCCATCAGTTCTGTTTTGCTTGATAATGGTTTATGTGATTGCTGAGCCCCCATCCAGCTTTAGGGAGGAGTATCAAGCAACCATGGCTGGGAGATGGAATGCTCATGCTGCTAATGATGCACCCCAGTAGTTTTAACCACAATGAATACCAAACGCTGTGCCAGGGTATACCAGGGTACACCATCATCAGAGGCGAATGGTGAAGCTTTTCCTGTAAATTTAATCACATCAGGCTGCAGGTGATGGATTTCATGTTTTAAGGCTCTCTCATTAAAAAATCCCTGCAAATAGAAAGCTAGCACATAAGGGAGTAGGGTTTATATAATAATATATTTTACCCATACGTAATAAATGCATGAATTAATCAAATGTGGTACTAAGAGACAGACTACATCCAATTCTAATCCTAGCCTTGCTTTACCCACCCTGACCTGGGCCAATTCATTTAACCTTTCTATGATTTTCTATCTCTTTATACAAGGAAGATAATAATACTTTATATCCCCAGAGTGATGGGGTCTAATTAGTCAATGTATTACACTGTGTTACATAAATGATAACTATAATAATTATCGTTAAATGAAGAAGATACTGAATGAATCTTAAATATGATAGTGAGACTGTTCTCTTACCTGGAGAAGATCTCCCCCACTACAGCAGTAGCCTTTTCAGCTACTAGGAGGATGATAGGGTTAGGCTCAGTGAAGAAGAGGGAATGAGATTTTCTTACCTGAACAGTTGACATGTCTATGATGTTTGAATTTTCAAATACAAAGAATGAACAGCATTTTTCTTACCTCATATACCTCTACCTATACAGTGGACCCGCATATAAGGCGCACCTGCAGACCACTATCTGTGGATACCATGGATGCAAGAATTCCCTATGAAAAACGTTAAAAAATAATAAGAAGAAAATAGCATTCCCTGCTCTTGCACAGCAGAATGTCACTATTTGCATGGCTTCGGAGCAGTCTTCTGAGCTCCTTTATGCCACAGCTGGGTTGCACAGTGCATTCTGGGGCAAGCCAGGAGTGACTTAGAGGAGCTCAGAAGGCTACTCTGCAGCCCTGCAAATAGCACAATGTTGCAGTGCAATGATAGGGAATGTTACTTTTGTACTCATTTTTATTTTAAAAAATGATTTTTGAAGGATCTCCAGTATCCATGGATATCATTATCGGTAGAGATGGGGTTTTTTTGGTGATCAACACAGAACGCTAAATAATGATAATTTCTACTCAAAACGCTACATAAAATGTAGATCAAATCACAAAACAACACCTCTTTTGCTTATTTTTGACATAGTGTGACACAAATTTAGATCAATTTCACAAAAATAGCACCACTTTTGTTTATTTTTGACACAATTTTGAGGAATCCACAAATAGTATTCAGCAAGGGATCAGGAGAGACAGAGATAGAAGAAAGTTTGCTTAAACTTTGAACACATGTTCATAGTTCATAGTTCATGCTAGGGCGACTTTAATGGAATGTGGAAGTTGGAAGCAGCAGTTTCTTGACACTCCAAGCAGCAACCAGAGTGCAACTCAGGAACTTTTGAGCAGGTTATTTCAGGATGCGGTGTGTGTGTGCCAGTGATTGCTTGCCTTTGTAGGGCCATTCATCCTTGTTTGTTGCACTGTTCCTATAATTTGTAATAAAAATTTGTAAAAAAATATAACACCACAATTTGCTATTTTAATCAAGAAATTTTGGAAAAAAATCTCACCAAAAAAACCCAGCCCTAGATATCGGTATCCGTGTAGTGGTAGTGGAGGAACCTGCAGATATCGATGGACTACAGTAGTTATAGTTCATTTGTTCAGTAATAAATACTGTACACTTTTTCCCCAGATAATGTCATTACTGTTTCCAATTTAAACACGAGGAGTTAAAAGCTGAATTTGTGGTTTATCTGAGATTTAAACCTAACAGACAATTCAGTATTTGACACTATTGGACAACACTACCCTCATCATTCTAGATTTTCTTTGATATAGAAGTATATCATGTATGCAGTGCTGTACAAGTCCAACTGGAAAAGACCAGAAGCAGGTTGAATACCAAATGTAGATCTTTGGTGAGCATTACAACTGCCTGTAGTGGCATTTTGACAGTATTGGCATTTATGATGGACTTCCTATAGTACGGTTTCTTTTCTACTAGCTCACTATTCCAAAAACAAATCCATGTTCGTTTGTTTTAAAAATTTGCTCTGTGATTGAATAGGTTAAATGGCACCAATACATTACCACTCACAAAAGGATTTATTTGTTGTCATAAATCAGCTTTATTCCACATTGTTGTTATTCTCTTGGGCAAGGTCTTCCAGTTGGAATCAATATAAGCGCAAGTAACACAATCAATCTAAATATTTGATTATGAATTTGAAACCCCAGCTTTTTCGGTGCTGCTTAACTAGTCTCTTTCCAATACCATCCCAGGAGAACTGAAAAATCTTATTGACAACAATAAATTATGAACGCCAGTTTTAAAAAACAAACAGATTTCCATTTATATTCTAGCCAATCAAAGTTTTAAAACATGGCAGTTAGATTTGCTAATTTGGAAACTTGAAAAGTTCATTTATTACACGAAACAATATACTGTTATAAAAATTCACACTCTAAAGCAGCGGTTCCCAACCTGGAGGTCATGACCCTCCAGGATTCACGTTTGAAAAATTGTCTCTCTTACGGGGATGGTGACCGTCACAGACTTGTAGGTGATGGCGCCTGCCACTTCAGTTGTTGGCAGTGGCAGAGAGAACCTGGAAGTGATGAATGCTGTCGCCTATGGGTCTTAAAGGGACAGGAGGTTGGGAGCCACTGATCTAAAGCAAAACCTATAGCATGTTATTGTAAAAAGAATATTTAATTTATATGACCTAAACTCTGTTGAACTGGACATCAGTGTTAGATTGTTGTATTGTTTGATTGTTGTACCTTTACTGGCAATGCAACTTGAGCTAGAGGAATAAAACGAATTATCTTTTAAAAATACAAATGACAATAGTTTAAATATAAATCTTGAGGTTCAGTGGGGTTTGAACTGAGTCATGGCCAATGACATGGCCAAGAAACAGGTGAACTATCTAAAACAAGAATGTGGCTCACTTGGATTTCTAGTAGTCAGAGTAGTCTAATAGTTCTAGTAGTCTAGTAGTTCAGGGGCCTACATAGGCCCTCTCTGTCTCCTGACTAGTAGAAACAGAATAAATATATTTTAATGTATAAAATCCTATCAGCTTTGCTAAATATAGAGTTCTGTCCCCTCCCTGGATATACTTTCAAAGCAAAATCTTCAGAATTCACTTTGAAAGCAACTTTCCCCTCTTCAACTATTGTGCTACGGCAGCTACATTGAAAAAGCAAAGGCTGGAATGTATGAGCTTGTATCTAAAGATTCCCCTCCTTTAACAGAAGAAGCATCTTCTGAAAGAAAGACTTGTTCCTCCAGAGCAGCAATTTTCAACCACTTCCATCTCATAGCACACTGACAAGGTGCTAAAATTGTCAATGAACACCATCAGTTTCTTGACAATTGACAAGGCACACCATGCTGCTGAGGGGGAGGGCGCAAATCCCCCAATGGCCCTACTAATAAATGATTGTCCACCAAACTCCCACGGCACACTTGTGGACCATGCGCGGCACATTAATATGCTGCAGCACACTGATTGAAAATTGCTGCTCCAGAGAAGGTGCTTTCTGTTAGAGGAAGAAAACATTTGAATACAACCTGTGAAAGGTTCATGACTATATACACAAAAAAACAACTGGAAGAGGGGTGGGATGTTGTAAAAAGAGGGCATTGCTTCTTCTCTGTCTTTTCCTGCTTAATCTGGACACAAATTAATCTAAGCAGAGGCCAGAAACCATTTCAACTTCAAAGAAAAACATGGATGAAAATGATATAATGCTGTCTTGTCTTCTGATTGCTCAATTAAGATATGCCCTGCGTGGATCTTTATTTTGTTTACCTTGTGACATTGAGAAGCAATTAAATTCTGGCAGCCTAGAGAGGTGTTTGGTTAAACAACTTGTTAAAGAATCAGGACTTCGGGGTTTTTTTGTTACACTGTAAGAGAGGAATGAGGAGAAGCATGTACAGGTACAGGCCTGGCAGAGTTATTCTAAAGGTTGCCGCTGCTGTTGCCAAACCTGTGAGTGTACAAACACTCACAACTGAACCACTCTGTAGTGTATGGATTGTATTTGCACATTCACAGGTTCGACAGCAGCAGCGCTTTTAGAAGAACCCCAGTGGGGTTTCACAGCCTCACTTGCTGGCCCCACACCACAATCCACTGGCAGGGAGGTAGGCCAGAATCTTTTGTTTGGGGCAAACCCAGCCAGGAAAATCTACATAATAGTTGTCTGGAATACCATGTGGTGGTATCCCTTCTCTCATGGTGCCCAATACAAAAACGGTTACTGAAAGAGGATGTCTCAGCATCTTTCAGGATATTTACCTCATAGAAACCTCTCAGGTGTTAGAAGCTTCCAAACAATGGGGGGAAATGAGCAAAAAGTAGGGAAAGCTTGGTAATTTTCACAATAGGTTCCAATTAAGTACAAAAATACTATGGTTTCAATCAATCCAGCCAAAGTGAAGTGCTTAAAAATTTAAAAAGAAGATTTTAAAAGAAGAGCTAAGCACATCCTTAGCTCTCTTCCATTAAAATCAATGGGACTTTGAAGTGCTTAACTTGGTCCAGATCATGCACTATAGTTTTTATTCTTATTTTAGGCCATATTTTGATGTCATAGGCTGCATTTTGTGTTGCTCGAAGGTTGGGATCCCCTCCCCCCACAGTGCACTTTTGACAATTTTTTTTTCAGGATTGCTCCCTGAACTTCATACTGGAGGAGTTTCAAAGCAACTTGTGTGGAGGTGAGTGGCTGTTATCCAAGGAAGAAAAAAAAATGGAGTCTTAATAGTAATCCTGGAGTCTAAAGAAGCTCTCTGAATTGTGTGCGATTAGAGTTGTTCCTGATCTAGGGGGAATTGGTCAGGGGAGAGAGAGAGAGAGAGAGAGAGAGAGAGAGAGAGAGAGAGAGAGAGGTCCTAGGTAGATAAAAAATAGTCATAAAATTAGAAGTTCGTGGAACAAGGAAAAAAGATTACTTAGAAATGATATGAAGTGGAAAGCATCATGGTGGAGTTGTTCAAAGAATTTCTGAAAGCCCTTTGTAGTAATACATTGATTTAGAAGACATAGTTGATAGGTCAATGGGTGTGCTTTTGTATTTGTGGGAAGAAGAAAACTAGAGGCTATCTTTGAGATTCAAGGTTTTACTCATTTTGAATTACAATATCACAGAAAAAATGCCATTGTGGACTTAATTCTGTGCTCTAACCATAGATTAAATTCATGGATGATAGGGCCATAAATGGCAATTAGGCATGATAGCTCTGGCTATTAACCATCAGTTAGCTATCAGCCATGAAGGAGGTCAACATGTTCAGAGGCCAGGTGCATCTCTGATGGCCAGGTGCAAATAAAAAGCCACATCGTATTAGCTCATGGTGTTAATTTACCAGGAGCATCAGATTGACCACTGATGAACACACTAGCTGAACTAGAGCACTGTTGCTCTACCTTTTGATACCTTTTGCACTGGTGAATCCTTCTGAATATTAGAGAAATGCAGCCGTCATCTTATTTCACATACATGTTTTCTCAAGTATAATCATTTATCTTGTTCTGGGGTGAAGAAAATGTGTTTTATGACATTTAGATTTTTAAAAAATCATAGTAATCACCCTATTTTAAAAATCAGGAAGTAATGTATACGTAATGCCGACCTACCACCATTAATAGGCTTACAGCTCACTGTATTGCAACTCACTTTCTGCTGTTGTAAAAGGTGCTGTGCCGCACCATTTACTGTGTACTGTGTACTGTGTACCGTGTAAACTGTACACCCCTGCATGGAGTGAGAGTGAGCTGCCAGTGGAACCAGCCAGCAGCTCCCTGTGCAAGCCAGCAGGCCATGCCACAGGAGGTAAGGCAGCAGAAGTGGCAGGGAGTGGGCAGGGAGGGAGAGCTTCACAGGAGGGCAGAGGGCAGGTCAGAGGGAGTGGATCTCAGCAGCAAAACTCATACCCAATCCTATCCCCGATTTTCCAAACTGCCCCACTCTCTTCAGATGTATGCCAGCAAAACAGTCCAAGGAAACCCATATAGGCAATAATCAGGCAGACAACCAGGAGAAAAGTAAACAAGTTTTTATTTATCTCGTGCTGGCTAACTGATCACCACCCCCACCACCCCACACATACCATGGCATGAAGTGGGCCCCAGCAGTATAATTGCATGCTGTAGAGTGGCAGGGGATAGGGTTGGGCTATTAATCTTTCAAACCTATGGAAGAGTATATGCAAACGTTTCTAACTTATATTTATGCTTTGAGAGAGAGAGAGAGAGAGAGAGAGAGAGAGATGCAGTACACGCCTATGGATGTTTACTCAAAAGTAAGTTATAGTTGTTCAGTGGGGCATCCTTAATACTCCAAATATGCATTTAATTGCAAACATACTGAGGCTTCCATAGCTGGGTGGGTCTAAAACATAGCTAAAGGTGTTGCTTGAGTCTTCAAACCATGGATTAGAACACGTTGCGGGATGTAGTCCCAACATTTCACTTTCACCTGTGGAAAGTCTTTCTTTGTAACCCCCTGAAGATTATTGTCAGAAGTTTGTAATTTCCTAACTTTGAATTTGTGCTACTCCCCATGCTTGCCTTCAGTGTCAGGCAAGCGTTGCTACTCGATGAGTTCTGGCCTCAGATTATTTGAGTCAAGAAAGGCTGCCTTCCAGAAGCTGACCTGACTGATGGGGATGACAGGAAGGTACTTCAGGAGGCCACCCTCCCGCCTTGGCACCCTAAGTACTGCCTGAACTGCAGCTCTGGTACCAGTGACCCTGGAGTATTGTAGTTTTTCCTCCAGTACACCTATGTTCTTTGTGTGGATCCAGCACTCTTGGAACAGAGTGTTCATGTTCAGAGCTGAACATGACAGGATTGCTGGCACCAGAGCTGCTGACAGCATCCCTCCCAGCTCAGGTGCCTAGTGGTGCTGTCAATGCCTCGCTGTCAACCTCATAGTGGCAAGGTGCTTGTGCTTCCAGGGTCCCAAGCTTGGGCAAGGAGATGCACACCACAAAGGGTGAGCCAAGCTCCCTGTGGCTATCTCATTCTCTGGCTAATGGTGGGAGCCAGGTTGATCTTCCCTTTGCTTTAATCACAAATAGCTACCAGGAAAACCATTGCTAATAACACCACCAGTCACGCCACCATTTTATCCTCCAATTGCTCAGGTATCCAGTCCTCCATTTCATTGCCTGCAAATAAGGTGGCAAAATTTGGAGTCCCAGGTCAGGCCAGCCAAATTTATAATTAGAGTATGTATGAAAATAAATTTAGGTTTAGTGTACAAATGTGATGTGTGTTTATCTGTTTTATGAGTCTCCTGCAAACTCTCCTGGGGTTGTGACTCTTGTTTTGAGAATAATTGGAATAGAGGTCTCCTTTAGGATGCCTGAGCAAGGTAATTAATTTATACATCTAGATTTATTATGTGGCATCGGCGCCAACTTGCTTATAACATTGGGGGTGCCCATGGCCACACCCATGATGTTGGTGTGGCCATGCCCCAACACCAGTGTGGCCATGCCCCAGTGTTGATGTAGCCATACCCCCTGATGTGGCCACTCCCCCTGATGTGACCATGCCCCTCTCATCTGATTGGGAGGGGTGTCATCTGTAATCTGACCACTCCCCCTGTCATCTGATTGGGCCACTGATTGGGAGGGATGCTGGGTACCGGAGCGGGCTGGCTGGAACATGGGTACTCTGCCCCCACTGAAAAAATCATGGGGGCTGAAAAACCCAAAGCCCCCCTAGTTGGCGCCCATGTTATGTGCTCTATTTCTACTAGGGATTCCCCATCTGCAACATGGGAATAGTACTGTGCTATCTTATGGTATTGATTGGGGGGGGGGTAGAGATTATAAAAGCCACAGGATTTGGAATCTTCTTGGACAGTCCCAACCTAGTAACCTACTTATTGTTTAAACCAGTGCTCCTCAAATTGGTTGGTCAAGACTCACCATTGTAAGCCCTAAATGGACCATTCCCCCTTAAGGAAAATGACCCAGAAATGGGTGCCTGATGACGCCATAGTGGTTGTGGTGCCCATAGACCCCTCCGCAGGCCTCCCCGATGATTAAAATCGCTTCGTTTGAGGTTCAGCTTACATTTCCCACTTTTGTGAGAACTGTTTTTATTTTTTTCAGTTTTTGGCCTCCTGGACCCTCCCAACAGCCAGTGCAACACTTCATGTCAAGGCAAAAGCCTCTTGTTGCCTGCGGTGCAATAGCTGTGGTCAGTGGTGTCATCCTACCAGTATGCTGGGCGGGACATCCGGGTGATCGGCAGCCCGCCCGTCGCGTACCGCAGCGTTACGCCGTTTGCGTAACGTACGCAAGCGGCATAACTGGTAACGCAAACAGCGTAACACTGTGGTACGCGACGGGCGGGCTGCCGATCACCCGGATGTCCTGCCCAGCATACCGGTAGGATGACACCACTGGCTGTGGTGCTATCGGGCACCCTCCCCAGCCACAATCCTTGCCCTCTCAATCACTTACCACAGCCTCGACGTCCAAGTAGGATGTTGAGGACACTGGTTTAAACTGAAACGTATCATACGAATTGGGGAATCTGACTCAGATATCAACCAATGAGGCCTGGTTCTGTGTTCCGTCATTTGCTAAGCTCCCTCCTCACAGGAAGAAGCAATCTGCACTGGCTCCCCTGCCATAAGGTTAAGATTGGAAACCCATGGGAGGAGTGCATTCTGCGATTCTGTCCATGCTAGTACAGTATTGTCACAATTTCTAGGAAAGGCAATGTAGGTCAAGGCTGTCACCATTTTCACTCTTCAGGAAGGAACTGCACTCTCAACAGTTTGCACTCCATGAAAGGACCATTAAGTTGTGTGGAGATAACAGTTTGCATCATGATGACCACTCCTTACTTGGCCCCGTACAAATTTTTCATGGTTTTCCCTTATGGTTTTCTTATTTATTTACAGATTTGTGTTGGTTCTGTTTTCGCCGGTTCCCTGTTGCTCTGAATTGGTGTTCAATGAGTGTTTAAAAATCTGTTGTACTGTTCTTATGATTTGTTTGTGTTTTTCTGTCCATCGCCTAGAGGAGTTTTGTTAGCTGGAGAAGTGACTTGGGAATGTTCAAAACATGGTATTAGCAATGTAGGATGATGTTTTGCTGTTCAGTCATGGAGTCAGAATGAATGTTGCCGTTCAATACTACTTTCCCGTAACATGTACGTTCATTCACTGAGGTGAAGTGGGAGATGAAGAGAATCTCCCCTTTTCTGAATGCAAAAAGAATGAAGTTGGTTGATTCAATTTCCTTTTCTATTACTGTCTTTGCCATGAACGACTCGATGTTGTGCCATTTTCTATTCCCTCTTTGCAACATGAATAAGAAATTGGAATGCTAATGCCTAATAGATAGTATTCTACGTCTGCTCTTGCTATACTGTACTACTGTGACCTTTGCAATATTATGCATTCTGATTGGCTGTCCATTTCACCTCTTTCCCACAAGTTAATAAGGCTGTAAAAAGGAGAGAACTGGAAATGGCCAGCCAGTCAAATTACAGAATATTGAAAAGGTCAAAACAGTACAGCTCACAGGGAAAAAAAAAATTACGGGAATATATGAGGCATTAAAATTCTTGTGACAATGATTATAAGAAGAATGAGAAAGGATACCCATTTATGTTATTTCAGTCTAGTGAACCCCATAGGATTATATACCCAAGACAGCAGTAATTCACACACCAGCAATCCACACGAGTTTTATGCACCTATTTACATGACGATTGAAGAAAAAGATTGCACAGCTGCTTTGGGAATATTGTTTGGTTGCTCCTCCTAACAATTCCTTCAACAAACATGCTTATTCATCAATACAGGTTAAAGTCATCCTGAGTGCTCATAAGCATCAGGCTACCTGGTTAAGTGTAAATGCTGTTCACAGAGGGTTTTTCTGAACCCTTTACTATCTTTTCTTAATTTTAGGTATTTTTTGGTAGAGTTTCAGTTTTACAGATTGAGGGTATAATCAGTGGTGTCATTCAAATGATTTAGGAACAGGAACTCACTTTTGATTGGCACTTGTCGGGAACCCAGAACCAGCCACGGAGCCCGTTAGGATCCGGAACACCCGTTCTGGTCTGTTCCCCCTGAATGACATCACTGGGTATAATCCTAGACAATGCGTGTGCCACACAGTGCTCAGTGCATCGGTGCAGTATCATAGCGGTCCGGCATACTGGTGAGAAGTCCCGCATCAGCACAAGGGAGGGGGCAGAATGTATCAGGGAGGGTGGTGACAGTGCTGACAAGCGCCACAATCTATCCCACTTCCTGGGCCCAATCTGCCAACATAGGGAAATGCAGCCTTGCACTCGTGGGTTGCCCCACTGCAGTTGCTGGGGCTTATCCCAAGGCAAGGGGACAAATGTCCCCTTACCTTGAGCAACCTCCCACCTATTAAAATTCCCCTGCAGGATGTAATGCAAGGAGTGCCAGTGTGATTGCATCAGCACGAGGGGGGAATTTGTGCTGAATTGGGCTGAGAAATTTGCAACATGCTGTTGTATTGCCATCTAGGGGTGGAGTTTTGTTCTCTCTCAGATTAGACCATCCTGCTCAAGATGAGCACCTGCTCATCAATGAATAAGAGAGGGCTTCCCATATAAGTGTACTAGCTCTCTGTCCGCAATCAGAAAGGAGAACCTGATTTATGAGCAAGAACAAAATGTCCCTTTTAACAAAATGTTTCTTTTGCTATGATTTTGCAAACCTTTTGAGCCAATTTGTCATAATTGGTGGTGTGTGTTTTTTTTATCTCGGAAAAAAAACAGTGGTCTGCTCATTATCTCTGTCTCTAGGACAGTGCTTCCCAATGCTTCATGACCCAGCATCCTGGGAAGCACTGGCCAATACCCTTTCAAGGGGCGGGGAGGAGGGGGAAGGCAGTATAGTAACGTGATCCTTAGGATCACGCTGCTGCCCTTGGCAGTTTTACACTTACCCCTTGCAGCACTGGCCTCTGGGGTGTGTGGGAAGTCCTGAACACACCTGCAGGGCTCCCCAAGCCTCTCAGTGTATTTAAAATGCACTTCTGGTTTCACGATCGCAATCCGGAAGTGGGTCACCATATTTTTAACACATTACAAGGCTTGGGAAGCCCTCTGGGAGTGTCCCCAGGGCTCCCCACACACCCCAGAGGCCAGCGCTGCGAGGGGTAAGTGTAAAAGAAGCCCCTTCACCAAGGGCAGCAGTGCGATCCTGAGGATTGTGTTGCAGCCTTTGCCCGCCCTGCCCCCCACTACTTAAAAGGTTCCCCACTCCCTCGTAGGAGTTTGGGAGCCACTGCTCTAGGAACGTGCTTTTCATTTCTTCGTTTATTGCATTCAATCTCTATTGCTCCCTTTTCACCCAAGCCCTATCCCTGCACCCCGCTACTCCATGCAAGCTTGTTATTTTTGCTTACAAGATACTTAAAATCATGCCCTGAGTCATGCTTAAAAACCGAAGAGTGAGGTGGATTTAATAGATATATGAAATGCTTTCAGTATCTTTGGCTTATATGTTCCCCACCTTTGTTCACACAGCAGGGGATAGGACCCCCTGCAGACTTTTCTGGGCCATAATATATCTCTTTTGTGGAACTTCTTGTATGGAACAAGCTTTTAAAAACACTCAAGTCAAAGGGCCCTTTATTTTTCACCCTCCTCTACTCAGCAGGGTGTGAGTCTATGAGATACAAAGTCTTTTAAAAAACATAAGGCATTGCATGATCTACAGGTTGTAGGCAGTATGAGAAATGGAAAACCTGCCTTTATCTCCCCACTTCATTGCTCTCCATGGCATTTCCTTGTGAGTTTATTAGTGCTACTTACACAACCTGATCTTAGTGAGCACAATGGGAGGCTGGCCCGTGCTGTCAAAGGGAACAATCGGTCCAAAGGGTCAGGCACCAACTTCCTTTACTTCAAAGAAAGCGCTCAGTTAGACAGCGTGTAACTTTTCCTCTGTGTGAGTTGCTTCAAGTACTACAGTGATGACATAATTAACAAAAAAAAAAGATGGAAGATCAAGGAAAATCACCTCTGTGTGCTGGCATTTCACTGCTTATCTTCTGCAGTGGTGTGGCTGCCTGTAAACCCTGGCATTTTAAATGATTTCTGCCCCTGCTACTGCAATGGGCAGTGCATCTTCCTAAATCGCATCCCAAGGTTCTGTTGGCTGGAACGGCAAACTGTAGAATTAATTTGCTTACAATTAACGCAGGGGTGCTCTCCACAATAAAGATGGATCAGGGAGTACCCATACATTGGTATATGTCCTGTGTTCTTTTCATGGTCGTGCCGGGGGGGGGAGGGAGGAATGAGTTAGGAGCAATAAATAAGTGCTAATATATGGGCTGGAAAATGGAAGGCCTTTAAAATCTGTTAGAACATAAGAACATAAGAAAGGCATCCGCTAAAACTGAGGGTTGGGAGAGTTAAAACAGATAAAAGGAAGTACTTTTTTACCCAGCGGGTAGTTAATCTGTGGAACTCTTTGCCACAGGTGGTGGTGATGGCATCTGGTCTAGATGCCTTTAAGAGGGGATTGGATGGATTTCTGGAAGAAAAGTCCATCGTAGGCTATAGGCAATGATGGGTTGTAACCTCTTTACATGAGTAGTAGGCTACTTCAGAGTACTGGGTGCAAGGGAGTGGCAACAGGATCCAAGCATCTTGTTGTCTCATGCCTCCCTGGGGCACCTGGTGGGGCTGCTGTGAGGTACAGGAAGCTGGACTAGATGGGCCTTTGGCCTGATCCAGCAGGGCTCTTCTTATGTTCTGCTGGATCAGGCCGAGGCCCCATCTAGTCCAACTTCCTGTATCTCACAGTGGCCCACCAGATGCCTCTGGGAGCATACAAGACAACCAGATACTTGTATCTTGCTGCTCCTGCATCTGGCATTCTAAAGTAGCCTATTGCCCTTGCACTACCACCTAGGAAGACACCATACTGAGACTTTATTGAATACAAATGTAAATCATGAAACCTATTGAACACCCATCCCTCCCTCCCCAGTCTCCCCAGTTCTGTTAGGTTCAGAAAAGATCTATTGTTGTTTCCTGCAGGTCCACTCCATCCATTATGGTATTTTTGTGCAGGAGCAATAGCACTGGGCTGGCAAGAGCTGGTTGTTTCAACCTATATATGTTCTGAATTCCAGGCAGATCTCTTGAATGGAACAGGTACATATGGTAGGCAAAGAGTATACTGGTGTTTTTGCTGGTGTGGAGAAAGGAATCTGAGCTGGTTTCATACTGGTTTCTTTCAGTACTGTCTGCATTTTGCCACTTGTAAACAGTGTTGAAACCAGGCACCAACTATATTCTGTGTTTTATTTGCCTGCCTGTTTTAGGATTGATTCATAAAACTACCACATCATGTCCCATGTGGCTTTCAAGCAGCCCATCCTGTTGTCTTGTTGCATCATCCTGCGGGGGATATGGGATGATCTGTAGCAGAATGGCAGAGCACACACTTTGCCAGTGGGAGATCTGGCATTCCACCATTAGCATCTCCAGCCAGTGATGGAGGGCAAGACTGTGCCTGGGACCTTGGAGAACTGCTGCCAGTCTGGGTAGATGATGCTGGGTTAGGCTAACCAAAGTTTGACTCTGTGTGGCAACTCTGCATGTTCGTATCAGCCCTTCGGAGCGGTGTCTCTCTTACCACTGTGCATTGAAACTGGATTGCATTTGATGCACACCTCTGCAAAGGCAGCTGTTTGAAGGCTGCAATAGAGATGAGTTGGTTCTGTGGGTTGGCCCATTTGTGCAACTCTGGAAATACTTCTGCTGACACTCCATGAGAAGTATAGGATGGCCCTGGAAGCAACTATTAGCTAGCTTTTTTTCACAGGCCTGCCTTTGCTGAACGGTGCAGAAGGCAAGGTGGTGATGAAAACATTCTGGTGGAGGATCCTGTCGGTAAACGGAAGGGCTAAAACAAACAGCATGACTAGTTAGTTACCTTGGCATCAACTATACTGGGCAGAAGGGAGAAGAACTGCCCTTGAAATTTACCGGCGTCCCAGGTGATTGCTCATATAGGCGTGAGAGGCACGTTCCTGTTGTCAGACTGCTGAGTTTAGAATTGCAAGTTAGGTGGGGAGAAGGACACATATGAAAAATGGAAAGAGGAAAGCACTCCCCACTTATACTCACAAATAGGTTCCAAGCGGAGGCAGACTAGTCAGGAATGCCATCGGATGATAAGAAATGCTTATCAGTGTTGCACTGTCTTTCAGGCTGAACCAATGTGGCTGCATTTTCCAGCCCACTGAAAGTCAAGTTTATGCAGTGAAAAGTGGCAAAGCTGCATCATGGGTATCATTCCCAGCATGAGTAATTTGAGGATCTGCTTTGGAGATGGAGGGCGGGGGGAATAAAGAGTCTCCCAATATTTTTGTTGCCCATACTCCAAGTTGCTGGGATAAGAAATCTTTGTTCTGTGCATAATGTATGTTAGGAAATCTGTCACCGTCTCCTCTGCTTGAATACGAAGCAGTGAGCAATTCGAACTGCTGCGTTGCCTGACTCATTATAAATGTGCAAGTTCATTTTTGGGGGGGAGCTGAATAAAACGGTTATGTAATTGCATACTTCTCATAATTATTGAGTAATTATATACTTCTCGTAATTGCCAAGTAATCATTCTGCTATAACTAGAACTTAATGTTACAACTAATTATATAATTACTGTGTATTAATGTTGTTATCCAGGCAACTTAGAACAAAGTGTTGCTTTGCTTGATAGCTTTTCTCGGCGTCATTTTCAGCCATAAATACCAGTGTTTGTTATGTAGCTGAAAATGGATTTTACAAATTGAACGCACAAACAGCTGAAAAGGGGTAAAATGATTGTATGAATGAGGCTTTGCTGTGTGCAGCTTGCTTGTGGAGGAAAAGGTTACTTCTGAAATGTAAGGGAATATAATAAATGAAAATGTGAGTATAAATAAATTGCAAATTTCCCTTGACAGGGGTACATTTTCAGCAACATTTGGGTCTGAAGCTGAGTGAAGACATATTAAACAATATGTTTAGTTTATCTTTGAATTTCTTTCAGAGTCTGCAGTGTTTAACATACGGAAGAATAATGTATTTTACTGCTTTTGGGGGCTTGTTGTTACATACTGTGCACTTGAGTACTGCTGTATATGAATGTTGCGGGCGGGGGAGTACCATATATACTTTATGAGTCGATCTAATCAGTCAATTAGTCAATCTTTATTTGTCAATTTGAATTTATTAGTCAAGTTGAGGGCATGTTTTGAGCCAAAAGTCTTGAAATTTGCTATGACCTGTTATTAAGTCCAATGTAAAATGTAGGGACTTATGAAACTCTGAATTAGATACTTTTGTCTGATTTTACTTGGCAGTCTCCTGACTCATCTCCTGCCCTCCTGTCACCCTCTCGCTCTCCCATCCATCACTTACCCCCATAACTGGGCCAAAGGGAAGGCCCTCGGGCGCCATGGCATGGCAGCAAGGCTACATTCAGACCTCCAGTCCACCCAGCACCCTGAAAGCCTCTGCGGGCTGTGGTGGCGTTTGCTGGGTAGTGCCTTAGGGTGCTTTGCACTGTGCCAGCTGACACCTAGCCCACCCGGTTGCAGTTGGGCTTGGGCTCAGACACTGTGGCCGGATCTGCTCCTGGGCAGTGAGCAGAGGGCCTTGGAATGTCCTTCAAGGAGGCTGCCTGGATAGGTCAACCCAAGTTTGCAGCGTAAATTTTAAGACTAAAATTCTTGTCTTATATGCAACTATTTGCAGTACTCATAATTAAATCTGGTGAGAACGTTGTGATTCGTCACAATGAGAACCCAATTTGCTACTTGAAACTGGTTTTGATAGTGTCCGGACCCCGGGGAGGCAGAGGCCACCCCAGCAGGACTCCAGCCTGCAGAAGACGGGCAGGCCCCGAGGTAAGTAAAGTAAGGTAAGGCCCTAACTTACCCTGTCTAGGGGCCTCAGTTGGTCAGGGGAAAGAGGGCAGGGGGTTGCCTCACCCTGGCTCCTGCTCCTCTTATGGGGTTCGTCAGCCAGCAGCTTAAGCCCCACTGACCCTCATCACAGACCACTGGGGGGTTTAAAGGCAGTGGCTTTTCCACTTTTCTCTCAGTTGGAGCCACCGGGGCAGCTGTGGCTTGTTTTCCACTCTCCTGCCTCATGAGTAGTCCTGGTTGGGGCTGCCTCACGAGTAGTCCCTCCCCTGGCTGGGGCTGCTGTCTCACGGCTCGGGGATTTGCCCGGCCCGCTGAGCAGGCCCTGCTTGGTGCCGGTTGGCCCACAGCCAGAGCCAGACATGTGCCGATGCCAGCCCCAAGGGCAGGGCCCTCCCAGCATCCGCCTTGCTGCTGGAGCCCTTTGCCCGGAAGAGTGGGAGCCTCCTTTCCGAGTCTCCAGAGACTGCACCAGGCTGCAAGGCCTTGGCACGGGGTGCAGCTGGGGTCTCCTTGGCCCCCCCCCCCGGCAAAGGAGCGTGCCCACCAGTGGACTGGAGGGGCCCTAGAGGGGCCCAGGCAAGGGACCCTGACAGATAGTATGGGCAGTGTGTAAAAGAAGCTGAGCCAAAGGAACCAAACCTCGGTCGGTCGGAATAAGATTCAGAGCCCAATCCCATCCTATTTTCCAGCATTGATGTAGCTGTGCCAACGGGGTATGCACTGCATCCTACAGTGGAGGTTTAGTAAGGGAGACCTCCTCAAGGTGGAGGAACATTTGTTCCCTTACCTTGAGGATGCATTGTGGCTACACTGGTATTGGAAAGTTGGATAGGATTGGGCCCTCAGTAGGAAAAAAATCTGATGTGTGCCTAGACCACTTGCCCTCTTTTCAATCATCATTTTGCCTTCTGCTTTTATAAAGAAGAAAAGGGGGAACCAGAAAAGACATGACTGCATATCACAGCAATATGATTTGAATTGGACCTTTCATCTGCTTTTGTATTCTAATCTGTTGCTCTTAATCCTATCCTCAGTGGATTGGATGAACCATTATTTCCTTTATTTCAAGGTAAAAGCAATGCCAGCAAAATGTAACTGGTTTCTTCAGCTTTTCCTCATATGTCATGTTCTATTCTTCAAATGCTGAAGCTGAAGCTCCAATACTTTGGCCACCTGATGAGAAGAGAGGACTCTTTAGAAAAGACCCTCATGCTGGGAAAGATTGAAGGCAAAAGGAGAAGGGGGCGACAGAGGATGAGATGGTTAGATAGTGTCACCGAAGCAATGAATATGAAATTGGGCGAACTCAGGAAGCTAGTGGAGGACAGGGAGGCCTGACGTGCTGTGGTCCATGGGGTCGCGAAGAGTCGGACACGACTTAGCGACTGAACAACAACAATTCTCTTAATCATTCTCTTAGTGTTCTTTGAATTCTTTCCAGTTCATCAACAACATTGTTGCCCAGAACACAATGCAGTATGCCCCAGTTGCGCTTCCATTGGTACTGAACAGAGCCGTACCAGTGGAGTTGTAGAGAACCTCCTTGAGAAACCATGTTGTCTTAACTGAATTTTTTGCTTCCCTCAAAATTCATTTTAGCAGGAACCTTTACATCTGCCTTGAAGTCTTGTTTTAGGCCAGTGGTTGCCAAACTATGGCCCGCAGGCTGGATCTGGCGCACTGCTGTCTCCTTCCCCCCATATGGGCATTCTGTTCCATGGTGCAGTCTCCTTACCTTGCTGCAGCACGCCCCAAAACAGAGCCAGGGCCAGCCGCATCCGCTTGGAAACCTGGGCGCATGGCATGCTGGGGCGACGGACCCTGGAAGTGGCTGGCCACGGCTCAATTTCATGGCATGGCAGCAAGATAAGAAGGCTCCTTTGTGGAGCAGAATGCTACGCGCCAGGGAAGGCTTTTCGGGCGCTCAACGGTCTCCAGTTTGGAGACCGCTGCTTTAAGCAAAACTCTGTTACCACTCTAGATCAAAATGCATAACCTATCCCGAAGGAATTGGCAATCCTTCCCATTTTGCATCTTATGTACATGTGGTAAGCAAGTGTTCCCAGTTCAGGAACTCACTGGGTGATCTTGGGTTAGCCACCACTCCTCACTGTCTCAGCTCCCCAGCTGCAATATGAGTTGTATTGGTCCTTACTTACCTTATAGCAGTGGTTCCCAAACTGTGCGTTGCGACCTGATGGCCAAAGAGTGATGGGAATGTCAGATAACTAAATGACTCAAGGCTATTCAAAACTGTAGCTGCTAATTATCTGGCAAAGAGCTCAGCTACTGCAGTTTGCAGGCATGTGTAGATGTAGGGAGATAAATGTTGGAAAGGTTATTATTATAAATAAAAAATATTGTTTCTTTCTAGGTCTCTAAAAAAAAAAGTCTGATAAGCCTAGGCAGGTCCTGATAGAATGTCGATTTAAAAAGTGGGTCACAGTGCTATAACGGTAGGGAACCACTGCCTTATAGGGTAGTTGCAAGGACATCATCAAGATAATACAGGTGAAGCTCTATATAAATGTTTTACTGTTATTGTTGTCTACTGTTAAGATTTTTCAACCAAACAATAATGTCCCCACCTTATAACATTTATGGTACCATTTTGGTTAGTTTTGTAGCCTCCTGTTTATGGACATGCCTTTATTAGGGACACATTTTGGAATCTACTGTGTTTGTATGGGGGTGACATTTCCAGTGTTTGCTCTCTTTCTCTTTCAGCCAATCACAGTTATGTATTTTTTAACAAGACACAAAATGTATATATCAGTAAAGAAGCAAATATCTGGATGCCCATTGGAGGATTGATGCCGTTTTCAAACTACACAATACAAGTCAATGCTTCCAATAGCCAAGGATATGTGATAAGTGATCCTCTGACAATTGCCATACCTCCTGGGGGTAAGTATGATGTCAGTCCTTTTTTAGTACATGTCATTAGTACAGAAATGTTTGTTTTATTTATTTACTATATTTCTATCCTGCCTTTCTCCCTTTAAGGGGACCCAAACATCTCAGCTACTGCGAGGCATACGTTCCCCAAACATTGAACATAGCATAAAACAATGCTATAGAATGTTTATTCATCTAATAGGTAGGAAACGGATGCTGATTGGCCCAGAATGCACTACTTTCATTGGGTAGAACGGTTGTCAATCACACTGGGACAAAGGATGCTGTAACAAATCAGTGCTGATGGAAACTGTGATCTGAACTGCAGTTCACAAACATCTTAAGAGCATATATCTTAATATCCTTTTTTATGTTTATGCGATGTGCAAACATCCAAAATTCAACTCGGTGCCTTGCTCCAGTTGTACATACTTACATGTCTAATTTGTCAATGTTTTTTTTTATTTGTCACTTGGAAATGGAGAAAGAGAAATATCAACCCAATAGTTTCATCAAAGAAAAAAATGCAGAGCGTCTTTAAAGATGGGCATATATTTATGCCAATTTATTCTAGGAATTATGATATACTTTCATCGTTTGATTGTTGTTGATTACAATTAGGAAACTTATAGCTTTGAAATGATCTTTTTTATGACCTTGTGGTACTTTAAAAGCAATACCTCATTGATTAAATAGGTTTTAGTTCATGCTTCCTTTTACTTAATGATCTGAAAACATATTATCCTGATTTACACATAAAATCATGCTGAAAAGCATGTGGCATTCACTAGACTATGTGTGTTTAAGTAGAATTAAATTAGCACTGAAAGTTATTAAAGAAATCTTCCATCCCATTGTCCAGTGGACTGTGATTCATACTGAAATGAATAATAAATGAACCAGCACATATGAGAAAAGTCCTGATATATAGGACATTCTATAATCCATATTTACCTTGCCATTATGTTTTATTATAATAATTTTGTTTGAACGCATTAACACTCTAGACCCTAATGCCCCATTTTAAATGTAATAGTAAACTGTAGCACGCTGTAGTAATCAGTTGGTAAGAGGAATTTATCTGAATTGCTAGCCTAAGTGAAGGTGATCTGAATAACTCCACCCAACTTTTGAGGATATTCTGAGGGTATGTGCAGGTTTTCTCTTGAAAGAGAAGTAATCTTCACTCTGGTCTTTTTGGGCATCTCACAAAATCAGCAAAGGGTGAAAGAAAAACTTCTAGAAAGAATACTATTCATACCAGGGCTGGCTTTAAGCCAATGTGACCAATGTCGTCACATCGCTTCAGGGGGCCCCGCGCTAGCAGGGTGAGCATATTGCCTGTGGCTGCAGCTAGGATCTCCATGGGCTGTAAGTCAGTGGGCTGAGCAGAGCAGTTTTACCTTGGTCTCTCCCACCTGCCTCTGCTTCTGAACAGCCCAAGATGGTCCACCTGGAAGCAGTTGGTGGTGATGTTATGATATCACCACCAACTACTTCCACATGCCATGCTTTGCACATGGCACAAACAGCGCTCTTCTTGGTGAGTGGGGCCCCCGCAGGGGGGCCCCACAGTAATGCTCCACATTGGGCCCTGCTGCTGCTAGAGCCGGCCCTGATTCATATAGTTACAACCCAATCCAATTGAACTCACCTGCTGATAAAATGAGTGTTCTGCCAGCTCTTATGGCCGCTGTAGAAACTGCTAGAGCCTTTCCATGTGTATTGGTGAATACCCCTGGATCCACCAAGGCAGATAAATTTGGAGAGGAGAGCTGGGATGGGGTGAGGAATGGTGGATTAGGGTCAGAGCAGGATGGAATGAGATGGTGTCGGGTGGGGGGGAGGATGGAATGGGGAAGTTAGAAACTATCCATATAAGAGACTGGGAGATCGGGTCTGGGAGTAAGCGGATTCAACAGTAGTCCTTTTCCAGATGATCCCAACTCTTTTCCTGGACTGGATTCCATGGCATGGGTCCACATGGACCTGGACCAATGAATTTGCTAGTGCACACTCAAATAGACCCTTCCTGTGCTGTGGAGGCTTTAGGCTTATCTCCAGGTAAAGGAAGAAATGGTCCCTTACGCAGTACTTGAAATGGTCCCTTGCACAGATTCCTCCACACAGTATTTATAGTGAGCTTTTATTGTTTTCTACCATTGCAGTCCCCCCTCCCCCTGTGTCCTATTTAAAACATAAAAGCAAAAAACCTGTATGTGTTCCCTGCAATGTATCATTTGGCCTAAAACTCCTCATAGGCTTCAACACATTTTTGCTCTTAAAAAAAGTAGCATTTACAGGTTGAAGACTGCTTACATTTGAATTATGAAAAAGATATTAATAAGAAGCCATATTCCTTTAGATCTGTTTTGCTAGTTATGTTGAGATCATTGAAAACTTACTGTTTTTATTTTACTGAAAATGTTCAGTGCTTAAAGTAAACTCATTTTAAAACTCTCTTTGAAATGATTGTTACATTTTTATGTACCCTGTACAGTCTTTCAAGAATTAAAAAAGGAAAATAATTAAAGTAATAAAAACAGAATTCAAAGGTGAATCCATAAATATGAAACTTTGTTTTTGACCCTTCCCCTCCAGAGGTCTGGAGTTACTAATGGGGTTATGATTTCAACTCTTAATGGGACTCGGTGCGTTAGTGTTTTGTATGCATGGAATTTGGCGTTTGGCTTAATAAGTGGTTGACATTGGTGATGTCCCTTAATTTGCTTAAATGTAATTGGCTCTTTTATCAGTCAAACCTGTATAGATTGGCAATTGATCAGAAAGGGTCAGCCATGACTGTGCATGTAGTTAAACGATGGAACCACCATCATTCGTTAAACTCACTTCTGCATTATAATAAGCTGAAACCGGGAAAACAAATTGCCTTAGAGTTGTAAGGTAAAACAAAACGGGGAAGTTTTGCATGATGTTCAAGTTCAGAACAAAGGCATTATGGAGTGTATAAATTTTAAATACACTGCATTTTGCCTCCAGACTTAAAGTTTTTTTTTTTTCCAGATGAGCTGAAATCTTGTCTGGAACTGTCTTTGTTACATCAAAGAACTGCACAGAAAGCTAAAAGAGACAGAAGAAGCATAAAAGGGCATAGTTTAAAATGATTAGTGACAAATTTCATACTGTAGAGGTAGAAACAGTTTTTTCCTGAACTTTCTATTTTTTTCCAAAATGAATAAATTCATCCCATTAATCTTGTCCTAAAATGTTTCAGTAGGAATTCTCTCTCTGTGTGTGTGTGTGTGTGTGTGTGTGTGTGTGTGTGTGTGTGTGTGTGT
>JAJKFI010000008.1:12908638-12953141 GCA_029204185.1 Lerista edwardsae
TGTGTGTGTGTGTGTGTGTGTGTGTGTGTGTGTGTGTGTGTGTGTGTTTAATGAGGAGGAGCTTCTATTAAAAACATTTTATAATCAAATAATGGTTTTAGGGCCGTTTTAAAATTAACTCACAGTGCAATCCTATAGACCGTGCAGCGTTGGCGCAACGGGGTTGTGCTGACGCTGTGCACTTAGCGCTGATCTGCAGGGGCGCCGATCTGCACCCCCATGTCAGCGCTTGAGCAACAGGACCGGCAATGCTGGCCCTGCTGCACCCGCGCTGAGCCTCTCTCGCGCTGACCAAAGCCGGTCGGCATGAGGGAGGCTCCGTGCCAAGGTGGCATGGGGATTGGAGGGAGGGAGGCGGGGGCAGGACTTGGGTGGGACCTGGGTGAGCTTGGGAGGTGGCCATACGGCCACATCCTAAGCTCGTCCGTGAGGCTGTGTGGCCCCAATTTGAGCTGCACGGTCTTTAGCGGTCGCAGATCCAAGGAGCACATAGGGGAGGCTGGAGCCTCCCCTACAGTAAGGGCGTGCACACTCCCTTGCCGTGGAGAGGCTTCAGCCTAACCTGTACCACGCTAGGATATGGCGTTGGCCGGCCAGCCTCAACATGCCAGCGCAGTATAGGATTGCGCGCTCAATGAAATAAATAGCAATTGTGGTTTTACAAAATGAAAAGATATTGAAAAGATATGTAAATGTGCAGAGATATGCATGAAAAGATATCCAGGAGCATTAACTTGAATAGCATCTATAGGAACATTTCCATGAATGGAAGTGCATCCCATGAACTCAAGTTTCTTCTGATAACGGAAGGAACATTCTGCTTGCACAAAGGACTCCTTCCATTTGCCCAACAACCCTTTGTGGGAGCAAATGCTTCTTCCATCCTTTGAAAGCATTTGTGTGCAAGGAGAGTGCTTCCACTCACGCCAGCATTACTCTGGATGTCACCCTATATATCCAACTGTTGCGTGGATTACTGCTCTTCTGAAAGGAAGGCAAAGGAGGTACACGGACAGGTGTTCCAGGTGTATTTCAGGGCGCAATCCTATAAAGGACGTTGGGGCGCCAATGCAGGAGCACCAACTGGTACCCAGTGGTGTCATCCTACCGTTACGCTGGGCGGGACATCCGGGTGATCGGCAGCCCGCCCGTCGCGTATTGCAGCATTACGCCATTTGCGTAACCAGTTACGCTGCTTGTGTAACCAGTTACGCCGCTTGCGTACGTTACGCAAATGGCGTAACGCTGCGGTACATGATGGGCGGGCTGCCGATCACCTGGATGTCCCGCCCAGCGTAACGGTAGGATGACACCACTGCTGGTACCCCTGCATTGGTGCTAGTGCCGTTGGCCTGATGCTAATAGCAGCGTTGGCCCAACAGCACCGGGCAGAGGTGCCACACTGCCTCTCCTGTGCCAGCCTAACTCAGCTGGCGCAAGACAGTTCTGGGCATGGGGAGGGCGAGCAGAGGAACTTGGCAAGGCATGCCGGCCCAGGGAGGAGGGTTGAGATGGGTTGCGCATCCAGTAGGCCGCATCCAAGCTTCCATCCCCAGGCTGTGTGGCCCCGATTTGGGCTGCGTGGCTTCCTCGGCTCTGTGCCTGCTATACAGCAGGTGCAGAACCATAATGGGGAGGTTGGAGCCTCCCATGGGGCAAGGGTGTGAATGTGCCCTTGCCCAGGGAGGCTCCCCAGCACACCAAAGCTGCGCTGGATTTGGCACAGGCCCGCTGGCCTCGCTAATCCAGCACAGTTTAGGATTGTGCTCTCATTGTTTTTAGTGGTGCTGCAGGCTGGCTCAATCAAGTAGGCAGTACAAGCAGCCATGTGGAACACCAGGAATCAAGAAGTGCTGGTTCCGCTTTGCAAAACCCTCAAGGCTGGAAAGTAAAGTGTCTTCCCAGTCAAAAAAACCCTCTAAACAATCTGAGGAATCCAGGTTCTTGAGGTCCTCAAGCAAAGCCCTTGCTGAACTCCCGTTGGCAATCATGCGTATGCACACAGAGCCTTTCACCTGAAGCAGTTCAGACGTTCCTGCTTGAGCACTCGTTGCTAAGAAAAAAACATTCATAGATTCCCACCTCCAAACCAAACAACTAGGTAAGAAAGCAGTGCTGGAGAGGAATGGTCAGAGGTTGTTCCCCTTTCATTTCCTCCTGTCTGGATTGGGAAGGAAAGGGGCATGATCTCTTGATGCTCTTCTGTCCATATTGGGGACACGGAGAGAGGCGTATACAAACGGCTCTGGAGAGACAGCGTATGTCAGACGCTGTCCTTCTGGAGCAGGTCTGAGGACAAGCACAGCCCCTCCTTTGCCTTCAGCACTGCCTTGAGAGAAACATGCAGCGATGGCTCCACTTCCTATTCTGGGATGCCTCGCTGTCTCCTTGCTTGCTGCCTGCAAATGGACTTCCTTAGAATGGCTTTCCTTCCATCATCACAGGGCTCTCTGTTATGGATGGAGGGAGGATGGCAGAAGACAGCCATGATATTAGTGTATTGGCTGAGTGACGGGCTGTTCCCTGCTATTTTGGGGCTCTTCAAGAGCCAGCTATTTGCCTATGGACCTAAGACCTACTGAGCCAGTAGGAGAGACTGATGCCAGCCCTGTAGGAGAAGGATATGTACACCCCGTTGCCCTATCATGACAGACTGAATCCCGTAGGTAATATCCCCACTCACCAAAGTTTGGCTAGGCTTAGTCAGTAACATGAAGCAGATAGTCAACAGCTGGTGGCAGTCAGCAGCAAGAAACAAGCTTTCTTCATATGGCCAACGTTGTAGAGCAGCCATTTTCAACCAGTGTGCCGTGAATGGTCCTCAGGTGTACTGTGGGAGTTTGGGCGAGGGTCATTTCTTAGTAGGGCCATTGGGGGATGGGAGCCCCACACCAGCTGTCCCATGTGCCTCATCAATGATCAGAACATTGATAGTGTGCCTTGACAATTTTAGCACATTGTCAGTGTGCCAGGAGATGAAAAAGGTTGAAAATCGCTGTTGTAGAGTGTGCATGCATGGGTGGGGGAGAGCGAGATTTCAGCGGCAGGCTTTGCCCTGAGTTATACTATGTGATATGTGTTCAGGTCATATCAGTATCCGTACTTGCTTTATAATAGTATCCGTGTTTAATGATTCTTCAAATAGTCAGCTGACTCACATCCAGCAAGGGAGGTCCTTCTGCAAATACAACTGATACAGATGCAAATGTGGATCCACATCTGCATGCTGATGCTCAAGTACAATCCAGTGAACTATCTGGATCTGTCTTTTTATGGACATGCAGAAGTGAATCTCCATCCAGCATTGGATGTGACTCTTATCCACATTCACTTAAGAAGTGAGAGTGCAATCCTAACCTGGAATTAGTCTGGCACAGTTAGGCCAGCAAAGTTTGGCTGGCACAAGGGCCACCGTAAAGCGTGTTTGGACCATTCTCGGAGTCAGGGAGATGGAGCACGTCTGTGTGCTGGCCTTTCTGACTCCAAGAGTGGACCAAACATACTTCACAGTGTCCCTTGTGCCGGCCAAACTATGCCAACCTAACTCCAGGTTAGGACTGAGCCCTGAATCTTATCCAGCAACTAGAGCTGGCTAAAAGCCAACATTTTTTCATGCCAATCTAATCTTAAATTCTCCTGTCAATTTCATGAAAACCTTAACATGTGTAATAAATACATACAGTTGGCAACTGACTTAACAAAATATTGTAAAAATTTGCCTTTTATTATATTTCTAGATCTACATTTTGTGTGACAGGATCGGCAGGATAGATTTTATATAGGTGCAGTGATATGATTTTAATGTTTTTTAAAAGTCCTCGATTTTTTATTTTTATTATATTTATTTTTTGACAACTGCTCTGCTTCCTCAATAAAATGTCATTTTAATAAACTGTCAACAGAAGAAGACTTCTAGATTAAAAAAAACACCCTATATCGAAATGTATTTCTTATGCAGCTTGCGCTGCCCTGCTAGAATGCAGAGGTTAGTCTTCTGATTAAAAAAATATTCAAGCAACGCGAACCAAGTATCAACTTTTTAGGTAGCAGAGTGTAGCAGAGGGAGCTTTGAAGTTTCCTTACTAGTAATAGCCTCAGTATGCCTCCAGCAATGTAGTGCCTCCCTAACACGTTTACGTACTCTCATGTGGGTTATATAGACAAAAAATAATAATCATAAAGGGAGTCTCTTAAGTGTGTCCTGAGGGCAAGAATTGTGGGGTTTAGAGGAGAAGAAGGGATCAATCACTGTTTTCCCCCCTCTTTACCAGGGGATAAATACTGGGATATTGTTCCTTAAGTATGATTTCCATAAAAGTGCTTTTGGCTTTTCCCTTTTTCAAAGGCAGGCATTCTATAACTTTCAGGCTAAAACCACTGCCATTTGAAAACGAAGTCATTTGAAGTGAAAATAATAAAAATAAAAGAGAGAAAGAATATATCAAATATTCATTTCAGCTCTTATGCATGTATGTATAATTTAATGTCGAAGCTATACGGTATGGTGCTGAGTTTGGAAGTGTGACCTCATTCCACCGTGCTTTATTTTGAGATCTCTTGTACGGAAAAGAGGGTCCCCCCCCCACCACCCAATGACTTTAGTACAGAAAATAGTGCATTGTTTTAACTGATTCCCCACAATCCTTACAGACAGTGAAGTGCTTCCCCTTCTGCTGTACCCCAGGCAGTTTACAGGTATTAGTGAAGGATGAAGTCTCACAGTAGCAGCAAGGGGTACCCAGGTTGAAACGCAACTGACATTTCCCAGGACGTGCCCCTTGTTACTGCCTGTTCACTACAGCACTGAAGTAGGAAGAGGTGGAAGCTATTGTCAGGATGTCGCTTGAGGTTAGTTAGCTGTGTAAAATACTTTTTTGTTGAAGCGCTCACGTAATTTACGCATTTCATAATGGAGTGACTTGGGGTATAGTATTCGAACTTCGGAAACTTGCCTTCAGAACCATTCTCAGGTATGGGGCACTAATGTTCCAAGGTGGGCCCCTAAATTTTACTCTTCTCCTTTGCCAAACGTACTCTGTGGCCATGTGTGCCTGTGCACGCAAAGTATGTTTTAAGTCGCGTCAATTGTTTTTTTCCTATTTTAACTTAGAAATGAAAATAGTGCAGTACCATAGGAAAGTCTTTGACAGCCCAGTCCATATACTATGCTGGAACAGGCAGGCCGATAAGCCTATGCTGTATCCAGTGCAGGATAGGATATAGCTGTAGGCTGTCTTTGCGATAAGGGGATATTTTTGCCTTACCCCAGGGTAGGCCCCAGCAGCTCCAATAGGGCTACTTGGATCTGTGCCAGCAAAATGGCTGGCGTCAATCCAAGCAGCCCATGCAAGGCCAACTAGGCTGGGGACGGAGGTTAGAATCCGGCATAAGTGCTGGATCCGGTCTCCACTCCCCTCCCTGGGCCGGCCCAGCCATGGTCCTCCCTCCCTCCATCCTGCCTGTGCCCTGAAATGCCTCTTTCCTCCCCTTCCCCACCCTCCCCAACCCTCCCACACCTGCCAATCCTTCCCCACTTATTGAGGGATGTGGCCTCTGTGGACTGGCACAACTGCTTGCCCTGGCCCAACTGCCTCTCAGAGTGGCGCAGACTTGCCGTACGGCACTTTTGCAACACTCCCAGGCTGGCGCAACTGAGCCAGCCTAACTGGCCGACAGGATTGCACCCGGAATCACTTGTCAGAAGTCAGATGATTAATTGAACTCTTCATGTAAGAATGAAGTAAGAATTTGGTTAGTGGATGTGAAAAAAGCAGCATGCTCATATTCAGTTTTGAAAACAGCTGGTTTTGAAAATAACTTGCAGTTTCTCCATTCCACAGCTAATGGGCAAAAAGGAAACTTGTTTGCAAATGTTTTTTTCAGTGTTTCAGGAAGTCCCAAAAAATGTACAAGTGCAGTTGCTCACAAGACACACTTTCTGCCTTAGGCATGGGTGGTCTTTTTAATTTCTTAAGAGCTGTCAAGGAGAATTGGAAAGAGGTTTCTGATAATGATACTTCCTTCTCATCTCTTAATGTATCCTCTCTTATGTAATCAGAGTTGGCTGTAATGCTTTGTCTTTTGCTTTGACACGTAGGACAAAACCCAGCCAAGCTGTTTTGAGATTGAGCTGAATGACACACTGCACCAAAAGTCTTACAATAATTTGGCTAGCCAATACGAAACAGCCATCCAATAACATGCACATTTGCAGGCAAAACAGATTGGGTACATTAGAATGGAGCCATTGATGAGAAGTTTATGCATAGCGTGTTATCCTTATTTTAATAAAGGATGCTGTATTTCTAAGTATCAGTTCAGCACTCTGGTGCTCAATTTGAATGTCATTTCTGGGCATTTACAACTAGAGAAATAAGAGAGTGTTGTCAACTTAAAACTGAGAATCTTCAGATTTTCTGGAAAATGGTCACACAATGCTAAACTTTTAAACATTCAGGCGTTTAAAAAGGCAAAATGGATTTGCTATCATACAGTATGTCAGTCTTGAAATCTTTTGTATCCATCAAATGAGCTGCTGTGATGTCTCAGAGGCCAGGAGTTCATAGATCAGCAAAACAAAATCTGTCCCATAATATCGTTTTGTCTCTTTCTATGAATAAGCATTGCAACATCAGACAAATGATAAAAGTAATCACACTGGCTGCCCCAGGGTGATGTAGTCAATACAGCACTGGAAGTGGATCAGGGAATTCAACCCCCCCCCCCCAAAAAAAAACACACACCATGAAGTTTAAAGATTGATCATGGGCCAGTCACTCATCTCTCAGCCTAATCTATCTTGCAGGGTGGGGGGTGATGTTAAAAAAAGAAGTGAGGAATTTATGCAGACCACCCCAAGCTTCTAAAAAAAAAGTGGGATGAAAATGTAATAATCAACAGTTAAAAGTTGAGAAATTTGGTTCATTATGTGAAACATTATGTTGACATGTTGACATGTTCAGTTAGAATTGATTTGAATTGAACTGCACATTTGAATTGACTTGGTTTCCTGGTGAATGTGCTGAGGATTTGTGGTGCAAGGACACCCTCCCTCTGTGGTTTTCCTAGGGAAGGAGAAATTGAGAAGACCAATTGTAGGACATTAGGAATCAACAGAAACGGGTTAGAATCCAACTTCCTGCTGTCTAGCCTACAGAACCATTCCAGGTTAGTGTGGTTGAGGATGTCAAGGTATCCCATGGGTTTGCTATATACAGCCTCTATAACTTAGGATTTGTCTCTTCTCTCTACTTTTCTCTCCACTTTACTCTGTTTTGGGGGGGATTTGAACATTGGATAGAAAGAATTTTGGAGTGTCATAGGATTGGAAGCCAAAGCATCCATTTCTTTTGTTGTTAGATAAGATTTCCAAACATTGGTGTTGCTGATCAGAAGACAACATACCCCTTCATAGCATCATCTGTCCCCTCAAGGGCCACGGATCTGTGTGCAACAGGGTACTATACTCACCTAGATCTTCCCAGTGGCATTCCTAGAGGGCGGCAAAATACTTTCTGGCTCCTCAATGAAGAGCTATTCCTGGCTGTGAAAGCAAAGTGGAGGAGACAGGAGTGGCTCTGAAGGCAACGGGAGCACTTTACGCAGTTGTTCAGAACCCTGAAAGTATTCAAGAGCATCCCCCCCCACTAGGAACACCAATGGCTCTACCTGCTGGCATGATGAACCCTTCACCTCAGTGGTTCCCAAACTGTGGGTTGGGACCCACCAGTGGGTCATGAGCCAATTTCAGGTGGGTGGTGAAGCACCTAGAGCAGCCATATTGAAAATATGGGACAATGGAAGGCCGTGTGGTTGTTTTGCTTGCTGTCAAGTTTGTAAATAAGCTATTTTTTCTTTCTGATTGGAAAATGGTTGAGAAATAACCCAACACTGCTGCATTCTCAGGAAAGCAGCAGGCTCTGGTGTCACAATGATGGCACTTGCGACCATGACATCACTTCAGTCCTGGACAAACTGTCATTCTAAAAAGTGGGTCCTGGTGCTGAAAGGTTTGGACCACTGCTCTACCTCATTTAATCTAACTAGCTTCCTGATGTGTCAGTCTACCACACTACAACCATTCCTGTATTAATAAACTACAGTACACTATAAAGGTAAAGATTTCCCCACAACTGAATGGTCTAGTCGTGACTGACTGTAGGGGGCGGTGCTCATCTCTGTTTCAAAGTCAAAGAGCCGGCGTTTGTCTGAGGACAAGCTTCCGTGGTCATGTGGCCGGCATGACTATATGCCGAGGCACACAGAATGCTGTTACCTTCCCACCAAAGTGGTACCTATTTATCTACTTGCATCTTTACATGCTTTTGAATTGCTAGGTTGGCAGGAGCTGGGACAAGCAATGGGAGCTCACTCCATCGCGCAGTCTCGAACTCCCAACCTTCTGGTCAGCGAGCTCGCAACTCAGCAGTTTAACCCACTGCGCCACCACGTCTCCACAGTACACTATACCTGTTCTTTATTGTTAGAGATGGGTGACTACCATATTAGATATTTTTTAGACCACAGTGCAGTACCCACTTCTTCTGAATAGCATGTATGAGCATTAGGAGAGTAAACATATTGAGAGGAAATAACCCTCCTGAATATGTTGTTTTGGTCTTTGTGGATCTGACTATATTACTTTATGTCTAAATGTAAAGAAAGCTCCCAATTGTGATGTGTTAAATTATAACTGAGAACTAATTCAAGGATCAAAGATGCTCTTTGGGAGAGATCACTTTACTGGAAAGAAAAATCATTACCTTTTTTCCCCCCAAGCTCGTATATTTGTACTGCATGTCTTAGAAATACATTCCTCACAGTTTCTGAATCTTGATGTTTAATTTAACACAAAAGTCTTTGAGCAGCTCAATGGGGGGCTTTTGCTGGCAGAGTCTCATAGAAGGAAATTGAAATGTACATGTTTTTTCTCATGTATCAAAGAAGTGCAAGAATCTAAACTGACATTTTACATCAAATGAATTATGAACTGTGTACTGTGTACCTAAGGGAACAACAAGCAAATTAGATTTTTGTTATGGGGGAGGGGAAAAGGAGCCAAAATAATAATAAAAGGTTTTATCTAAACTTGACATGAAATGTAGCATTCTTTGTCCACTAGGGATTATGCATTACTTTAAAAATGAATTGCTTTGAATGTTTTAGACAGAATAGGTATAGCTCATAGTGACATGAAGCTACGTATAGCTATAACGTAGTATAGCTACATTAAGGTATAGCTCAGTAAGAGCAAAAACATAGAGCGCAATCCGATCGGTGGCACCAGCACGTGACATATCCTATCCCCCTTCCTGGGCCTGATCTGCTGACATGGTTCAATGTGGACTTGTGCCAGTGATACCGTTGGCACAGGCCAGAGTACGATGCATTCAGTGAGGAAAATAACACTGAGAGCACAATCCTAACATGGAGTTAGGCCAGCACAGTTAACATCAAAGTTTGGCTAGTACAAGGGCCACTGTAAAATGTGAGTCAGGGAGGATGGTGCACCTCTGTGTGCTGGCCTCTCTGACTCCAAGAGTGGTCCAAACATACTTTACGGTGGCCCTTGTGCCGGCCAAACTTTGCTGGCTTAACTGTGCTGGCCTAACTCCAGGTTAGGATTGGGCCCTGAAATTTGGTGCCTAGAACAGTGGTAGTAATAGGAGTTTGGACAAAGAAAGCAAAGACATTCCTGATTGAATAATGGCACTCTGGATGTGCAGGCAGGAGTTTCTTGGGCTTGATTGTGTTCTGTCCTTCCTGGAAGGCACAAAAGATTATTTGTACCCCAGTTGGAAAGGATCCTTGAAGAACAAAAGGTATGGGAGATCATGAGCAGCACCCAGGTTGGTAGGAAAGGCTTCTTGGAGAAGGGGGCTGAAAAGACTGTCCTGGTGTAGTGGGCAGTGGGGCTTAGTTTACTATTCAGGAAGCTATGTGCTTGCAAATGAGATTATTATATGTCAAGGTGGGGAGCCCAAATTTCCCAGACCTTAGAGGAAGGTGACCCTCAATACTTCAGCTTTCTCTTCTTATCAGCAGCCTTTATTTAGCATGACCTTGGTTAGAAGGGAATCCAGGATGAAGTCTGGGCTTACTCTCTGGAATGCCTGCTAAGGAACCAAGATGGAGTTAAGAGACTGTGCACATTTTAGAAAGTGAGCTTATTGGCAACAAACTGCTGTTGAAGATATTAGCAGCCTCTCTGTTGGGGCAAGGAACAGCTTGGGGATAATTTTTTATTTTTTATTTTTATCAATGGCATAGATCCCAAACTAGATTAGAAACCCCTGCAGCTGCTGTTTTTAAGCAGGAGAGAAAATTGTAATGTATTTCAAGTTGCATTTGATTTGATCCTATGTGTGCAGCTTCATTTTAAGTGATACACATTGAGCCTTTTTGTGCTTACAACTCTTGGTACTTTGTTGTTGTTGTTGCTGCTGCTGCTGCTGCTGAAAAGCACTGTGTAAATCTTCCTCCTAATAACAATATCAATAAGCTGACCAATACATGCTATGTGATCCTGTGATGACATTGGTGCATTGACTGTCCCCCGGTTTGGTTGTCTACTCAGTGCTTTAAACAACTGCTTGCTTTCTGCATGATTAGTATGTGAACAAATTCTTAAGAGGAACACTTACGCAAAGGTAAACTCAACGTTTTGTGAAACCATACCATAAAGATTACAAATGAATTACAAGCAGTGAAGTTATGCTTTGCAAGACGACTTCATGAATGCTCCATCCAAGTAGCCCATGAGACCAGTATTGTTTTCAGCAAAATTGCGGTGAAATTGACTTTTTGAGATGTTTCCACTAATCTGTAAACTGCAATTAATCAGAAAGAAATGCTTTCCTAAATTTCACTATGCAAGAAGGTGATTTGGCAATGTGTCTTTAATAATTTTCATTTCAGTAAAAAGTATATACCTACTTAGATTATACCCAGTGAGGCATAGTATAGTATAGTGACTAGTATGCCGGACCATGAACCAGAAGTATCCCTAGATAGACCTCATTTCTGCCATTAAATCATTAGTGGCACAATCCAAACCAGCCCATAGGCCAGCACAAGTCCCTTGTGCCAGCCTATGAGTGTTGCAGCCATGCCATAAAGCATTCTTGGAGCCAAGGATGCTCCATGGATATGCACCATCTTCCCTGCACTGGTCCCAGCACCAAGTGCGGCAGGCACTGTGGCTTGGGGAGGGCGGAGGGAAGGGGTGGTGGGCCTGTGGGTGGACCAGCCTGGGGAGGAGTGTGGAGCCAGGAACCAGCACTCAGACTGAATCCTAACCCCCGTCCCCAGCCCTGTCAGCCCTACAATGGCTGATCAGATTTCTGCCAGTGATTTTGTTGGCACAATTCCAAGTAGTCCTATAGGGTGGCGGGGGAAATGTCTCCTTACCCCAAGGTGACTTCCAGCTGTCCTGGATATGGTGGCCTGCCTGTCCCAGCACAGTTTAGGATTGGGCTGCCTGCGACACACAGTCTCAATTCCTGCAATTGAACCTGCAATATGAGAATAAAAATAGTGATCTATCTTGAAAGATGCTGAATTTTCATGATCCAGCTTTCAGTGTGTAAAAAGTGGGCTTCCTAGCATTATGAAAAAATTGTTTCAAAAAAGAACTGCTGTTATGATGCATTATTGTTTGTGTGCAGGCAAATGAGCCTCTTCATACCCCCAATGTGTTGCCGATTTTTGCATCATTTTTAGGACATCTTTTCACTGCACGATCCAAGCTAGTCAATGATCACATAACATATATGATGTCACTGCACAGCTAAGATTTGGCTATGTGTTGATGTGGCTGAGGACAACTTTTTGTTGTCTTTTGCCTTCATTCTGAATACAGGGAGAAGAGGGAACACATTGTCCAGATGAATGGGGGCTGGAATGGGTGTCAGGATGTAGCACCAGCAGGTTGACCAAGATGCACATCAGCAAAACAGATTAACACGGCATGGTCCTTCATAGCCTCTACTATTATGTAACAGTATATCTGCATAACAAACGGCCTTAGCATTACAATTGTACATGCGTGATTGAACTTTTCCTGAAGCAATATGTTCTTTTCCGGAGGTCTAAAATATGACTGAACAAAGGAATTGTAAGTAGTAATGATTGGTAAAAGGAATGTATTCCTCCATAGGTTTAGATTAGCATGTGATAGCCATTACAGATATGAGCTTGTTTGTTTATTCCTTGTTTTGGTAGCTCATTATTCTATGACAGTTATTGGCTGGGTATCTTTTTAAACAGCATGACATATAATTGGTTTTCCTGGACAGTTATAAATTCCATCCAGTGTCTCTCTGACAGGTATTTATAATCATTAATCAGTCAACTAATTGCTTATTGGCATTCTTTTATTCTATGCATAGTTTTAGCAGAAGTTCAGCTTAAGTAGGAATGATAAACCTGTAAACTAACTTGCCAAGATCAGTCACTGTGCATACCTCTTAAATTTCCCTTTAAAGTCTGAAAATCTGAGTGTTGTTGTTGTTGTAGTAGAAGCTTGCAATGGCTCATACAGGAGATACATGAACTAACCATATTTTGTCACATTCCTCACAACACTTTGCATAGCTGACTCTGCCTGAGTTGAAGCTATTTTTGAATGTTTTTGACTGTCCCTACTCTACCCTCTTGACTGAATGGTTTGTAAGCAGTGGCAATTTGAGTGAATGAAGAAGTAAATACAGTGCTCATCTCAAGGCTTCACCCAACACACCTTGTAACGCTAGCATTGCCAAACAAATGATGTTCTTTTTCAGAACTTATTCAGCAATTCAGTGGCACATAAGGACTCAATAAACTTTACCTATTTCATCTGCCAGGAACCTCAGCATCAGGGGCAGAGGGAGGGTGTAGCCAGGGGTGCAGAACACATGGGCGCCGGCAGCGGGGGGTGGGCGCCAGCAGCGTGGAGGCGGCAGAGTGAAGAGGAATCGGTGCGTCTTTTTGCCCGCCCGCCCTCCCTGGTGCCCATTGCGCTCCGAAATGGAGCTCTTCCGGGCGTAGGGAGGCGTGGTGTGGCGGCGCATGGGGGCGGGGCAACATGCCGGGGGTGCTGTTTCGTCGCCCTGCCATGGGCACGATCCGTAGCCCTGATCCTCTCTGTATGCCACTGCTCAGCATAGGCTGCAATCTGGCCTGGGTGCCTTCACAGGGGGATTGGACAGATTTCTGGAGGAAAAGTCCATCGTGGGCTATAGGTCATGATGGGTGGTGCTGCCTCCTTACATTAAAAGTAGGCTACTTCAGAATGCCAGATGAAAGACAGTAGCAACAGGATGCAGGCATCTTGTTGTCTCATGTGCTCCCTGAGGCATCTGTTGGGCCACTGCAGGATGCAGGAAGCTGGACTAGATGGGCGTATGGCCTGATCCAGCAGGGCTCTTCTTATGTTCTTATGTTAATCCTATGCATGCTTTCCTGGGAATAATCCCCATGAAATTCAGTAGAATTTACAGTATGCTGAGCAGACATTCATGGGATTGGGCTGCTACTCTCCAAAGTGTCAGCATTGACTAGTTCAATGTGCATTGTATGAATTAGCCATGTTGTAAGGGACAGTTCAGATGGCAATCATTTTCATCCGTTGTACTTTTTCTTCATAATTGCAGCATGCCATTTCACTGTGCTAATTGAGTATTTACTGGACAAGATGTGTTGATTCAGTAAGTTACTGGTGGAGTGGTTGCCCCTTGAGGGCTGTATTAAACCTTGAAGAGAGCATTTTGAGTAACGCTGCTTGTTAGAGACAATATATCACCCTGATAGGTACATAGCTCTTCTGTTAAGAATGTGGCAGAGAAATTACTGCTGCCTTCTCATTATTGCTTGGGTACTAAGCAATTTCTTAGAAGAAATATTAGGACTAAAGGAAGAGGAAAATGTTCCTTAAAAGATCCCCTTTACCAAGGATGAGTCAAATGCTTATTTTTGGATAGGTATTTGGATAGACATTTTAGTAGACATTTGATCTACTTTTGAAGGTGATCAGTTGTTTGGCAAGCACTTGATAGGTTTAATGATCACCATGTGACTAGTTTTACAGAACACCTTTTGGATTATTGCCCAACAGAGACTCCACAAAAGTGCTTTCTTCCTTCAGAGCGTAATTTTGTGTTCTCTTTCCACGCTGTCACAAATTTATGGGTAGGTCATAGGAAACCCTTAATGCAATAGGAATATGTTACACTGTCCAGAGTGTGAACCCAAAAACAGTGGTCCAAAAAGCATACCTGCTTTTGACTATCGTAACAGAAATGTGTCCTCAGTTATTTGCTTTTAATATAGAAATATTAGTTTTTCACTGTAGTTCACATGTGTGTTGTCAGAAAGTGTAATTTTTAGACAGCTAGGATGGCTCTTGGATGTTCATATCAAAAGACCTTGTTGGGTTATGCTAAGCAACGCAACAATATTCTACAACTGTTAGTGAGTTTTTCAGAAAAAAAGAAGAAATTTACCTATTTCAGTAGAAATGGTAACACAGAGAAGTTTCAGCAAACCTGACATAACTTCATGTATGAACACTGTAGACAATTCACTCCAATACATTATATCAGGGGTTCTCAAACTCTCAGGGAGAGTTTGAGACCCTGTAAGTGCTTGCTGTGGGGTGGAGGGGGAAGCACCAGTGTTGCTGCGATCTTGCCGGGGGGGGGGGGGAGAAACAGGCATTTTGCTCATCTTACTTGGGGTCACGTCCTAGGCGGTGCAGAGAGCCCGGGAACCCATCTGCAGGTTTCTGTGCATCTCTGAAACGCGTCGGGTCGTGATTGCGATCCACTTCTGGTTTTTGGCCAAAAACCGGAAGTGGGTCACAATAATGACCTGAAGCAATTTCGAAGGTGCAGAGAGGACTGCAGAGGGGTCCATGGGCTCCCTGCATCCAGAGGGCCGGCATGATGCCTGTTTCCCCCTGGTGCCAGTGCGATCATGGTAGGGCAGACACTGCTATAAATAGTGTCCCGCCCCCTAAGGGTTGCAGGGACTGACCTCAGACTGGGGCATTGCGACACCCCAGTTTGAGAAGCTCTGCATTACATAGACGCTAGATGCTAGACCCTAACCATTCTATTACATTCAGCCCAATCTAGTGGCTGAATTCAGTATAGCAACTAGCATCTATGTCAGCAATTTTCAACCTTTATCATCTCACTGCACACTGTCAAGTTTCTAAAATGGCCAAGAAACCAGTTCTTTTTTTACATTTGACAAGGCAGACCAGGCAGCTGGTGGGGGGAGGGGCTCACATCCCCCAATGGCCCTACTAAGAAATGACCCTACTGTAAAATCTCATGGCACAGCTGCAGACCATCTGTGGCACACCTTTAAGGGGAGTGGCCTTGCTCCAATAGTAGCAACAGTGCTGCAGAGATTGCCAAGGGACTTTCTTTACTTACCTGGGCGTGGGGAGCAGCTCTGGCCTCCTTCAGAGTCTCGCAGCCCCCTCTGATCTCCTCCACAGCTGCTGTAAAAAGCCTTTATCTCTAGTTTAACTCCTTCCTGTTTTCCCCAAAAATGAGGATTGAGGAGTGGGTTGGGCAGGGGCGGCTCTGAGGCAAGAGAGGGTGGAGCTCATCAGCATCAACACCCCCCCAAACCCTATCCTTCTTTCCCATCCTGGCCCCACCCTCTGAGGCTAGTCAGAGTTTTGCCAATGAAATAGCTGGTGTAAGTCCAAGGGGACCTTTTGATGGCCAGATATTTATACTTACTTCTCCTGGGACATCTGGTTGCCCCCCTCCCCATAGCACACAGCCATGCTCCATGCACGGAATAAACTGGTAAGGATAGGATTGGGGCATTAGTGTGAGCCTATCTGCTTACCTATCTCACATCGGATAATAACAATAATTTTGAGAGGAGCAGAATCAGTTGCAACTTCATATGCTGGGGTTGATGGAACAAGTTTTAAAAACATTACCTCTGAAATCCTATTGGTGTCGTGGGATGGATTTCAGCACAGACGCACTCTAAGAGTGGCAGTGAAATAGAAAGCGTATAGCACAATGGTGCAATAATGAAAAAAGAAAGAAAGAAAGATGTTGAATTAAATGGACCGTGCTGCTGTTGATCCTCAGAAACAGCTTTTCTAGTGTATGGAGCATTTTGATTCCATCCAGCATATGTTCTCCACATTTTTCTCTGCTCTAATTCATCCATGTTTTTTGACAGCTCCAGATGGCATGTTGCCTCCGAGGCTTTCAGCTGCCACACCGACCAGTCTTCAGGTTGTCTGGTCTACACCAGTTCGCAACAATGCTCCAGGCTTGCCCAGCTACCGACTCCAAATGAGGCCCAGGCACTCTCCTGGCGATATTGAAGAGTATGCAAATAATGAACTCTCCATTGATTGTGAAAAAGAATCTAAAATGATTTTGGAAATGTCTTACCTCAAGAGTGGCACTGCTGTGCAAAAGTAGCATGTCATCATTCCCTTTCTCCCTTATTTTTTTAATTTTATTATTTTTTATTTTTTGCTTTAGATTGCTTTCCAAACCCTCGGCTTCTTTAAACTACATAGTCACAGCTCTGCAGCCATACACCGCATACGAAATGAGAGTGATTGCCTGCAATGGATATGGTGAGACATACAGTGACTGGACTCCAATGGTTACAGCTGAGGACAGTAAGTTGTCAGTGAACCTACATAGTTCATTTCTACTGTGACTTAGAGCGCAATCCTAACCTGGAGTGAGGCCAGCAAAGTTTGCCTGGCACAAGGGCAACCGTGAAGCACGTTTGGACCGCTCTTGGGGTCAGAGAGAATGATGCATGTTTGTTTGCTGGCCTCTCTGACTCTGAGAGTGATCCAAACACACTTTATGGTGTCCCTTGTGCCCGCCCAGGGACTTGGATTTCAGATTTGCCTGTATTTCAGGATAATTTTGTAGCTATAATGAGAAATGCCTCCTCTTGCTCTTTTCAGTGTTACCCATACGGTTTCAGCACCACCACAGAACAGAGAATAGAACTTCCTGCATTGAATGTGGGAATGAACCCAAGACCTTCTAGTGTTCACACTCCAGAAAACACTATACACACTGTGATGTAGTCACACTGTGTATACACACTGTGTATCCGGTTTTCACCCTGCGTTCACACATCCTCCACACTTCACAACTGCTCCTTCGGCAGTCCACAGTATGCTGCCTGCTTGGCTCCATGTTTTGCTGCTCTCTGCGCTTAAATAGAAAGTATTAGACAAAAATGTCTGGATTTTGGAATAGTCCAGATAAGGGATAACCTTCCTATAATGCAAAGCATTTTTTTTTTAAGTATCAAAAATATTTGATAAAGTTATTTACAGTTGTCGATTGATTGAATTATTGATTAAATTATGCTTCCTGTTATGTGCTGTAAAATATAAATAATGAAGATGATTCCACATGAAATTCCACTCCCCCAGCATTTGCTGCAAATATCAACCTTGGAGTGGATTTTTAGCAGAATACATGGAGAAAGGGTTAACACCCTTTCCTTACACTACTCTCAGTCAGGAATGGGGTTCCCTTATGGATGCTTTTTCTTAGAGAGAAAGAGAGAAGCACATCTCTTAACAACACATTTAACCTCATGTGTAGTTTGGCCATAAACTGTCATACTTTCATGTAGTGTCCATGTAGGAAGGAGTACACAAGGATACTTTACATGAAAGTATGTGCCTGATTGGTTTATTAACCTAATACTTCAACAAAATACTTCAGCAATACCTTCATTTTTAGTCTCTGGATTAATGTCAGTTATTGTTAGATGTAATTTGGTCTCATGTAGAATGTCATCATCTTTGGGAAATCCTGTTCATTTCATTGATAGTTTAAAATGCTGTTGCCTTGTCAGATGATCTAATCCAGTGTTTCTCAACCAGTGGTACCCATACTACTGGGGTACTTGAGGTGGTGTCCAGTGTTCTCTGTCTCTTTGCACCCATGTCAGCCATGTTGCTGGTATGAATCCAAGGAGAGGAAAGGGGCAGGACAGACTGGGAAAGAAGAAATAGCACCTTGCGTGAATCACTGCTGCCTGGATCCCCCCTCTCCCCCCCCCCCAACTTTCCCCTGTCCATGACACACTCCTACTACTGACTTACCCGGGTTGGCGGAGCTCAGGCTCTGTGTGCAGAGCTGCTGCTGCTTTGTGGCGGAAGGTTTGAACTGTCAGGCAGCAGCTCAAAGTTCACACTGCGGTTGGGCCTTTTACAACATATTGGGAGATACACTGTCGTAAAAGGCCCATAGGGTTGGGCTGCAAGTAAACAAACACTCACTTCTAGTCTGATCGTTAGACAAGATTAATGATAATTTTGTAGCTTCATTTTCAAAGTCGAGTCTGAACTTTTGAAGAAGATGAGCAAAGTAGCCTGCCATAAAAGGTAATTTAATTTGCCAAAATGAAACTACCTTCCAGTATTAATGCTGTAATGAAATGGCTTGAAGAATGAAATCACATACATTAAGGGAAGTGATACGCCCCTCCCCACGCTCTTCATATTCTGCAAGTTTGCTCTATAAACAATTCCTTTCAAGTAAAAGAGTGTATTATTTTATTTTCAGCTTTGGCAGGCTAAGCTGTGTCGCTGTCACACTCTGCAGTCTTCCCTCCAGTGACAACCACATTGACAACATGTTATATTCCACATTGATTTTACAGTTAAGGAGCTGATTGTGATATATAGAGATTTTAAGAATTCAGCTGAGAGGCTGACTTTTGCCTTTTATCATTCCATTAAAATTTTATAACCATCTTTTTCATGTCATTTCACCCATGAATTCTTACTTTAGAAAGTGATAGCTACTGCTGTGAGCGTAACTTTGCTCATGTTCAGAGCTTTTTATTGTATTAGCAAACTACCCCAATTAGAGTTAATACTCGTGTTCTACATAATTGTGGTGACCCTTTCAGCCAAGCAGGACCATGCTAGTTGATTTGTGTATGTATGTATATAGGGAAGCAGACGAGTCATTTTAAATGAAAGCTACTGCATAAGAGTCTTGGGGGGCCACAGTTTAACATTTCGTCCAGAGGGGCCAATTAAATGTCTCTCCGATGTCCTCTTTGAATTGAGTGAGTTGCAGAGAGAGCATATGGAAAGGTATCTGTTTTTTAAAAATATGTTTGGTGGAAAAAAGGTAGAAAATTGAAGTTAAGCATCTCTTCTCATATGTTATAGCAGATAATGTTAAAAGGGCTATGTCTAAACTCTGCAGGGGTTTGTAACACAAGTTCATCTCATTATCCCAAATGTTTCACCTATAATGCAGCAGTGTAATCAGTAGGGATGAAAGGCTTATTCCTCTTATCACAAGGGAGAACAAACTGCTTGATTATTTTCCTCCTGCAGATAGATACCCACAGTCTGATAATTCAGATATATGCATAATTAGAAAAATTGCTGATGACCATCCTTGTAAAAATATAGCTTCAAAAAGCTTTAAGTGTGTTTAAGATAAAAGTCTGAAAGTCACTATCGCATTACATCTGATATATCTTGAATCTTAAAGAGGGGTTTTCCCCTCTTACAGGTGTAACTACCTTGCTTAAAAAAAAGTCTCTTTTAAAAATAAAAAATACTATAATCTATATACTTTTGCTGGCACTGTGCAAATTCAAAGGAGATTTTGTTTTCGGAGGCATACCAATTCTGATTTTAATTACATGAGCCCTGAGATTGGTTGGGGTAGTATTTCAAATAGCACCTGGAGAGCATTTTATACATTCTGAAATGCAGTCCTTTGTATTTTGAAATGAACCTTAAACAAAATCTCACTTTTTAAGACATTTCATCACGACAGGTATTCACAGATATTTAACTTCAGTATATGAGTGCAATTGCACCCATTAAGCGAGGGTGAATTATCAGGTAAAAAATAGGTGGGAAAGTGATAACGTTTTTCATTCATATACTCCCCCCCCCATTTTTTTTTGTTTAATAATGATCCAGAATTTTTCCCCTAATGAACAATATTGTATTTGCTTTCTAGCAGCCAATAAATAGTTTTGGTTCTTGGATGTGGAATAATACTTCCTGTTCAGTTATAGTGCAGAATACATTTGAAAATCACTGACAACATCACTGAATTTTAAAATATGAGCCCTTTTGGTTCCCTGAAACTTAACAAAAAGAAAAAGCCTTCAAAAAAAACCCAAAGCTATTTTAAACAATTACGGTACCCAAGTATATCTTTTTTTTAAAGATTTTCAATAAAATCTAATGTTCACAGAAAATCCCATAAATGTCAAAATTGCTGTGGGCAGAATAAGGGGACATAGTATTTTCTTGATCTGCTGTAGCAATTTATAGATTTCAGGACGTGGTTTATAAGAATGCTAAATGTTCTGGAATTACAGCTGTTACTGATCAGTGATTGAGCCAGATTTGTGTTATTGCACCATGTTCTTGCTTGTACCTAGAGAGCAGTAAAGCCTCAATATAATAAAAAGCACCTGCATTTTAAATGAAATTTCAATTGAAAAACTTAACAGCCCTTCAAATTGCAGAATTTAACGCAGCCCAGTAAAGCTTAAATAACACTTTGCCTCCACAGGCTGAGGGTTTTTGCATTCAAGGTGACTTGATTGTGTCGCATGGTGAAATTATTTACAATTAAGGGATTTCTCTGGAGGGGGCTGCAGAGTATTTGCTGTTCCACAACACCTATGCAGGCATATGGTCGGTCTTTTTCAGTATTCATGGAGACTCCTGAACCTTTATGATAATTGAATCAGTTAGAGTGCTGAGTGGAGCAAGCATAAAACCTGTTAACCTAAAGGTCAGATCTGTGCATTGTTTATTTATCAGTAGGTGAAAGTGCTAAATCGGCAGCTTCTGTCACAGTCACAGTAAAAAATCACCTGTAACATTAACAGGGAGTAGATAAATTGCAAAAAATGGATTAGAATGATAAACAGAATAGAGCCAAAATTGCATATATAATGAGAATTGCAGCGGTGGGTTTTACTGGGCAATAAAATACACAGCTTGTTACGACAGCGTTTTGGGGTATAATTAGGAGCATGCTCTAGAAAAAAAAGCAAAAGCTGGAACCATGGTTCTAAATGTACTGCCATATCTCTATTTCCTTTATAAGAAAACTCAATTTCAATACATTTATTGCCCTGCTTGATAAGGGCTTGGTGCATTTAGGAGCCAGTTTAGTGTCATGGTGGAGTGTGAAATTTCAGTGAGGGAGATGCAGATTCCTGCATAATCTTGCTTGGCTATGAAGTTCACAGTGTGGAAACTATGAGTCATTATCCTTACATACCCCAAAATGGCCAACAAGGTGTTCCCAAGAAGCCAAACACAGGCAGCAATGCAACAGCCTCCCCCATCCCCATCCCCATTGTTTCCCTCCAGCAACTGGTATACTGCCACTGAGCATGGAGGTTCCATCTAGACAAGTTGAGTAATAGCCATTGCTAGACATGCCCCACCCATGAATTTTTCTCATTGCCTTCTAAAGTCATCTAACATCACATCTTATGAGACTGAATTATATACAGTTCATTCATTCATTTTCACATTTTATACTGCTTTTGTCCAAGGGGCTCAAGGTACTGTACATGGTTCCTTCCCTCCTTTTGACCTTAATACAACCCTGTGAGGTAGATGAGGCTGAAAGTGACTGGCCCAAGGTCACCAAGGAAACTTCATGGCTAAGAGGGGATTTGGCCCGAGATCATCCAGATCCAAGTCCAACACCAGAACCACTACACCAATGTTTCTCAAACTGTAGGCCGGAACCCACTTGTTGGGTCGCAACCTGATGTCAGGTGGGTCATGGAAAGCTGGGAACTTTCATATTGGAAGCTGCAGACCTTACCCTTGCTATATTCCTTTTGTGAGTGTTAATAGTTTGAAATTTCAATTGAGTTTTTTTAAAGTGTTTTAGTTCAGTGTTTTTACATTATGATAGAATAGAATAGAATTTTATTGGCCATACTTGGAATTCCACCATGCATAGAATTTTACTCCGGCCCAAAAGCTCTTATCTCCCATATACCTTAAACTAATAAGTAATAATACAACAAAATATACCATCACAATAACAAGACCCCACTAACTCTAAATTTATCCAAATCAGATCATCAACATACACTCAGTACCACATATAATCAATACCACACAATCAGCTGTTCAGTAACCCAATAGCACAAGGAAAAAAACTGTTCTTGTGCCTGGTTGTTCTAATATACAATGTCCTATAACGACGTCCAGAGGGAAGAAGTTCAAACAGATTACAGCCTGGGTGAGAGCGATCTGCAACAATCCTCTCTGCTCTCTTCCTCATCCGAGCAATATATAAATCATCCATAGAGGGCAAGCTGGCTCCTATTATTCTTTCTGTGGTTTTGACTGTCCTTTGGAGTCTATTCTTATCCTGATTGGTCGCTGAACCAAACCAGTTATAGAAAGAACAGATTCAATGATTCCTCTGTAAAACTGAATCAACAGCTCTTGAGGCAGGTTAAGTTGGCGCAAAAAATACATCCTCTGCTGTGCTTTCTTAATAAAGGAACGGATGTTAACCGACCATTTCAAGTCATGGGAGATTATAGAACCCAGAAATTTGAAGGACTCCACCACTGATATGGTCAGCAGAGATAAAGTAGAGGAGCGCCTTCTAAAATCTATTACCATCTCCACTGTTTTTAGTGTATTCAGTTCCAGATTGTTACGTCCACACCACAGGGCAAGCTGTTTAACCTCCTATCTGTATGCAGATTGCCACCATGAAAAAGACCGATGATTGTTGTATCATCTGCAAACCTCAAAATTTTAACAGAGGGATCCACTGAGGTACAGTCATTCGTGTAAAGGGAAAAGAGCAATGGGGAGAACACACATCCCTGAGGAGCTCCTGTACTAGTTATTCGAGAATTAGACATGATTTTCCCCAGCCTAACCCGTTGCTTCCTGTCTGTCAAAAAGCTGGTTATCCATTGGCAGACATGAGCAGATATAGAGAGCTGGGTCAGTTTCGAATAAAGAGTAGATGGAATAATGGTATTAAATGCTGAGCTGAAGCACACAAAAAGGACTCGTGCATAGGTCCCTGAAGAATCCAGATGTTGCAAGATGTAATGCAGTGCCATATTGACAATATCATCCACTGACCTATTTGCTCAATAGGAAAATTGCAAAGGATCCAGTAACAGGTCAGTGATGTCTTTCAAATAGGCCAGCGCTAGAAGATCTCTCAAAGATCTTCATCACCACAGATATCAAAGCAAACGGTCTATAATCATTCAGCTCTTTAACAGAAGCTTTCTTAGGTACCGGAATAATAATAGAATGTTTAAAATAAGAAGGAACTCTACACAACTCCAATGACCTATTAAAAATCTGGGTTAGAATGGGGGCCAGTTATACAGCACAAACTTTTAAACAAGAAGGAGTCATCCTGTCCGGCCCTGGAGCTTTTCCAACTTTTTGTCTTTGGAGAAGGCCTTGCACATCCTTTTCCCAAATCGTCATGGGTAGACAGCCACAGGGAACAGAAGTAGTAGTGGAGGAAGCATTTACTATTACTGCATCTGAGCCCAAATGAGTAGTGGTTGATAATGCTGGATGTTTCTTAAACCTACAATAAGACATATATTGAGATCCTCTGCCAATTAATGGCTCTCCTCCACAGAGGGATAATATTTTCTATAACCAGTAATACTCCTTACTTTACTCCACACAGTGGCAGGATCATTGGTTGAGACTTGATTTTTAAGTTTTCCACAATAATTCCTTTTCGCTACCTTGATCTCTCTGGTCAATGTGTTCCTGGCCTTATTATACAAAATCCTGTCCCCATTCCTGTAAGCCACCCCCTTAGCATGACGAAGTTGTTTGATTTTTGCTGTAAACCAAGGTTTGTTATTATTATAAGTACGTAGAGTCTTTGTAGGCACACACAGGTCTTCACAAAAACTGATATAAGATGTCACAATATCAATAAATTCATCCAAATCCATAGAGGCAGCTTCAAAAGGAGAAGCTGGTGCCGCCACCAGGAGAAGTGAGAGGGGCGGCGGCCCGGAAGAGGGCCTTCTCGGTGGTGCCCCCCCAACTCTGGAACACCCTCCCCTTAGAATTGAGAACTGTTCCCTCTTTGTTTACATTTCGGCGGGGGCTGAAGACCTTTTTATTCCAAAAAGCTTTTAACTGTTGACAGGCTGGCCGGCTGGCTGGTTTGTTACATTTTTATATTTTATGATCCACTGGGCTTGTTGTTTTTTTAAATTGTATTCTTTTGTTTTAATTTTGTTTTATTGTATGGTTTTAATATTGTTTTTAAATTGCTTTTTGATGTTAACTTTTATATTGTGTTTTTGTACTGTAGTGCCGCCTTGTGTGCCTTCGGGCTAAAAGGCGGGGTAGAAATCTAATAAATAAATAAATAAATAAAAACTACTCCAATCTGTACAGTCAAAGCAAGCCTGCAACTTTAATGTTGCCTCCTCAGTCCATCTCTTTACCGTTCTAACCATAGGCTTTGCCATTTTAAGTTTCTGCCTGTAAGTTGGAATAAGGAAAAGCATGCAGTGATCTGAAAGACCAAGGGCTGTATGAGGGACAGAACGATAAACACCTTTTATTGTGGTGTAACAATGATCTAATATATTCTTGTCCCTAGTGGGGCAGCTAACACACTGTCTGTATATGGGCAATACATGAGTCAAATCTGCCCTATTGAAGTCCCCTAATATAATAAGTAAGGAATCTGGATGTATCCTCTCCTATTGCAATATGTCTTAAACTTGCTTTCTGTTAGGGATGTTTCAGGGTTGTGCAATTGCTGCAGTCCAAGAATGCCAGTTTGCATTCCAGGAGTGCCATTTGATTATGTCACAGTGACGGCACTTCCTGTTTGATGATGTTGCTTCTGACCATGACATCACTTCCAGTTGGTTCCCACATGTGCCTTTCTAAAAAGTGGGTCCCAGTCCTAAAACATTTGAGAACCACTGCACTACACCATCCTGGCATCAAGTAAAGAAGCACACAAAGTTAAAAGGCTGACTTCATGTTGCTGCCTTAAGCTTTTTGGAGGAGAACAAGATACAAATGTGAGAAATAAAAATTTCAGCAGAAGATGCACATGGAATCTTTACATAGGTAGATTTGCCCTCTGAAAGAGAATAATCTGTGTCTCTTGTTATTATACAATCTGATTAAAATTTCAAGCAAGGATTAGACACCCACTTCAATCCTGACCCCTGTGTTTCCACATGGCACTCCTACAACAGACCACATGGCACTCCTACAATGTTGTTGGCCCTGTTTATTACTATCTATAGTGATAAGTAGAGAGGGAGACAGAGACACTTAATAGTCAAGGAGTCTCATGTGTTGCTTGGTACCTATGTATCCAAAGGGGATGACTGAACTGGAACTTCACTGTCTTCTGTTATTAATTGCTCTTGTACTCTTCATATGTTACAGAGCCAGGTCCTATAGACCCACCACTCCTGTTGGATGTTAAATCCAGAGCAACAACAATTTCCTGGCAGCACCCATCAAAGCCAAATGGCATTATCACCCACTACAATGTTTATCAAAATGGCCAGCTGCATGCTACAATTCCAGGAACCAGATCTAAATACACTGTCCATTACTTGAATCCTTATACATATTATCTGTTTCAAGTAGAAGGCTGCACCTCAAAAGGATGTTCTCTTTCCCCTGAAACCCCATCAGTACAGACCCTCCCAGATGCACCTGAAGATATTCCTGCCCCAGAGCTTTATTCCGACACACCAACATCTGTGCTCATATCATGGCAGCCTCCTCTTCATCCCAATGGACTGGTGGAAAACTTTACAATAGAAAGAAGAGTGAAAGGAACAGAACAAGTGTCCATAGTTGCCTCTTTGCCTTTCAACCATTCCAAGAGCTATCTTGACCAAAGTGCTGCTCTTAGCCCTTGGAAGACATATGAATACAGAATATTGGCAAGTACTTTTGGAGGTGGTACTAACAGCAGTTCTTGGGTGGAAGTCATCACCAGGCCTTCGAGACCTGCAGGAGTCCAGCCTCCTGAACTGCAACCATTAGGACCAGATGCCATACAGGTTTGCGCAGTTTCATTTTTATTCATGCCGATTAACGTTTTCTCTGACATTACCAGTGTTTAATACAAGCATTTTCTGATCCAAATTAGAGACTTCACTGCTATATAGGGGCTAGTCTCAAGCTATCAGGATACTCAAACTGGACCCTATATCACATAGTAGTATTATGTTGATGGTCAAAATGGTAGCCTTAATGTTATTCCCACACCTCCCTTAAAGGTTCTTTTCTTATGAGCTAATTAGTGGTTGCCTCAGACAATCATAACCGTCTGTGACCTCCAAGTTCTTAATTCTACCCATCCTGATTGGCTGTGAGAGCAGGAGAGTCTGCTTGCTGAATCCAGGAAGTCCCTATCATATATTCTCCAAAGTTCAATTCAATCAATTTCAATTTATAAAACCTTTATTGGCATTAAAACCAAAGTTCTTATTGAGCAAAGCTGTGATATTCTCGGCAATTTATGACCTATTGGAGGCTCCGGGCCTGGAACGGTATCATGCTTTCTGTTTTGCCTCAGAGACCTCTCAGGTCCAGAAAGGAGCATGCAATTCTGGCTCCTGCAATAGGCAGACAGTATAGTATGACACTTTTGGATTGGGGCCAAGTATAAATCTTATGTTATTAACCTGTTGCATGCTGCATTTCAGATTCTACCTTCCACCTTTTGAAGGTTCAGCTCTGTGATGTCATGCAGGGGGTACGCAGGGTACAGTTTCTAGCATTACGGCTGGCCCCGCCCATTTGCCCGCCCACTCGTCAACTCCGCCCCCTGCAATGTTTGAAATTCCTGCATGTTTGAGTTGCCTGCATGTTCTCAGAGCCAGGCAGGCAGCAAGCAGAGCCTTGCCTTGCCTTGCCACTGAAAAATGAGCTGCTCTGGGGTTTTGGGACTGTTGGGTCACTTTAACATGATGCCAGGCCTCCTTAACATGTTCTGGGGGTGCTGTGGAATACTGTTGCAACTGCTGGGTTAGTTTAAAATTGTCTGAGGCCTCAAAAAGGGCTTTTTTCATGTCCCTTCCTGCCACGATATCACTTCCGGCTTATGACGTCACTTCCGGTGGGCGGGTCCTGACACGTGCCAATCAAAAGTGAGTACCTGTTCTTAAATCATTTAGATGACACCACTGGTTCAGCTTCTCCAGGTCATTGATCTTTGATCATTGATCTTCTTCAGGTCATTGATCATTGGTTTTTGAGGTGAACAACACCATCCAGATCTAGATTTCCATGGGTCTGGCCTCACCCCCTCTTTGCTAGAAGATTCCCTCTGCAGCCACCCTTGTGCCGCACTGGTTTCTCTGCATGTTCCTCAAGCTGCTTCATCACAGTGAGCAGTGGTTCACAAATTGTGAGCCGTGGCTCCCCAGGGAGTCATGGAAACCAGCCAGGGGAGCCGCGGAATCTTCAAGAAAAGCCCACCCACCCCCTCTACAATGTTTAGGATTGTAGCCCTAATGGAGAGCTGTGGCCAATGGTCCACAAGGGAGCTGCCAGTTAAAAAAAATTGGGAACCACTGGGTTAAGGACTTTAAAGACTAGGCGTTTTTAAAATCCCTAATCCAGCTTATTCTACCCCCTCCCATCTGTGATTTTTTTCCCCCCTCAGTGTTCTGCTGTTGAAATGCTTTGAGTTCTCTCTCACACCTGGAATACTTGGAATGCTGTTATGGGGGCATTTAACTTTACTCACCAAGCCAGACTTAAATGCACATACGAAAAACTGACTGCACATTTGCAGACTTTATTAAAATGTTTGAAATTATGAGGTACAAATGTTGCATGTTCTTGTATACGTGTCAAGGTATTTTGTTTTTAATCTCCAATGAAGCTTAAATCGATGCATAAATTGACAAACTAAGGAAAGAACAGTCTTAGAGGACTACCTAGGAAATTTTCAATTATTCACATCATCCATTTGGGAATGAACTCTAGAGGACAGGATAACTACCATTGTTTTGGCTTGCATACAAACTTCATTCAAGGGAAATTAGTGTAACCAAACAAGAGGGATTTTTGTAGCTTAGAAGCCTCTTTTGTGTAAATACACACATGCTTCCATGGATTCAGTCTTGTACTAATGCCAAAAGGCATTGGAACAGTAGTTTGCTCACTAGAGCACAAAACAAAGGGCATTTGCATAAGGCTGGAGATCATCTACTAAAATTACTGTTGCTATTATTGGTATGGTTATTCCATTTACATGTGAATATGTGTAGACACTAGCTTGATTCAATGACAATATGGATACAAACAAACCAAATGATAACATTTGGAAACTCAGTTTGAACCATTGACAAGAAACGTTAGGTTTAAAGGGTATCATTGATACGAGGTCTATGTATTCTGTATTGTGCATACATTACTACCCAAACTAGCACAATCATTTGCATATCTATTCAGATGTAAGTTGGGCAGCCCAATCCTATCCACCACCACCCCACACCAATGCAGCATGACCAGTGCAAGCTGCTCTGCAGCCTATGGGGGAAGATGGAAACCTGGAGATCTCCTTGAAGTAAATAAAAGGGACATTTGTCCACTTGTCCTAGGGAAAGCCCCAGCTGTCACAACAGGTCCACCCAGACCTGCATAAGCTGGGTAGCTGGCAGATGTCCAAGTGAGTCCATATGGGCGGATCTAGCCGAAGAAGGGGAATAGGATATGGCATGCATGACTGCTGCCGATCCTGCCCCTCGCTCTGTCCCTGTCCTCCCTTTGCCCCATTACATCCCCTTCCTTCCCTCCCCTCGCTCATTCAGCCTTGGCGCTGCTCAACATATATCTTACTTTATCAGGTGCGTGCTGCTCCTTCTGGCAGTGTGCACGGCCAGCGTGAGCCTTCGCACCAATGCTGGCAACTGCTATGCCATCCCAAAGTGCTTGATGGCACTTTTGCAACCGCTAGCACTAGCCCACGTGCTACAAATGTGGCACATTGGATTGCAGCCAAAGGAGCTCCAGGTATGTCTGCAATGGTAAGCATGATGCAGGCATTAAATAAGTACGTGGAAGGAGAGGGGACTTAGGATTCAGTGAAACAATTTGTCCTCAGGCTTACTAAGAAAATAGGAAATTTAAGATAGAAGACGGGAGTTCTATCGCTACTCACTATGTGTGTTCAGTATGTCAATGTGTTATCAAATTAGGTACATAAATATCTTATGGAATCATTGACTATATTTCTTTCCCCCTAAATACTTTTTAATGTCATTATTCGTTTTTATTACTTTCTAATTCTACGCGGAGTGTACTATGCATTAACACTTTGTATATTATGCAAAGGGATTATTACAATAAAATCCACAAAATAACAAATGTATTGCATCAAAAAATGGAAATGATGATCAATTGGACAGGCACTATTCAAGCAGCCAGGATTTTCCCCATATCTGTCTGTGAATAGAGAAAGTCCACCATACTCCAGCAAGAGCTGGAGTTCAGACTCTGCCATAGACTGTTAGATGACCCAGGGCTGACTCTAGCAGTGGTGGGGCCCCATACAGGCCCCCCACCCTCCCCACGGCCCCCCCACTCACCAAGCAAAGCACTTGGGATGCTGCGTGTGGCACCTGGAAATAGTTGATGGTAACATGATGACATCACTGCCAACTGCTTCCAGGAGTCCCATTTTGGGTAGTTTGGAGGTGGAAGGGCCCAAGGTAAAGCTGCTGTGCTTGCCCAACCAGGGGCGAATCTATTTGAAAGGGCGCCCATGGCGCCCAATGAAAATGCGCCCCTAGGGGCACGCAACGTCATGACGTCACATCGTGACGTCATGACATAGCACCCCGTCCCTTCTAAGAGGCGCGTTCTGTTCGCTGCCGTTGGCCTTAAAGGGCCGGCAGCGAACAGAATGCGGCGCCCCAGCAGCTCCGCAGCAAACGCGCGCCCCAGCCGCGTTCTGTTTGCTTGTGCCGGCTCTTTAAGGCAAGAGCCGGCACAAGCGAACAGAACGCGGCCGGGGCGCCGTGTTCTGTTCGCTGCCGTTGGCCTTAAAGGGCTGGCAGTGAACAGAACGCGGCACCCCAGCAGCTCCGCGGCGAACGCGGCACCCCAGCCGCGTTCTGTTCGCTTGTGCCGGCTCTTTAAGGCAAGAGCCGGCACAAGCGAACAGAACGGGGCGCTGCCCAGCGCCCCGCCCCCCTTGAGAAGCGGGAGGGGGTGCCGGGTGGCAGCGCATTCTCCTTGCTCCAGCTGGCTCTTTAAGGCCAGCCGGAGCCAGGAGAATGCTGTGCAGGCATGTGTGCAGGGCCTGGTCGGGAGCCGGCGGGCCGTGAGCGCCATTTTGGGGGGGGCAGGCGCCATGCGAATGGCGCCCCCTGCAAGATGGCACCCATGGCTCGTGCCACCCCCTGCCACCCCCTAGAAATGCCCCTGTGCCCAACTGACTTACAGCTCATACAGATGCTGGCTAGAGCAGCAGGCGATATGCTCACTGTGCTGGTGTGGGGCCTCCCAAAGTGCAGGGCCCAATGTGATGACATTGGCCACGTTGGCTTAAGGCTACTTTGAGGTGACCGGTTTCACAGGAGGAGTTACGGAATATAAATCTTTGAACATGCCAAGGTTTTCCAAAACCTTTTCCCAGTGAAAATAGCATTTCCTTATTTGACCATAGTTGGCAAATTCTTTATGTATCCATTTGTTCTACCATTTTCTCATGTACGCCATTCTTTAGGATATCTTCCAACGCATCGATCGTTATGAAATGTTGAAAAATTTTGAGAATTTATAGAAATGTTGTATTGGAATTGTTCCAAAGTTCTTTTTACAAAATGAACACTGCTTTGTAAACTCATTATGTTGTTTACTGCTGAAAATAACAGCCAGCCTTTTTGAGTTAGGGGAAACACATTTTTTAATACACAGATAGCATTGGGATAATTCCTACATAGTCCTGGTCCAGTGGATTTATTAACTCTGTGTCTTTAAAAATTTTTTACCTCTTGAAACACTTAAATGGTAAGTGTTTCTGCTTAAATGGTAAGGTTTTGACTGTGTCAAAAAGAAATGCTTCCCAAGGTTATAGCTGTTTAATTGTGGGGAAATGCCTAATTTCGGTCCCTTTAAATTTTGTGGTGGAGAAAATAAGGTGCTTTGATCTTTAAATGACAGCTTCCTGAATCATTATAGTGAATTAGTTAATCTCTCCCAGTAGCTGCCCTATTCTAGCTTTCTCTTGGGCACCCTCTTTCTTAGCCTTAACACCGAACTTCAGATCAGCGAATCGACTACTGCCGTTTTCAGCACAAAACCATCCAGTGTGTCCTCTTGCTTTCATGCGCTGCTTAGCTTGCGCCTTAAAGGTCATTTAACTCAGTAAAGAACAGAAGTGCAACTGAGCACTGCAACATGTACTTTTGGAAATTTGTGCTATGTTTTCATGATACAAGTCAATCTCATGTCCTACATTGGCTTATAGGCTGTGACAGTTCTCTAACTTGAGATCATTTCCTTATGGTGGCTCCAAAACTTGCAGTTGGTCCAAACAATTACACAACTTTCCACACACATAAAAGGACTTTGGGCTTGTGTTTCTTGAGCATCAGGCTTCTCATCATGACACATGGCAAACAGAACATGAGCAAAATTTAAAAAGCAAGCTTGATATACCACCAGGTTTTTCTGTTCAAAGAATAAGAGTTCAAGTATCCCTCTGGATACGCTTAAGGTTGCTTTCAGGATCCAGGCTAGTGATATCAGATTGTACTTTTGCCTCTTATATGATCTGGGCTTTTGCACTTCATAGGAGTGGGATCAAAGACTCCTATGACAGCAGAGAGGCACAGCTAGTGAACGGGCTTTAGGATACGGCACTATCTTGCATCACAGCCTACGTCGCCGCCCACTGTGCCACCCCGTTACACCCCCGGAATGCCTCTGGAACACCCTTGAGGAGGCCCTGCACCGACTGAGTGCTGCTGATGCTTGACTGGCCAAGGCCGGTGCTGCCGATGGGCGCAGCAGCGCCCGAGCGCCGGCACTGCTACTTGCACCAGTTCAGCGTCATAGTGCCGATACAGATACGCTTGATGGCATGTTTGCGACAGCGTTTGTCCGGCTCAAGAACATAGCACCAGCACAACAGGGGTATAGAATTGCGCTCTGTGATACAAATATCACTGCAGGATAATGTGTATAAATAACTCAGGTACAGAATTAAGCCAAGATCTATTATAATTGAAATTCAGTATCCCGCTTGTAGAATTTGCTACCCAGGAGGCCCAGCTAACCCTAACACTGCCTGTTTTTCAATGGACATGGAAGACCTTTTTGTTTCATGTAGGCTTTCCTAAATCTTTTAATTGTTGGTATTGGTTATGACTCTCTGATATTATTATCATGATTAGTTTTAAAATGTGTTTTTAATAGTGTTATGGTATAAGCTGACTTGCTGATCTCATTGATGGAACAGAAAGAGGGCCCCAAAATCCTTGAAGTACAGACGGTTAAATAAAATATCAATCAATAACACTAGCACATTGATGTCAAAAATATCTGATGCCACCAGCTACTGTTAACTGTCAGTAGAATCTAGAAGTGTTTCTGGAGGAAAAGTCCATTGTGAGCTATAGGCCATGATGGGTGATGCAACCTGCTTACATTAGAAGTAGGCCAGTTCAGAATACCAGGTGCAAGAGAGTGGCAACAGAATGCAGGCATCTTTTTGTCTTGTGTGCTCCCTGAGGCATCTGGTGGGCTGCTGTGAGATACAGAAAGCTGGACTAGATTGGCCTGATCTAGAACAATAATATGTTCTTATTTTTTTAGGAGGTCATCATTGCTCTTAGCGGTGAGGTGGGATAAGGCATCTAGTGTGAGGTCTATGTGACTTGTCCAGAAGCCTCATAATCCATGCAGCTCTGTAACTGTTTATAGCAAGGTTCTTTGCTATTTGTAATCAGGTCTCTTTTCCTTTCCTCCCCCATTTTTTTAAGTAGAGGGGGTAGCATTTTTTTATGCTCCATGGTTGCCCAAACCAATTCCACAACAAGCTCTCTTGGCTCCCAGGCACTTGCTCTTTGATAGATAAGAAAAGTTACCTGATCAGATCTTGGGCATTTGCCCTAGAAGTGTGTGGAATGCCTGCAAGGCACTCAAAGATCATGATTAATTAAACTTTTTAAAAATGACTCCTACAGGGGCTGAGTGGAGCAGGTGGCTTAATAGAAGTGGGTGTTTGAGAAACAGGACTTCCATACATCATAAAAATAGCACCTGTGATATACGCTCAAAAATTGGAAAGCAGAGAATCACAGGCTGTAACCAATCATTAATACTCTTTATTTTTTACATAAATGAGGATTGACATCACATCATACTTGGCAGAACCCATGACGACCAGGAGAAAATAGAGCTTGTTAATGGTTTTTGCTACTCACTACCATTATAAAGACTGAGACAAGTAGGTCTCACAAAGAAAGTTAGTCAAAATGAAAGGTTAAAGTCACATTCAAATTGTAGATAAGGCAGTTCCAAGTGAGTAACTCTGTTGTTGCAGCAAAACGGAAAGATGCTTGTGACACTTTAATGACTAGCAAATCCATTGTGCCGAAAATGTTTGTGGGTGAGAGCCACTTTGTCGGCTACGTGAAGCAGTCCACTAAGCGGTAGGAATGACTCAGTAGTGTGGTCTGGAGTGAAGGGGCATCTTGACTAGTGACTAACCATGCTGTTAGGATGCAGGTGAAAAGATTATTTGACCAGCTATAGGAAGGGCCATAGCAGTGTGGTAGACACATGCTTTGCCTGGATAAATTTCCAGATCCTATCATTGGCATTTCTGGTAGGAGAGCAAGGAAAGAGCACAACCTGAGCAGCGGGATGTATACCTGCTGCTGTACACAGTTCTGGGCTGTGGACCAACACTCTGTTCTGGTATAAGGCAATCCTAATATTGTTCCCTGTATGCAAGGCTGGCCTTAAGCCAATGTGACCAATGTCATCACATTGAGCCCCATGCTTTTTTTGGGGGGGGGACCTGCAGCAGCACAGAGAGCATATCGCCTGTTGCTGTAGCTGGTGCTGCAGTTCTATTGGCTATAAGTCAGTGGGAAGAGCAGAGCAGCTTTACTTTGGGCCCTCCCACCTGCCCCTGCCTCTGAGCGGCCCAAAATGGGTCTCCTGGAAACAGTTGGCGGTGACGTCATCATGTCACCACCATCTATTTCCAGGTGCCACACTTTGCACATGGTGTTACAAGTGTTCTTCTTGGTGAGTAGGAGCCCCGCGGGGAAGATGGGGGTGTCCCGCGGGAATGCCTCCATTGGGCCCCTCTGCTCCTAGAGCCGTCCCTTCCTGTATGCATCTGTTTCTTTTAGCATTCTCTCATGATTGTGCAGGTTCTTTCAACCCGCATTGTGCTGATCCCTTCCTGCTCATGTGAATGTTGTCAAGCTTCTCCTGCTGCCTAACTATGAGCACGAAAGTGTTAGCTTTCTACATAATTTCTTGCTGACTCCCCTCTTTGACAACTACTTGATTCCCAAGGGGAACGGGCATTTGCCACCATCCCACCTGCATGAAGATTTACATCAGTTCTGTCTGTCTGTGTAATACATGGAGGGTGTAACAAGAAGAAATACGTTTTCTTTCATGTGTAAATTACAACATAACATTTCCTTGCCTGGGTGATTTTACACTGTTTCATAAGGGAGGATAAAGATAATGCAAATAACTAGGGTACATTCATTCCTGCCTCCTCATAGCTTTAGATTTGTTTTCGTGTAATGTTTTTGTCATTTACTTTCATGTTGTTATGAGCTAGGAGAAGCAGAAACTTGAACAGGAATTTTTAAGCCTTGCCAAAGTAAAATATTTTCCATGATGATACCACTTAGCTTGTTTGTGCTCCTGTGATCCAGGATTTCTCTGTTAACAATGTTTTGTTTAATACCGTTCCAAATACTTTTTATCAAAGACCTTCAGCGTTCTTCAACGTTTTTGTTGCTAGATGCCATACAGGTATCAAAGCGTAGACATTTCATCAGTTCTTAAGATCTCATATTATTACACCTTGTGATCGTCTTGGTTTGGCTTCCTGGCAGCCTTAGACAGATTGACATTTTTGAGCTATGTATGATGACTGATCTAGAAATGTTCCTTGTCAAGAATGCCAGGAGCAACTTCCCTCCCAGAGCAAAAAGCAAGCATGGTCCCCCCTTATTATATCAGGAGCAGGGTAAAATCCCCAAAGCTGCAATCCTGTAGGTTTATTAGTGGGAAGGGTGGGTCAGGTTGGCTTGGAAAAAGATCCTAGCTCTTTTCCACTTTGGAGAAGAAAAAAACGCCAATCAGAGGCAAAGGAGGGAGAACTTGCCAATCTCTAATGGTGAGATCATGCTAAGATCCAATTACAATAGACAATAAAGAATCACAGAACATGGAAAGCAGCCTTGGAGTGAACAGAGCAAATACCTAGAGCAGTGTTTCTCAAACTGTGAGTCAGGATCCTTATGTCAGGTGGATTGTGGAACGCTAGGAGCAGCCATTTTGGAAGCTACAAATCATTTTCTTGCTGTATTCCTTTTGTGAGTGTTAACAGTTTGAATGTTCAAGTGAGGGTTTTTTTTTAAAAAAAATAGTTCACTATTTTACACAATATTTTCTGTCATGGTTGTGCAATTGCTGTAGTCCAAGAATGCCAGTTTGCATTCCAGGAGTGTCATTTGATTATGTCACAATGACAACACTTCCTGTTTGATGATGTAACTTCTGGCTATGACAGCACTTCTAGGTTAAGGACATCACTTCTGGTGGGTCCTGACACAAGTGCCATTCTAAAAAATGGGTCCTGGTGCTAAAATGTTCGAGAACCACTGAGCTAGAATATGCTATGTTAAAAAAAAATGTATTCTCGAGCTGTGATGATTTTTTTATCTTGCAAGATTCTTTACCTTTAAAGAAAAATAAAATGTTTTTTTTCCAGGTTTCCTGGAAGTCTCCTTTCATACTGAACGGCGAAATCTTGAGCTATGAGATCCGCATGCCAGACCCTCGAATCACTCTTACCAACAACTTATCATCTTCAATGAGCCATATCGTAACCAATCTGATCCCTTTCACAAACTACTCAGTCACCATAGTGGCTTGCTCTGGAGGGGGTGGCTACCTTGGAGGATGCACAGAGAGTCTTCCTACCGACATAACAACCCATGCAACACTTCCTCAAAGCATTAGTCCATTATCTGTGACTCCAATTAGTGACTCATTCATTGCAGTTTCCTGGCAACCTCCATCTAGACCCAATGGACCCCACATCAGGTAAGCCACATGGGCAATAACATATGTAGCTGTATCTGAGAGTATGACCTCTCCACTTATCTAGAGAAATTGTTTTCAAATTGTGATCCTGGGAGCTGCAGAGTTCCTTGGAAAGGCTGTCATGGGCTCCTAAGTAAGATGGCCAGTATTGGTAGAGATGTTGCCCTAAAAGCAGTGATGTCATGCAGGGGGTACGCGGGGGTACGCGAGTACCGGTTTCTAGGATTATGGCTGCCCCTGCCCATTCGCCCGCCCACTCGTCGACTCCGCCCCCTGCAACGTTTGAATTTCCTGCATGTTTGAGTTGCCTGCACATTCTCAGAGCCAGGCAGGCAGGCAGCGAGCGGAGCCTTGCCTTGCCTTGCCACTGAAAAATGAGCTGCTCTGGGGTTTTGGAACTGTTGGGTCACTTTAACATGATGCCAGTCCTCCTTAACACGTTCTGGGGGTGCTGTGGAATACTGTTGCAACTGTTGGGTCAGTTTAAAATTGTCTGAGGCCTCAAAAAGGGCTTTTTTCATGTCACTTCCTGCCATGACCTCACTTCCGGCTTATGATGTCACTTCTGGTGGGCGGGTCCCGACACGTGCCAATCAAAAGTGAGTACCTGTTCTTAAATCATTTAGATGACACCACTGCCTAAAAGGCAGCTTGCCCCTATTGCCGGCAGCAAGTGAGTGCCAGATATTTCATCTGGAAAGTTTATGGAGGACTTCAGTGAAGCCTAAGTAGCCCTGGCCAGAGTGCTAAAACACTTTCCAATTTGCAACATATTTGACTGCCTTAATGGAAGGCAATTCAAATGCCACATGCCTGAAGTTACAGCTTTGTCTATCTCTGGAACTGAAATTCCCGTGCCTGTGCTGATCTTTAAAATTATACTGTGCAATATATTGGAATCAGAGATGGTCCCTTCTGTAATGTTCTCTCTGGGGATAAAGGGATTCTTTAATTTTCTGGTAATCCAGCAACATCCTAGTAGGTCCAAATGGCCTTGAATATCAGCCAACATTACAGTTGCGCAAAAAAGAGATCTGATTGGGTTTGTAATGCATTCAATGCTCATAGAATAAGTTTCACCTGACCCAACTATCTTAGAGTCTCTTGTACAGTCTGCAGGAAATTTATTCTAGTGTAATTCTGTGTAATGGCAGGTCTGTGGGTTGTTTTTAAAGCAGGACCAGGAGCCAAACAAGCCAGAGCCCCAAAAGGCTATCATTGTACAGGCAAGGTTCCACCTTAATCAGGAAGTCCTTATAACCTTTTCCATTAAGGCAGTGGTTCACAAAGTCCTTGGGAGTTAGGGAATAAAGGTCAGTCTTTGTGAGAACGTCTTTGTGCAAAGGCAGCAACACGATCACCAGGATCGTGCCACTGCCTGGGTTGAAAGGGGGTTGCACTGGCCTCTGGGGGTATGGGGAGCCCCATGGATGCCTCATAATGTGTGAAAAATGCTATCATGACCCACTTCTGGTTTGCATTCACAAAATCAGAAGTGGGTTGCAATCGCGTTTTTCACACATTCTGAGGTTTCTGCAGGGGTCTCCACACCCCTGGACACCAGTGCTATGACATACGTCTAATCTCCCTCTTTTATCTCCCAGCAGCGGTGCAATCCTGGCGATTGCATCACTGCCTTTGCCCTCCCCCCGCTCCTTAAAGGGCTTCCCTGGCTGGAGCATCACAACGCCCCAGTCTGAGAACCCCTGCATTCAGGATAACCAATGGCCATCCAGAGTAGACAGAGCCAATCCAGCATCTCGGAACTGTCATTGTGCAAGACACCGAACTGTAACTCACTACACTGTAGTGTAGATTGTTACAAACTGTAGGTCACTGCATTTGAAAAAAATCTACATCCTGCCTTTCTCACTCCAAAGCCAGTGCCCATGTACCTGTGGGTTCCTGGCGCCCTGAAATGGCTGCCCTGCAGTGATCCCACTATTTAGGAATAAGAACACGAAACATCCCATATGCATGGACAATGAAGTATGTTTCTTGTTCTGGCTTCAGGTGTAACTGTGATAAATTCCTACAGGCTAATTGCTGTCCATGCACTGTAGAATAAGAAGACAGGGAGCCTTGGGAAAGCAGCCAACATTCCTCTGCATTTGCAGTATGACTTCTTTGCCACTGGTGAGAGAAGTAATGCAACATAACCAACTCCTGAAAACTTCATTTTCTTCATGGTGTGCCATGCTGCTTCCAACCAGAACAGTCAGTCAAGCAGTTGCTCGACAGAACATGATGGAGAGGGAAATGGAGAGGGCAGCCGCAGTTGCCACTGGAGGCGATTTGTGCTCAGTCACTATCCTGCGCATTAAAAGATGTTATTTCTCATGGTGTCTGTATCAAATTACAGGCAGATCAACCAGAACTAAATAATTCTGGGTTGGGGGTTTTCTGGCGGAGGGAGTTCTGTTGACGTTGATAAACTAATAACATTCAAGTGGAGGCAGTAGAGTATTTTGACGGTTAACTTTGAAATTCAGAGTCTCAAGTAGGTGTTCCAAGTTAGAGAGGACAAAATTTGGATCTGATTGTCTCCCCTCCCTCCCTACCCCCCCACATACACGTTCTGTTTTAATCAAGAGAGAAAACATGGATACACCAATGATGGTTTCTCTCCAAAATAACCTTCAGTCAAAGTATTGTAGAGATTTTTCACTCTTGAGGATTCTGAAAAGAACTTGCATCAGGATGCTGTATGCCGAGGAATGCTGTGGACTTCCTCTCTATGCAGTGATAGCTGTATGCAGTGATAGTTGTAGCGGCAAGCTTGCCGAGATTAATCAAATGTGGGCTGTGTTGAAACCTGGGTGGAACACTGCTGGAAGTTCATGATGGAAGAAAGGCAGCATATGTGCATGTAATAAAAGGAAATTAGTGTATATCATCTCTTTGAGAATTTTTTCAGTGTTGAATCAATGCATTCATTGGCAATATGGAGAAGAGGAAAAGACACAAGTAAAGCTACTATGCAAGTTCTGGAATTAATTTTAGAAGTTTGTTTAGTTATACTAGAATTTACAGCCCAACCCTATCCAACGTTGGTGCAGTGGGACCGCAAGGGCCATGCTGTATCCAGAGCTGGATTTGTGCAGGTGGGAGGTCTCGGAGTAAGGGAATCTTTGTTCCCTTGCCGCCTTCAGCCCCAGCCTGCGCAATGGGGATACTTGGATCTGCACCAGTTAAATCACTGCGCAGAACCATGTAGTCCCAAGTAGGGCTTTCCGGCCCAGGACAGGAGTTAGAATGTGGCCTGATCCGCCATCCCTGCCCCCTCCTGGGCCTGAACCGTCCCTCCCTGCCCTCCCCCTGCCCCCAAACACCCCTCCCCACCTCCAGAATGCACTCCCTGCCGCCTGGCTACCATCAGGTGGCTACGGGGTGGCACAGATCTTCCCATTGGAGCCGCTTACTCCCAGGGTGTCACAAAAATGCTTCACAGAGCTTTTACAAGTGAAAAAATGCTTTACAGAGCTTTATCCAGTATTGGTGCTGCAGCCACAACACCAGCATTTTTATACAATAGAATTCGGCTGTTAGGGAGAGTGAAACAAAAGACAGAGGGAACAAGCAAACAGGAGAATAGGAAAACATTCACTCAACATTTACTATTTTCAAGCTATCATAGGCCGGAATCAGAATAATTTCCGGCACTTATTGATGATGACGAAGATGATGATGATTCTTTATAATGAATACAGTTCAGACTTTGCAACGTGGTTGCCCCTGCCTTTATGAACATAACTGTGAAGTTTACCTGTTTTCTTAAGCTTTCCTGTACTTAAAAGAGAATGCCTACAGGAATTTCAGTCAAGTTATTCTAGAAGGTTGTTGAAATGTTTAACATTATAAGCCACTAAATACCCTCAGATTCTTTTTTTGCTGATAGGGTTGCAAAATGTATCATCCATTTTGAAACTAATTAGGTAAGTTACAAAAACTGTCAAATCCTGAAACATTGCAAAAAACAACAATCGCCCAACTTTACAGCTGTAAAAACAAAATAATGTGTGACTTTTAAAAGCAACCTGATTTTTGTGTAATAACATTAGTTGAGATAATCCCAGCATTCTGCTTGTCTTTTGTGTTAGATATGAGCTCCTGAGACGTAAAATCCAGCAGCCACTTGCATCAAATCCCCCTGAAGATTTAAATCTCTGGCACAATATTTATTCAGGAACTCAGTGGTTTTATGAAGATAAGGGTCTTAGCAGGTGAGATTACAAAAACTATAAAAACAAATGCTGGCATTTTGTATAGCCTATGCTTAATAGTTCAAAGTGTTCCTTGTGTCTTCGTGTTCCGAACATGTTAATTATGTAATGAAATATTTTCTGCCCTCTCCTTTGGCATTAGCCATTATTAACGCACCCAAGTTTATTGCAGGTTTGTCGCTTCTGCATCCTGCATGCAATTCCTCTCTGTTTTAAAATAATGCCATATTCAAGAAAGTGAGCTTTGGACTGTTGGACTACTAGGCAAGTCATTTACACAGATGTAAGGGTTATAGATTGGATTAAAACATTATAAAATTATGGGTTATGGGATGTCCATTGGGAGCATCGGCCTGGGGGGAACATCAGTGTAAATCAGTGATATGCTCTAGGTCTCTGTGGAACTTGGAAGCTATTAGCAGTTCTTCAATGAAATTATCAAACTATACATTATGTTAATGTATTGTCTTTCCCCTCCCAATGTTTTCTCTTTCCTTTTTAACCTATGTCTTAATCATCATTTATTTAGCTCTCATTCATGGGGAGACTTCTCCAAAATTGGAAGGCTACACACTGCTCCATTTCCACCTTGTTATTAATGCTAATATGAGTATTTATATAGCAGCATCAGTGTTCATTGCACTGTACAGAATGGCATCATCCAAGAATGCAGGTTTGAGCCCAGGTTTGAGCCCATCTTTCCATCCTGTTGATGCAGCAGCACCAAAATGGTGACTGCTGCATCCTAGGGTGGAGGGGCAGTTGCAGAGGTCTTCTCAGTGGTAAGCCACCATAGTTGAGTCTGCTTAGACCAGTGACAGCTATTTTGCTGTTGCAAGTCTGCATTGATCGCCACTGCAGGATTGGGCCCTGGAAGAGGGTTAGGATGTTGGCAGCAGCCTCATTATCGATCCCGCCCCATCCCAGGTCCTGATTTGTCCATGCCTCACCCCTTCCCTACCCCCATTCTGCCCTCCCACCACCCCTCCTGCATCTCCAGATGACTTATCTAAGTCTTCCAGTGGCAGGAGACTTATCATCACGGGCTAGAAGGTGGAGGCCTTCCTGTTGACATTGCTACCAGTGTGCTAAATTGCACATTGACTGAGCGCCTTTGTGACGAGCGCCATCAGCTGTCACAAGGCAGTATCTGAGGACAGGAAGCTCTGTGAGGTAAGTATAAGATTGGGTTGTTTCTGCTAAGAAGCATCTAATACCACGGGCCTCTGAGCCTCTGAACTGAATCTCCATATCTACAACTTGTTCAGAAGTTCATCTATGCACAGGAAAGACAGGGCTGGGCCAATCCGATGCACTCCCACTCCACCCTCCATGCGTTCCTTGTGTGCAAAATTCTGTGAATGTAATTCGAGAGAAAGGTAATGGGAGAAGCAAGTCTAATTTTTTTAAGTCACTATTTAGACAGGATATCCTTTTAATCTAAAGTGTGGATTATATGTTTTTTACAAGTGTGGGTATGAGACAAACATCCACCCTTCATCTGTTATAACACACATAGCATCGTGAGTCTATGAAGGGATGGCGTTCTAAGATACCAGGTTGTTATATTTGACTAGAATCTGAATGATGATGAATACCGTTATGACGAGATGTAGAACTTCAGATCAGTTGGTTTCCCAAAAGAGGGGAAAGCGCCATTGAATCAACTTCATATCCAAACACTGGCAGCTTGCCATTGCTGTAATTGCATCTTGAATTGAGCTGTAATCCCTTGCTACTTTAGAAAACAATAACAGTGGTACACTGCATTTTATTTTGTTTATTGTTGTCATTCTAGTGACCAGATATTTCAAGCAAACTTATAATGCTTTCTCCCTGTGAAACAACGCCAAACGTTCGAAACCCCAACCGTCCTTTTTCATAATGATTGGTGGGGCAATGATGAATGTTGAGCATGCGCAACTTCTTCCAAATATCATTTTTCCTATTTCTTTTATATGATCATTATATTTATCATATGGTTTTAGGTACACTACCTATGAGTACAAACTTGTCGTACATAATGAGGTAGGATACACATCGAGTGAAGAGGTAGTTGCTACGACACTGGCGGGTTTCCCAAAGAAGGGGAGTAATGTCACCGCACGAGCTCTTAACCATACTGCTATCGAAGTGGAGTGGTCACCTCCAAGTAAGTGGTCTTATGAGTCCTACCATCAGTCCTGTAGCAAACTGCTGATTTACGCACACGTGTATCTCATTTGATTTCTCAACAATGATTAACTGGTAAGTGCTTGAATGACTCAGTTGAAAGGTTTGTATACCGAGTGATATGCAGTGGTTTGAGAATTCTTTCTTGGGTGTTAGATATGTGGCAGCCCATTCATACATGCAATTTATGCACTACAATGTTATAGTAGTCAAGTAAAGAACATGTGTATGTACACTAGCTCAGTTTTAATAATCTGTTGCTCAGAAGAGCTGTGCAATCATTGCTGTGATGTATTTTACAGTTTAATGTTGAAATAATAAAACTGATCGGGAAGAAAATTCATGTTCCATGTGTAATCAGTCTATGAAGGGGAGCAGGATCCTGCCCACTGTCTCTGCCCTCAGCTTCCATGTTGTCCTGTGTTGGCTTTCAGTCCATTCCTGGACACTCTCTAAAAGAGAGACCTCAATGCCCTGCCTCTCTTTACATCCCTGCTCTTGTATTGCATTACTATTCCTATCCATGACCTTCGCTCCTCCAGTTCCACTATCCTCAGCTGCTAAAAGGTCTCCTGCTCCTCCTAATGGCTCTATCCCTTCTCCCTTGCTGCCCCTTATGCATTGGACTTCCTTCCTGATCACCAGAAGCATGCCCTGTCTCCCAACTCAAATCCCACATGTACCATGTGTCCTTTGACACTACCTTCTGGTTCATTTACCTTATTTAATCTTAAGTACATGTATATCAAATAATCACATATTCTTTTCTGGGTTGTTGTTGTTTTGCACCATTCCCCTCTCCTTCCTCTGTTATTTCCTTTGTAAGACAAGCTGCACCATGTGCATTCATGGTACTATATAAATAATCAGTAATAATCATTTGCATGTGCATTTGCTGTGTGCACACAGAGCTGATCAATGCATGGAGGTTTGTGGTGGAGACAGCGGGCATGATTCTGTTCCCTCTCCTGCATTGATTATATGTGATATACGAAGGACTGAACTCTTACTTTTTTTCTGTATTCCCCACTTACAGCAAAACGTTTCAAGAACTGATATAATTAGGGTTGCCAACCATTTTCTGGCAGGGATCTTGTGTGCTGCACAACAAGTAATTCACTATTTAATAAGTGAAGCTTTTCCCATCACTGCAACTCCATGCTGGGGAAAGCTTCACTTTCTGAGTTTCCACAGCTAAATTCTGCCATGTTACTCAGCTATTAAGATGAAGGGACCTGCCAGGAAAAAAGATTAAGCAAAACAACACTGGCGACCCTGGGTACAATTCAGGCCCGAATAATTCATGTAATTTTTGACATTCATTATAAGGGAGTGCCCCAAGGCTTCGCAATATGTCCCATCAACAGTCAGATGTGCTAATGTGAGCATTGGGTATTGGTACATGTAGGCACCACAAGCTAAGAGAGCTAAGCAAGGTAGAATGCAGAGAAGCTGAATAGCTGTGAGCTCATCCCACATTATAGGTTCTGAATGTGTCGGAAGGTGCTGAAGTGTTCAAATCTCAGAAAACCAGGGCAAAGATTCAGATCAGTTGGTGGTTGCCTTTAATGTAGTAATTTTCAACCTTTTCATCTTACCGCACAATGACGAGGCACTAAAATTGTCAAGGCACACCATCAGTTTTCTGACAATTGACAAGGCATATCAGGGTGTTTTTGTTTTTGTTTGTTTGTTTGTTTGTTTGTGTGTGTGTGTGTGTGTGTGTGTGTGTGTGTGTGTGTGTGTGTGTGTG
>JAJKFI010000008.1:12953151-12985666 GCA_029204185.1 Lerista edwardsae
GTGTGTGTGTGTGTGTGTGTGTGTGTGTGTGTGTGTGTGTGTGTGTGGAGGGGCACACATCCCCCAACGGCCCTACTAACAAATGACCCTCCCCCAAACTCCCGTGGCATATCTGTGGACCATTCGTGGCACACGAGTTGAAAATAGCTGCCTTAATAGTTCATAAAGCCCCTTTTTTCTGCTCAAACCGCTTTCCTTGGTTTCCAGCACCATCATGCATCTTATGGCTATGTGAATGTACACATTTGTGCTATGTCATCATAAAAGGAACATATCCATTTAATCTAGATTACCTGCCCATCAAAGCAGTGGGTTAATTCTTCAATATGTACATGCAAATCTGCCTGTAAGCACTTGCTGGTGACTCTCAGCAAATATAGGCTCCTTATTTTATAATTGGATGCCTGAAGTAAGCATGCTTATAAAAACTGACAAACCTAATAGATCTGAAGCAGGCTGCTGAAGTTTCATTACTTTAGTAATCTGAACCTCTGACCTTCTAGATAGAGGTAATGCAATCTGGCTTCATTTTCATTCTTACTGCAGAAATTTCCTAGATATCTGTTTATGAATGCAAAGGTTAAACATCAAGTGAGGGTCATTAGAGCAAACCCTCGTTTATTCTCTCATTGCTGAAATGCATTACACTGGGCAAACTAAGCAATCTGCCTTTCTCCAAATGTTTTTATTTTGTCACTTGCCCATAACAAAATCTTATTTTTATATATATCCATTTGAAAACAACTTTCTTTGTTGCTTTGTTATGTAATTCATTGCTTGTGACATTTGCAATGAAACTATAACCCCACTAAAACTATACTATGCTACCTTGAGAAATGGAAAGAGAAGCAGCATTCGGACAACATATATAGTGACAGCAACAGAGAGAGCGCAATCCTAAACTGGAGTTAGGTTGGCATAAACTAAACCAGCAAAGTTTGGCCAGCACAAGGGCCACCATAAAGTATGTTTGGACTACTCTCAGAGTCAGGGAGGATGGTGCACATCTGTGTGCTGGCCTCTCTGACGCCGAGAGTGGTCCAAACATACTTTACAGTGTCCCTTGTGCTGGCCAAACTTGGCTGGCCTAACTATGCTGGCCTAAGTCAGGTAAGGATTGCGCTCAAAGACGCGGTTGGGTGGGTGAGAATGGACTAAACGGGTCTTTGGGACTTGACTCACCCCACCCCGTCCATATGTTTACTTGAAGCAGAGTTCCCACTCCCAGACAGGTGCTTACTTATATACAAGTTGTAAGTACATAAGCTCTTTTCATATCTGTGAGAAGTTTGGGGGCAGAGGAACTGGTGGGTGCAATTAAATTTTATTTTAATATGGTTTTAACTATTGTTTTTAACCATTATATAAAATGATTTTAATGTATTTTACTTGTTGTAATGCCACCTTGGGTGCCTTCGGGCAGAAAGGCGGGGTATAAATTTAATAAATAAATAATAAATAAATAATAAATAATACCACTCTCCCATCCATGTATGTTGAAATCCCCATACATTTTGCTTGAGGGCAACAGTGAGCCCTCTGAAGCACAATCCTATGCAATGAACCCATGAACTTCCTTCCAGGTAAATTTGTATAAGATTACAGCTTGATATAGGCTAAGTATATACTGTAGGCTGCAATCCTATGCACACTTACCTGGGACTAACAGCCTGGTCCCAAACTGCCCCACTACTGGCACTGCAGCCCTAGCCCTAGCCATTGGTGTGGCAAATGTGCTGTAAGGAACATTTGTGCCACATAGAGAGAAAGCAGTGGTGGCGGGGAGGTCTCTACCGCCCCATCAATGCTGCAGATCATCCCCCGGTGGGGCAGAGGTAAGCGTCAAATGGCACAGGGAGTAGGGAGAGTGGTGGGAGGGTGGGGAGGAGCATTTCTGGAATGGAACAGGAGGGACTGGCCTGGGAGAGGGGTGGAACCAGCGAGGGTGTCCTCCACCAGTTCCTATCATGTGGCTTCTCAAGATTTAACAGGCACAGACTCAAGAAGCCCCATTGAGCAGGCTGGTACCCCATCCCTACTCAGACACTCAACTGGTCTTCCCTTTCTCAGGCCTTTTCCTACCACCACTTAATTGTACTCCTACAGGTAGCTGATAGTGGCAGTGGGTACCAACATCTCTGTTGTCTATGGTGGTAACCACCAAAATGGCCATGAACTGCATGCTGCTCCATGTATGACATGTATCCTCTGTCCCTCTGTTATAACTCTTAGTTTGGATTGGGCTGTTAATCAGTTGAGAACTCAGCCAATGGGCCACCCAAGGACAGAGAAGGAGGAGCACCCCCCTCTGCTGGTTCCCTGCTCTGTTCCGCCATGCTCCTATGCCACACCAGGCTCCATTTTCTTCTTTACCAGTTCTGCGCCTGGGGCATTTGCCCCCACCCTCTCAATGGCAGGACCATGACTGCTGTTAATGAATCAATAATTCAGGTTTGCCCTTATTGAATTAAAACATTAAAACCTTTGAAACCAGTTTCTGCATATGCTCTCCTCAATGAACTGGGAAAAACAGTACAGTGCAGTGACATACAATGCAGTGACGTACAATGCGCATCATGCACACCTGTTACCGCTGCCTGATCTCTGCATGCACAAGTGTTTGCTCTTCTGAATGGGGACAATGTTGATCACTTGTTGGCACCTAAAGATTGAAAGTTCATAGGTTGTGGGGGTACTAAGCCAAAAAATGTGCATCTGTCTCGTTGCATCAGGGTTATTGTATAGAACAGTGGTTCCCAAACTGTAGGTTGGGACCCACCAGTGGGTCGCAAACCCATTTCAGGTGGGTTGTGAAGCACCTAGAGCAGCCATATTGAAAATATGGGAAGATGGGATGGTGGAAAGGGAGAGGGCTGTGTGGTCGTTTTGCTTGTGTCAAGGTTGTAAATAGGCTTTTTCCTTTCTGATTCACCTTGCTATTGGAAAATGGCTGAGAAATAACCCAACTTATTGCTGCATTCTCAGGAAAGCAGCACGCTCTGGCTTCACATTGATGGCACTTCTGGCCATGACAATCACTTCTGGTGGGTCCTGGATAGATTGAATTCTAAAAAGTGGGTCCTGGTGCTAAAACAATGGAGAACCACTGGCATAAATATGTAACTCTCTTTAATCCTCTTAACACTTCCACTGTTTCTTTCTTTTTTGTGTGTGAATGTACTCTGCAGCATTGCAAGATTTACAAGGAAATGTTGAGTATTACATCCTCTCCTGGAATGCCACCATCCATAATAACTCCAGGAAGATTCCAGCCAGTGAAAACTATGCTGTCATTGGCGAATTGCATCCAAACACAGAGTATCAGATTTTGGTTGACGTTTTCAATGGGGTTCACAGCATCTCAAGTGAGGCGGTGTATGTGACTACATCAGATGGAGGTAGGTTTAGTACTGGATGCAGCCTGGCTTAAAATCTGAGAATGAGACTGATTGATTTTTGTTGGGGTTGAGATCAGTCATTCTTCCATTATGAAATTTCCGGTATAAGAGGAAAAAGGGCTAAAACGCTAAAATGCTTAAGTGCTGGTTGTCATCAAGTGGCTGATCAATAAAAGATCCCACTGAGACGGCAGCACAAAGCTCTAATAGCGGATATTAACCCACTTTGTTCCCCTCCTGCCCTGTTTACTACTATCTGCGTCCACTCAGTTTGGAGCTGAGTCCCTGTCAATAAACGAAAGGATGTTAAAAAACAATTAATGGTGGTAGTTTTTTTTTTTTTTTTTTAAGATTTGTTCTGTGAAGCAGTGTGCTTTTGACATGACAGTCGACAACGGGGCCATTCCTGACTCACCAAAAATGGAAGGTGCCAATCCACCCTCGGAGAGAATTTCCCCCATGAGTCATTTCCAAGTCAGTTAGCAAGAGGGAGGGAGGAGAGGAAGAAAGCAACTTGTGATTCCGAAATGTGTTTGGAATGGCCTTTCTAATCTTTTTGGCTTTATACAGTCTCATTATAAACATTATAATATCATTACCTCAGAAGCAAGTGTTCCAGGTCATTAGCAAAGCACTTTAAGTGGGGATTGCATTTCCTCCGCAATGCCAAAGGTCAGTCCCCTTTTGTTTAGAAAATAGAATGCCTTGCCTGGTCCATGTTTCAACTGGTTAAGATGGACCTCCCAGATTATTATTTTTAAAAGGAAAAAGGTCCTGCTCATAGCTATTTCTGACATGCTTAAATAATTCGTGTAATTTAACGCCAAGGAAGATTTTTTTTAAAAAAAAAAATGTAAGACTTCCTCATTATCCTCAGTAATCAGCATTCAGAACCATTTACATAATAACAGTATTGCGTCTTGCTTCACATTGCTCAAGTTGCAAGGCTGGGAAAAGCAGTGGAAGGGCCACGTTCTTAGTTTTTGCTTTAGAAACAAAATGGCCTTTGTCTTCCTTGTGTGTGTGTGTGTGTGTGTGTGTGTGTGTGAGAGAGAGAGAGAGAGAGAGAGAGAGAGAGAGAGAGAGGAATGAAGCCACACCAAATCAGTTTGGATGGGCCACACAGATTACAGGATTTATCCTCGTCTCCCACTGGTCACATTCTTCTGAAGGCGATACCGGTGGTATAAAGTGGTATAAAGCACTCCACCGCCCCCCTCACCATTTCTCCCTGAGATTATAATAACCCCATTTAGAGGGGATACAGACAGCGATCACTTCATCAGAGGCCAGCAGACAAGCAGCAGACCCTTTGCTAAACCCTAAATTCAGATCGGCATTTGGTTAAACAAGTGCTTTTACAGAGACAGCTGGAGTTTATTCAGTTTCTTCCTTTATTTCTAGAGCCTGAGGGCATGTTCCCTCCAGAGGTTGTCATCATCAACAGTACAGCTGTACGTGTCATCTGGACGTCGCCTTCAAACCCAAATGGTGTTGTCACCGAGTATTCTGTCTATGTAAATAATAAGAAGTACAGGACAGGAATGAACGCACCAGGCTCTTTTCTTGTTGGAGATTTGTCACCATTCACTATTTATGATGTACAGGTTAGAACAACGTTTTTTAATGCTATGTGCAACCTAGAATGAGAATGTATCACACAAATATGCAGATGCAGATGTATGAACGTAAACGCATATCTGTGTTGTAGTGTGCATACATGGCTCTGTGCATATATACAAACATCTGTGCATGTGGGAGAGAAAATGAGTCATGCCGCTTCTCTTTCATTTCAAGCAAGATTTCTGTGTGTTTCATACTAACACACACGCAAGCATTTATTAGTGTGTATATATGTAATACATAAAAATCATGGCGTACATAAGTGGAATGGGCCTATAAGCCATGTTGATTTTTGTACACACATTTATTTTTATAGCTGTGCAATATATTCATGTTGTTTTCTTGCCATTACGAACATCAAAACTCCATTTCCTCTGATCTAGTGATACTCAACCTGCAATATATATTACAAAGAGGCAAAGATCCTACTCCTACTCATTAAAACAAAATTGCAATTGTTTTAGAAACATCAGGCATGCATAATACATCAACCCATAGAAATAATGATATTGCATTCGTTAGCCTTTTATCATCTTTCCCCTCCTCCCTTCTTTTTGTGGAACAAGCTGATCTCAGCTATGAAATCCTAGGTTGTTGTTTTTTAAAAAAAAATACTTATTAATATTAAAAACCTTTCTTTTTTTTCCTTTTACACCCTCTCCCCATTTTCCTTTCTCCTTCGGCTCTTCCAAATTCGGCTCTTCGTATTGTTTCCAAGATCTATGAATCTAAGCTCAAAGCCAAATTTTAGCCTAATTGAATTGCATTTTCTTCTTACTTTTCCGAGAGTATATTCCTTTAATTGCATCTTTCCCCACTTTGCTTGTCTCACTCGGACTCCACTTAGTTTGAAATACGTATGGGCAAATTGTAACAGTAATCATGTATACTTTGTCCTAAAATTTGCATCCAGTTACAACGTGCCATAAATAAACGTCACCTGGAGGCACACCATAATAGATTTCTATGTTCCAACCCCTTTGCAGCAGCAAGCCCCCACCCCCATGAATACACATATGACTTTCCTATTTCTACATAGACGCACATTTATCTTTCTTCAACAGTAATGCAAATTCCAAGCACTGTCACACTTTTGGGGCCTCCATATTAATTTACCATAGGTTTGGTATGTGACTTACAATATTAATTGGTTTGCTGTTCAGCTTCTCCTGTCTCAGCACCAACATTTATGGCACTATATAGGTAGTAACAACCACAGATTTAAATGAAATGCTTTTTTTTTTTAAATTGCCTTTCATGCTGCATTTTCCCTGACCCAGCTCCTTATAACAACGTTATCTAGATCTTGTGTCTGTCTTCCTGTTTATCATCATGTATAGACATCTGTCTGTTGTACTGTGTGTATTGAATGACCTTTTTGTTGCTAATGTAAAGGTGACATTATTAGTCTTTCTTGGGATCTATTTAAAGTACTTCTAAGAAGTGATGGAATTATATTTTGTCTCTCAGCTTCAGAGTTCATCAAACATTAATGCATTGCTGTGAAAGCAGATTAGTCCCTTTACAAAAAAAGAAGAAAGGAAGTAGATGCAAAAAAGTAATATGAATTAAGTCAGAAGTTCCCAAATCCTAAACCTATTGCTTTGGAATTGCTGAGTTGGATCAGACGGATTTATTCTCCAGCCTTTCACATGGTCTCTTGCCCACCGAGTGTCTGTCCCTCCTCGAACATCCCTGCATATCTACGTGTGGGCAGCCCAATCCTATTTGGTTTGCCAGCATAGGATCAGGCCCACAGTAACATTTGAATACAGCCCATGCTCATAAAATTCAGAATCACATGGTCAAGTTCCCCAGAAAAAGTGCAGTTATGTGCATTGGATTTTACATGCGTAGGTAAAGGTATAATTTTTTGGTGATAACAAAATAAAAACACAGAACACCACTTTCTGCACTTCTCATTTAAAAAAAAAACATCAAAAGAACCCCAAATCTGCCAAAAAAGAAATAAAACTATTTTCTAAAAGTTTAGAAGTTTGGAGGGGGACACTATATGCATAATTTGCCTGTTCAATGTTGTAATAACTTTAAGTTCGGGGTTTTTAAAAATTATTTTATTTATTTAAAACATTTACACCCCACAAGAGAACTTAAAGGAGCTTACAGACTTCAGCTGCGCACAACCCATCCGGTCCAAAGAATACTTTTTTAAAAAAAGCAGCAGTAAACAAAGAGCTCCAGAAAACATCAAAAAATAATTATTTTTTTAAGGGAATGTCAAGAACATATCAAGGGAACCTAGAAAATGCATGTTGAAAAAGATAGGTCTTTTAATTTCTAGCAAAATGTTGGTAAGGAGTGGAACAGTAATAAATTAAGGGTCCAACTTTCCAGCCCTGATGCAGCCATGCTAATGGGTTGCACGCTGCATTTCTGGGCAGGTGTGGGCAGTCACAGATGCCTCCTCAAAATAAGGGAACATTTTTTTCTATATCTCAGGCTGGCATTGTGGTTGCATCAGCACTGGAAAGTTGGAGAGGATTGGGCTGTAAGTGGCAGAATGTTCCATGAGGCAAGGGCAGACATGCCTGCTTTCAGAAATCCCTCCCCTAATAGCCCAATACCTGCAGATCAAGGCAGGCGATCAGATCTCAGCTGGTCTCCCACTCAGGTGCTGACTAAACCCAGATCTAGTTGGTTTCGGTAAGGTTGCTGGTGCAAAAATTACAAAACATTCCTATTATATAGTGTTTTCTGCATCAGGTATAATCCAACCATTTAACAACAAGCACATGAATTACTTTAGTTGTGGTGTACAAAATCTAGACTAGCCTGTCACAAAAGATGATGATGATTTATCTAATTTGCCTAGAATTCACAATATAGCAAAATATACAGTATTTACTCCTGCAAACCTTTTGAATCATTAGCTGAAGAGTTTGCAATAAGTTATAGCATTTGCCTGTAACATTCATTCATAGCAGATGTCCCCATCAACATAGTGAATTCACTTATGCAGATGTGGAGTCCCATTTTGACTTCAGTTACGTAGTACTTAAAAGTGTCGTTTTTTGCCAATGATAATTCTAGGTTGAAGTCTGCACAGTGTATGCTTGTATAAGAAGCAATGGAACCCAAATTACAACTGTGGAAGATGAGCCAAAGGAATTATCAGCACCACAGATTCACGTCCTCAGTCCAAGGTATTAAAGTATTTTTAATTTAATTAACAAACCAGTTGTAAGATAGAAATAATTATTTTGTGTTATTCAAGTTACCATACAGTTAGTGTTCACACAACACTCTTAAAAAGGAAGGGAGTCTGAAATGAATCAGTGGAGCTGCCTTCTGCTGAGTCAGGAGTCTATCTAGTCCAGTGTTGATTCTTTCCCAGGCATTGGAGAGGTCAAGGTTTGAACCTGAGATTGTGTGCACGCAAGATGCAACCAAACTATGAGCCTTCCTGAAGTGGTCTGTGACATCACTGACCCTTCACCATGCTGGAGGCATCAGATCATGTAAAGATTTAGTCGAGAGGGTTAATGCCTCCATTTGCCTGAAGATAAGAGCTGAAGATCTGAAGGTCGCCAGTTCAGGACAGCCGGAAGTCTCTGTGAGCGGCAGACCTCGTTAATTGCAACTGATTAACAGCTGAGCTTCGGCTGCCTTGTGTGAGGGGGAGTTGTGCCGAAGTTCAGCCGCTTCTCTGGTGGGAGCAGGGAAGCCGTTTATCAGCCAGCAAGAAGACAAACGGGTGGCCAGAAAGAAGGACTAAATCCAGAAAGTGGGCAAGAGGCACTTTTTCAAGTGGTGTCCTCTTATATTTAGCAGGGGGAGAGCAATTGTCCCTTTTCACCCCAGCACAGTGTCTCTCGTGGCTGTTGCTGGTGGTGTTCTCCATTCTTTTAGATTGTGAGCCCTTTTGGGACAGGGAGCCATTTAACGTTAATGTTATTATTTGCCTGTAAACCGCTTTGTGAACTTTATGTTGAAAAGCGGTATATAAATAGTAGTAGTAGTAGTAGTAGTAGTAGAAAGATCCATCTGTATGTGTGTAGTTCTTGAAAGATAGAACATTTCTGTAAAAATTGTAAAAACCTTCGGGTTTCTGAATAAAGTCTGCCTATGTAAACCTCCTTGAGTTATATTCACTGGTGACCTAAGAAAGAAAGGCGGTATATAAATCCAAGTATTATTATTATTATTATTATTATTATTATTATTATTATTATTATTATTATTAAAGCAGGTATTACTATGACCTGGAGATTCGCTGGTCCTTCCTAAACAAGTACTGCTGATATCCCCAGGGGTCCAGCATGACAAACAATTGATGCTGTTGCCCCTTGGAATAGGGAAAGCCTTGGGGCTTTCAAAACCAAGAATAGGTGGGTCTCTTGATCATTGTTCATTATGAGGGCTGGGTAGGAATTTTTTTCTGTCATCCGAATTGGCCATGGATGGCAGCTTTTTTTTTTTTGCCTACCCCAGACTGATGAGGGAGGGACAGTGTGTCTTGTAGGTTTCATGTTTTTTTTTAAAATTGTTACTTGTGTTTAATAAAGCTAAACCCAACCTCTAATCTGGTGTCTCATTGGGGGGTGGGGTGGGGGTGCGAGGGTAATAGGTTGCTCAGAAAGCCAGATGCAGGGGAGTGGCAGCGGGAAGCAAATATCTTGTGTCTTGTGGGTTCCCTGAGGCATCTGGTGGGCAACTGTGAGATACAGAAAACTGGACTTTGGCCTGATCCAGCAGGACTGTTCCTTTGTTCCTATACATAATTACACTAGACCTCTCTGCCCCAGGAACTTATTATCAAGCTCATCAGAAATTGGCATGTTCTGAGTCTGGTCTGAAAATAGTTTACTGCTCTCTCTCGCTCTCTCTCTCTCTCTCTCTCTCTCTCTCTCTGTGTGTGTGTGTGTGTGTGTGTGTGTGTGTGTTTAATAGATTTTTATCCCACTGAGGTTCCCAAGGCAACTTGCATCAACCATGAACAAATACATTGCCATGAAATCATAAACTCTTGTTTCTTTCTTGTCTTTCTTCTCCTCTCAGGCAGTTGGTGCCCCATGACCACTGTAAGGGGGAACAGGGGAAAAGGCAAGTGGAGGTGGAAATGGTAGTTTGCTAGCCTCCCCTCTCCTGCTATTTGAATATCAAGAATCTGGCTCAAAATCTGAATGGGGCATCTTCAGCACTTACTGCTAAACCAGCAGGTCCTACATTTCACATCTTCATGGTTTGTCACTATGATGATGAATTCCAGGAACAAAATGACATTGTGAGATGGAGCAGGTTACATATCTGAAATCCATTTTCAGTGCAACCCGGCTTTAGACCCCTTATGAATTTCAAGTTGACAGTCAAGGAGCTGCTATAGCAGCAAGGGGCTGGAGGGCCAGATGGAGAACTTGTTGATTTGAGCGCAAAAATAGTGTTTGATTTTTTCTGGCAGAAATAACATCACATAGAATTGGACATACTGAAGGTCTGGGATACTTGTACAAACTAGCAAAGCTACAATATCTTCATTGAAACCTGAATCTGGTGTTACCATAGCATTCCTATATACACATAGATTCCTGTACATGCACATATATGCTTTTTTATCTTGTGTTCCCTCTTTCATCTTTCTGTAGGCAGTGGTTTTTTTTCTTTTCAAAACAGGTGCCAGACTGGAAGAGCAGCTAAGTGGTGACAAATATAGTCGTTCTTTTCCTAAAAAGATCTACAAGTGCCAACAATTCCAAAAGAGAGTCTATAACTAATGGGCATCCATTGCCAAGACATTTATCAAAATTATAGCAACAATAAAATAGTTTCTTGAATGCATGGTCTTGTTGATGAGTTTTTTATTACACTCCTGGCAGAGATTGGAACTTAGCATGTTTCTTGTGCGGTAGAGACATCTCTTTTAAATAACTAAAAATCTGACATTGAAATCTTCAGAAATATGCCAGCCAAACGGATTTACTGCTACGTTTTTTTTCAAAGCAGCTTTTATTTGCTCTTTATACTTCTTGTGTGTGAATTCTGTGTTTTCGCAAAATATAATTGCTAGGTGAAATTAAGCTTGCTATTTTTCTGCCACATAAACAGATCTAGTCAAAGCTTGTTTGATGATAAGAACTCAATTCAGGAGCCCGTCTTTCCCCCTTGGCTTCCACTGATGTGCGCTTTTGTCTGTAGTATGGCAAACACTTATACATGTCTCTGCTGTTATACACAGACTAAAAATGTCACAACACATGAATGCAAAAAGATCAGAACTATCTTCCAGATTTTATAATCTGCTTAGCAAGGAACAGACTTTCTCCATTTCCTTTCCTTACATGTCATATTATCATCAGCTGTTCTTATATCCCAAAAGAATACTAACTACTGATCGATTGCCCGGACATGTCTGGCTGTGGCCTACAAGTGCCCCGGGTAGTTCATTTATTTGCCACGGTGGATTTGCTAGAGTGGAATTTAATCAATAGCTAATTCATTAATTCTGGTCCTCGAGTATGTCGGGGCTGAGCAGTATAAAAATGGCTTGCTGGCTTCAACTTTGATTGAAATATGACAAACACTGCAGCTGACAGCTTCAGAAGGTGCTGGCCTGCATATGAATTTTTCTTATTTATCCTCCATCAAGGAATAAGTTCAAGGGGAAAATAACAGATTATATAAGCAAGAGGACATTTTAATACATAGCTGCCAGTGGGGAAAAGGTATGATTTCTAGAGGGGCCACGTGGGAGGATAGCAGTATGAGACACATTCAGTGACTTTTTTTTTTTTTTTACTGGAACTACTGTAGCTCTTTTGCTTCTGAACCTATTTTTTCTGTTTGGTGGGTAAGCAGACAGAGTGACAATCAGAGAAATACTGTTTGAATGACATGGAGTGCAATCCTAACCCTGTGCTGGAATAGAGAGGCCCGCTGGCCTACCCCATATCCAGCATGGGCTGGGACTGGCTGCGACACAACCAGTGATGTCATTCAGGGGGAACGGACCAGAACGGGCGTTCCAGATCCTAACGGGCTCCGTGGCTGGTTCCCAGTTCCCGACAAGTGCCAATCAAAAGTGAGTTCCTGTTGCTAAATCATTTGAATGACACCACTGGACACAACCCAGGGTAAGGGGAATCTACTCCCCTTCCTCCGGGTAACAGAGCAGTGGCCCGAATGGGACTACTCAGATCTGCGCCACTGAAATCAGCAGTGCAAATCTGAGCAGTCCTGATTGGGGACGACAGGGACAGGAATGAAGATCCAGCTCAAGTGCTGGATCCTGGCATTGTCCCCTTCCCCGGACCAGTCTACCCATGGGCCTGCCTTCCCCCTGCCTTCTCCCATCCACTTCCCCGCCCCGCCCTCCCCACACCCCCACACTGACTGAGCTCAGCCAGCTTTATCTGGGTGCTTCCGGGCCCGGTAATCAGCACAGGGGGGGGCAGTGCATGTCCACGTGCTGGCCTATCCTCCTCGGAAGGAGGAGGTGCAAATGTGCTTTACGGTGCATTTGCAACAACTCTGGGCAGGCGCAAGTGACTTGTGCTGGCCCAAGGCACAGTTTGGATCGTGCCCATAGTCACTGATTGTACACAATTAGTTTAAATTTGGCCTTAAAATGTGTGGCGTGTCCAATCAACACCTTGTGACTTATCAGACTGACTGCATTCCCTAAACTATGAAACCAATAAGTTGTGGGGTGTTGTTGTTGTTGTTGTTGTTGTTGTCCTAACTTCTGCTTTTACCAACCCCAGTAGGAGGCAAAAATTAGGAGGTTTATAGAATCACTTGCCTGTTAAAGCATTTTTACCCATGGTAAATGAACCAGTGAGGGGCTTTCTATGAATATGCGCAGTAGCTGTAATCATGAAATGCAACTATCCTTCTGTTCAGTGCTTGTTACTTCAGATAAATGCAGTGTTGAAACAGGAGAGCAAATGCCTGTGTTCTTTCATATATAACTGATGTGGTATGTTTGGTTCCCTGAATTACAAATTCTGCAGGCTTGCAAAAGTTTTTAGTAAGTAACCTCCTTTGTCAGTATCTTTGGGATGACAGTGCCTGACAATCTGTTGTAATAGAAGGTTATTTCAACTTAGCCATTATGTGAGAGTCAAAATGGTCCAAGGGAATAGTGTTGGGCTTGTATCCGGGGGACCTTGGTTCAAATCCTAGACTCACCAGATGAAACACACATTTCAAAAGCCCTGCACAGTAATAGAGATAGCGCATATATTTGTCACCCTCCACCATTTCCATTTATTTAAAAGATTTATGTCTCACCTTTCAAACCATCAGTTTCCCAAGGTGGTTAACAATCATTTGAACTTGCTGCTGCCATAAATACCGAGGTGTTTTTCTGTTGCAGTCCCCACTCCCCAATAAGCACACGTGACACGTGTTGGAGAATAATATAGGGCCATGTTTATTGCAAACAGCTGAGTTTATTTGCAGAGCATCCTGCACCAATGACTAACCTCTGGCGTGTAGGCCCCTAAACTGGTGGAGGCCTTGAAAGCCAGAGTCCTCCTTCAGGCATAGCCATCCTGGCTCAGAATCCAAGATGGCCCTATGGCTTTCTGAGCTTCTTCACAGTCAACCTCTGGTAACAAGGAAGCAGAATTGCCTTGTCAGCCTGTGCCAGAGGGTCACTAAGGCCGCCCATACAGTTCAAGCCTGAGAGTCTGCCAGCCTGCATTCCAGTACCAGAGGCTGACTTAAAACCGGTCCTGGTCTTCCCTCATAGCTCTTGCTTACCGAAGGATAGACACTTTTAGATCCCTATCTCTCGACACCTGCCTGCATGATTCCACCAGTCATAGGCATCTTTGAGCACGCACAGTCTGGAGTAGGCAAAAAAAATCACACTCCTTGAGCCTATTTGGTCATGTGGCCAAAGCTCCAAGACAACCAGAAATCGTCAGTCTTTGTGAAAAGAGGGTGAGAGGGTGGGCTTTTACCCTACAAAACAATGGACCTGAGCCTCACCCCTTAAGGGATACCTGTCATGCATGTTATGAGGGGCAAGAGGTTGGTTGTGCAAAGACCTGCCTGTGTGCCCATTCACCATGGTTCCTATCGTCAGATTTCCTCTTTGAGAGACCAGAGAGGTATAGCCCTGTGTCACATGTCTTATCACCTGAGAGGTAGCGGGGGGGGAGGGTTCAGTACTGGGGTGGGTGTGCTGTGATTGGCTGCCAATTGTAGTCTGTATCCTATGCTCTGTGGTAGGAATGAGGGAGGTGCAGGGGTGGGGTGCAGGTGCTGCCATTTTCTGCCCTTCTTCCCTTTCCCATGATTCTTATGGTGTTACTCTTACCTGTGCTAGATCTGTGTTGCTGGTGTAGCATTTTTCCGGTGTCCAAGAGAGGTTAGGATAGGGTGTACATCAATTCCTCCACGTCACTCTCACATCCGCCCTAGGACACATCCCAATCTCCTCCCTGTTTTGCTTATATGCCGGCAGAGGTGCGCTGGTGTCCATAACATCCAAGTGCAGTATTTTTCCAATGTTGCGCTGTCATCCCAAGGCAGGGCTGTTGTTTCCCCAGCATATGCAGTATGGAGATATACAGGCCCTAAAACTGGGCCTGTAAGATCTTTCTGTGTTGGTGGTAGAACCATGGTGAAAGGGTTCAAAAGAAGCACTTTGCACAAACAACCTCTTGTCCCTCAGAACATGCATAGCAAGATGATGATGATGATGATGATGATGATGATGCAAGTATTTATATACCGCCTTTCTTTGGCCATTAGATTGCTCCTCTAGCTTTAATTCAAGGCGGTTTACATGGGCAGATTTTATCTCTAAACCCGCAAGCGTTTTTTACAAATTACAGAGAAGTTCTATCTTTCAAGAACTACAAACAACATACAGATGGAACTTTCGTGGTTTAGTCCTTCTTTCTGGCCACACACTTGCCTTCCTGCTGGCTGATAAACGGCTTCTCTGCTCTCACCAAAGAAACAGCTGGCCCAGCACAACTCCTCTCTCACAGGCTGCTGGAGACAGCTCTTATCAGTCGCAATTCTCAAGGTCTGCCACTCACAGAGACTTCCGTTGTTGTCGAATTGGCGACCTTCAGATCTTATCTTCGGGCAAACAGAGGCTTTAACCCTCCCGACCAAACCTTCTGCCCTGTTGTAGTTAGTGTTGTAGATAGTGTTAACTCTCCTCTTCTCAGAATTCTTATTGCAGGTATACCATCTGTATTGTTTTACATGTTTGTCAGTAATGTCATTCATATGTAAGGATTCCCCCCCCCTTCAGTTGAGTAAGCAGTGAATATAAAATAGGCATCTACAGACTGTGGCATTAATTCAGCAAGTCAAATGAAGGCTTCAGAATAATAATGGTGACTCTACAAGTAACCTGTGAAGTTATCCCTTCACAGGTGACATTAATTCTTCCTCTACAGGTTGTTATTGTTGTGTGTTCCTCAGTTTATACCTCAAGGTAGTGAAATAATAGTTCACTGTGTGATTTTTATTCTGCAAAGATGTCAAAGTTTATCTGAGCTGCTTCTGTCTGAACACAACTGTCCACGTTTTAAATGAATGCTAATTTACAATGTCACTAAGTATTCTGACAGTGGCCATGTAAAAAAGCTATAGTGTTTTTGAAAACATATGTTAGGAATAGCACACAGGCTGCAGCTGAGCCAAAGTTAAGCATTTTAAGACCCACTCTTTAATGGGAGAGATTTGAGCATATGCTAATCCCATTGAATCAACAGGCACTTCTTCTGGCAAGCTTCTGTTGGTAGTCTGATTATTATGGACTTGTTTAGCAGGTGGTACGTAGGCATAGCTAAGGCATTTGGCACCCAGGGACACAAAAATAGTTAATACCCCCACATGACATGGTTGCTTAGAAGCCTTCAACAGGTACTTGCAGTTTTCGGCAAAAACCAAGCGTACCTTTCTGAGGCTTCCAGGACACTTTCTGAGGTCCAGGTACTTTGGCTTGCTTGATACCTCCTCAAGGAGTGGTACCCAGGGAAATGAATCCACGTGCCTCATTTAGCTACTCCACTGCATAGATGTACCTAATAGCTGAATTGTAGCTTCCCTTTGGGGGCAAATAGCAATCTGGGAGAGGAGGAATTGTAATCTGCAGCAAAAGCAAAGAGTTAGTTCCCTCTTTTCACAGATTGCAGTTCCAATCAAGATTCTGTTTCACAACTGGTGTTTAAAAAACAAAAACAAAAAAAAGCAGCTTCATATGATCATAAATATTTATCCCACAATTTTTTCATTTTCTGTGTAACTGCTTTAAAATTCTGCCTCTTTGGATCTCTATATTCTGAGGTTTTTCCCCCTAAAATGAATTTTAAAGGAACATTGACTTGTATCCTAAACCTTGTGTTCAATGAACAGAAGTTCTTCTCTTTGCAGTGCATACGGTTAGAATACAACCTATTGTGCCATTCACTGAGTCGTTTCATAGATGAGATGACAAAAGATTTCACATATGAATGGAAAAAAAATGATGACAAGGATAAAAACTGTTGGGGTTTTCACTCTCTTATATGGAAATACAACTGCTTCCATTTCCATCCGCAATTTTTTTTCCTTCTGACACAGCCGAGCTCAGAGCTATGTTAGTAAACATTTGCGTTCACCCCCAAAAGAGTTATGCTTTGGGGCAATGGAAAACAACTGTGAAAAATTGTTGTAGAATCATAGAGTTGGAAAGGACCTACAAGGTTATCTAGTCCAAACCCCTGCCTGTATCAGGCATTCTCCCTAGAGACTTTCCAGGAGGTGCCTGTCAAGCCTCTGCTTGAAGGCCTCCAGTGAGGGAGAATCTACCACCTCCCTTGGCAATCTGTTGCACTGCCAAACCGCCCTTATTGTCAAGAAATTCTTCCTGATGTCCAGCTTCTCTCTTGCAGTTTGTATCCATTGGACCTAGTTCTACTGTCAAAGGCAGACGAAAACAAATTGGTCCCTTCTTCCTTATGATAGCCCTTCAGATATTTGAAGAGTGCTATCATATCCCCTCTCAGCGTTCTCTTCTCCAAGCTAAACATACCGTAGTCATACTGTAGTCATACAGTATTGGGTTCTTCACTTCAGCGAAATGTCCAAATCCTCCTCCAATTCTACATCAGGGTTGATTGCATGTTACAGTCTTCAACTCCACTACCAAAAGATGAATCATATCCCTGCTAACTGCTAACCTTTACCCCTGCTAACTGGACAAGAGGCACTTTTTCAAGTGGTGTTCCTCTTATATTTTGCAGGGCGAGAGTAATTGTCCCTATCACTCCAGCACAGTGTCTTTTCTAGTGGCTATTGCTGGTGGTGTTCTGCATTTTTTTTAGCTTGTGAGCCCCTTTTATTTGGCACAGGGAACCATTTAACTTTATTATTACTATTATTACTATTTGCCTGTAAACCACTTTGTGAACTTTGTGTTGAAAAGCGGTATATAAGTACCTGTTGATTGATTGATTGATTGATTGATTGATTGATTGATTGATTGATTTTTGTGTTCCATAATGATCTATCCCAAGAAGCGATCTTTTATTCTGGCATGTTCAATACTCCATTCCATTACAGAAATGTTGAAAAGATACCTGTATGAATTTGTGTTTGCGGGGCAGATGAACTATATGTGTTTTGAGGTCTCCTGCACATTAACGTTCCTCATTGCTGTAGATCCCTTCAGATCAACTGGGCATCACCAGGCCAACCTAATGGCATTATCATAGGATATGATCTATTGCGTACAGCTCGACGATGGTGCACAGCTGCTCAGCAACTATCCATTCAGCGGAGTGGAAGAGCCTGTCTGTCCTTGGAATGTGATATCAATGAAAACATCTGTGGAGACCTCTGCTATAATCCACAGCTTAAGGTAATATACAATGACATGCTTGTTTTCATCATTAAAGCTCTAAACAGTTCAGAATGTGGGTTTCTGACAGAATGCTTTCTCCCATATGAACTCCCTTATGATCCTCCCATAAGAATCTACAGTACTTCATAGGTGGCTACTATAGACATGGCCTTTCCTCCTATGGTACCCAGACTACAGAATGTGCTCCCTAGCAATATTCATGAGATGCTTATTTAGATGTTATTTTACAGCTCAAGCCTATGCATGTCTACTCAGAAACAGGTCTCACTGTGTTCAATGGGGCTTACTTCCAGGAAAGTGGGGGTAGAATTGGCGCCTTAGATGCTGATCTAAACATGCTCTATTCACTCAGACTTTTGATAGCATCTGACTCATGTCTAGTTTTCTGCTGCTTGTTTTTCCCCATTCATTAATTACTGACCTATTCAAGACGTACATTACATAACATACATTCTATCTCTGGAATTAATGTTGTCATAGTCACTGTATGTAGCACAGTGTGTTTAATCCTTTGTCAGATTTTCACATTTCCTTTAAACTGTTTCAGAATGTTATTTGGCGAATGGCTTTCAGTTAGGTGAAGCTATTGTGTAGCTTCTCTATTGTGTATGTGTGTATTGTGGCATTGCTTTGTTAAATCCATACCATAGTTGAGCTATGAGCTGGAGATTTCTGGTTCAAATGTTAGCCAGCCATGCACTAGTGACATCTCAGTTAGACTACTGTAATGCACAGTAAGTGGGGCTACCCATGAAGATGGTTTGGAAGTTGCAGTTAGTGCAGAATATGATTGTTTGGTTGGTCACTGGGGCTCGGTGTGCAGAATCTGCTATGCTGTTGCACCAGCAGCTACACTGGCTGCCCATTCCTTTCTGAGCCCATTTCAAGGTCTTGGTGATAACCTATAAAGCCCTATATGGAATAGGACCAGGATACCTTAAGGACTGTCTTTCCCCATTGTTCTGCCAAATTCCCTGCTGGGCCTCCCCAATGGCCCCAATGCCCACACTAGGCTAACTAGTTTCCCCTCCAGAGTAGCCTCAGAGATGGGCAAGAGGAAGGGGGTTCCTTCACCCACTGGGCCTCCTCTCTTCCAGCAGTTTTGCTTGGAATCACTGGCTGGCCAGCCTCCTCCAGACTGCCCTCATCACCGGCTTAGCTCAAAATACCCTAATATAATTCTAATTTGGCACCACAAAACCCCACCACCAACATAGGCAGTCAGCTTACCTAAGGCACATCTGCCTCTTCCACTCAGTGGCTCCAGGGGCATGGCAGCCATACAACAATTCTCCACAGTCTTCTTACCTTCCTTTGTCCAGTTCGTTAACACTCCATCCATCGGCCAGTCCCAATCCATCCAGTCTACACCTACCTGGTGCAGCACCTACTTGGTGCTGCTCTCCAGCACCTGCCTGGTGCTAACTTACTGCAGCTCCTGCCTCCAACTTTATACTGAGGCCAGCCAATCAGTGTCTGTTGTTGGGCAGGCTCTACCATCAGCCACACCCATCTGCACCTGTGCTAACCTCCCTTCATGGCAGAGACCTCATCAGCCTGCAGTTGTGTTCCTACTGCAGGAATTCTGGGATTAACCCTGTAATCCCTGGTTTATTTGGACAAGGGGCCACTGCTTATATCATTCCCTATCTCCTTGGGGTATCTCCTGCCTTTTCCAATACACCCATATATTCCTAAATGTCCCCTGAGGTCATCAAAGGAAGCCCTTCTAAGGATTCCGCCACCATCTGAAGCCAGGGGGATGGTGACAAAGTAGGGCCTTCTCAGGGTTGTGGCCTCATGACTCTGGAACCAGAAGCTGGGAGGGCAGCTTCCTTGGTGTATGGTTTCAGGCAGGGTTTTAAAGACCCAACAGTTTGGGTTTGCGAGAGGGAGATACTCCTTTTGGGCCCCTTCTTAACTTTTAAGCTGTTTATACTATTTTACTATTTTATGCTGTTCTGCTCTTTTACTGTTCTTGTTTTTGTTATATTCTTTTAATTGTTTTTAACTTTAATGTTATTTTAATAGATTTTTATGTTCTATGTACATCACTTTGGATTTTTAGAAAAGCGGTATAAAAATCCAATAAATAAATTCACTGTGTGGCTTTGGGCACTCTACTGTCAGCCTCAGACCTCCATCAGAAAAGCAGGGATAATATTGTCCTACCTTACGTGATGCTGAATTGGTGCAATCTTCTAAATGAGATGTTGATGCTAGCATACCATCACTTTGCAACCTAGGCCTGATTTTAAAAATGCAGTAGAATGGCATGGTAGAGCAGACTGTGCTACCTCAGAGAGGGGATGTGATTTTTTATTTATATCTTATTTGAAATTATCCTGTATATTAAAAGCTAATGTACTGAAATGTAGGTATGCTGAAAGACAAAAACTTACATTAGCTTTTCATTTTTCTTTGATTAGATTTCTTGGTTTTCATATATAATTCCTATTTTAACTTGTTTTTAATTCATTTTCATTTTTTGTGTTTCATTAAAAACAAAATAAGATGCATAATTGTATTTGAAACCATTGCTTCAGATGGTGCTCCTTCACTCTGCTTGCCTCCTTGTGGCTGCCATATTGTTTCCCATATGCCCCAAGACGCAGTGTTGCAAAGATATATGGGTAAAAAACAGGGCCACCACAAGACAACAATTGCATGGAAGAGCCCCTGATGAAAGCTACTGTTTCAAGTTACCGTATTTTCCCAAGTATAAGACTCACCTTTTTCCCAAAAAAACGGGGGCTAAAAATTGGGTGCGTCTTATTCAAGGGGTGTGCCAGGCAGAAATTTTTCAAATTTCTGGCCCCAAAATTAAGGTGCGTCTTATACTTTGGTGCGCCTTATACTTGGGGAAATACGGTATATACATCTTATTACATTTTTTAAAAACACAAAATTGAATGTCATTCCAAAAATATTTCCTGGGCACCTTTTTTTTGAAATCAATGGAATGTGGTCCAAATAGGGTAAGGTCAATTTGTAATGAAAATGAATGCATATGTCTTCAGGGAAGAAGGTTCTAGATCAGCTCACCCACTGCTGTACTGATGATATTCCATCTCCTGGAGTCTAAAGTAGCAAAGTCTACCAATGCGCCTAATTCTATTGCAGCCCTCATGATGTTTCACTGATCCAGTGGTTCTCTACAATTCGGTCAGCTCGATCCTGTGCTGTTGGGCTCTTGTAGAAGCAGCAATGCCAAAATGGGTACTGTTGCTTCCTGAGGGAGCCATGTCAGCCACTGGGGTCCCCTTGGGAGAAGAAAACCTTTTTCCCCTTCTCCTGAGGAAAGCAGAGGGGCCCCCAATGGAGCTACTGCAGTCTCTGCCTGCGATTTAGTAGGCGGAGACTGAAGAGCCCCATCGCTAGTTCCACCTCCTCCCTGGGCTGCTCCTACCCTTCTACCCTCCCTCTGCCTTTCCCACACATCCCACCGCTCCCAATATCTGCGCCGCTCATCCTTGGTAACTCTTACTCTGGTTGGCGGTACGGCGGCAGCTCTGGAGTGTTGTGGCTCAGCACCAATGATGTTGGGCCAAGTGTGGGCAATGGAGGCCACCGCAGTGCTGCAAAAGTGCTTTATGGTGGGTTTGTGGCAATTTTAGACGGTGATACAGAAGTACGAAAGCCGGTGATATCAGCATCAGGCTCTGTGCCAATCTAGAACTGTGACTCCATCATATCTGGCTGTTACTAGACACAGATTCATTTCAAGCAGTATATTCTTTTTTTAAACTGACAGTAAAAAGCTGGAGGAGATGCTTATGAAGCTTCCTGTTGTGCATTTTAGGCTTATCATTTATCATAATCTGCATGGCAAATATTAGTTTATTGGGATGATTAGGTGCCTTTTTGGAGACTTGCTTGATTGAATAATTTGATGCTGCTTTACAGCTAATCCATTTAGTTTCTACTACGAGGGGGTGGTTGTTTACGTGACAGTGATGAGCAACTTTGCATGTGGGCCTAGCATGATTTGTCAGAAATATATTAAAATTATGGTCATTTGCAGATTAATGGTCATATTAGTTGCCGTTTAGGAGTTGGATCAATAGTGTAGCCAGAGAGCGGGAGTCTGTACACAGGTTTTTATTGACAAATGAGGTGGGAAACCCTTAGTTTGAAGGTAAGATTTAATGTAATGAAATAATGCCCCTATTTGTCAACAGCATCATCACACATGCAATGACAGTGTGTATTCATAAGATTTGCTGTCAGACAAGACAGCAATTAGGAAAGTGAGTTATTTGAGTGATTCGCTTCAAAATATAAATTATGGCGGCTGACACAGCTTTAGCTTCATGTTGCATTTAGCATTCATGAAGTTTAGGCATTTCTCCCTTGCAGTGTAAATATACATTTAATTGGCACAATACTGTTCTAGACTAGTGCTGGTGCAGCAACTACAGTGGGGACTTAGGGTGTTGCAAAAGCGCCAGAAAGCACTCCATGACACCTGGTGAGTAGGCAGGTCAGGCAGGAAGGCCTGTGCCATCCTGCTGGCACTGACTCCATAAGGGGCCCTCAACGGAGCTGGTAAGCTCCCATGAGGTAGCACAGGGGTGGGGGGAGGGCAGGGTGGGATGTCACGGGATGGGGAGGGTGGATCAGGCCCAGGAGGGTAGCCCCATTGCACAGACTAGGGCTTTACCCAGGGCAAGGGGACAAGGAGACTTCCAGCCTGCTGGTTCTCAATGCTGGATACAGCATGGGCTGAGCAGCCTCACTGCTCCAGCGCTGACCAACTTTTTATTTTTTTTTAGAAAGCACACATACCCCAAGCCAGTTAGGTAATTGAGTGCAATGATAATTAGTTACAAGCAGAGGAAAAAAGCATGAAGGGGCAAATGTATGTTTGCTTACAGGCCAGAAACGTATCTTGTGGCAGGGAGAAAGTAGAGGCAGCAGTGGAGATACTAGTGGATGCTCCAAGCTTCAACAGAGTATAATTGGCCAAATAAATTAATCAAACAAGATCACCACCAGTTTGGGATTTTTCCATAAGAACATAAGAAGAGCCTCACTGGATCAGGTTAAGAGCCCATCTAGTCCAGTTCCTGTATGCTGTTGGTATTCAATCTTTTTAGACTGGGACCCACTTTTTAGAATGGCACTTGTTTCGGGACCCAGCGGAAGTGATGACCTGAAAGTGATATCATAGCCAGAAGTGACATCATCAAGCAGGAAGTGCTGTCGTTGTAACACAATAAAATAACACTACAAATTGGCATTCTTGGAGTGTAGCAATTGTACAACCATGAAACATTCCTGACAGAAAGCAAGATTAGGACAAAATATGATGTAAAAGCACTGAATTAAAAACAATTTTTTTTAAAAAAAAACCCTCACTTGAAAATTCAAACTGTCAACACTCACAAAAGGAATATAACAAGAGTCAGGTCTGCAGTTTCAAAGATGGCTGCTCCCAGCTTTCCATGACCCACCTGACATCATGTCACGACCCACCAAGTGGGTCCCGACCCATAGTTTGAATAACACTTGTATGTCACAATGGCCCACCAGATACCTCAGGGAGCATTCAAGACAACTATGTACCCATATCCTGTTGCTCAAGCCTTTTATCTGGATAGGCTTTCTCTTAAACTTGGAGGTTTTGGAACATGTGATGGTTTTAGCCTGCTGTGAAGCAGTATGAACAGAAATAACCTTGTAGTCCCACAGCCTCCTCAGCTCAATAAGGGGGCAAAGGCTTCTACTTGGCCCTGAAGGCAGACGCCTGAACTGGAACCCATTGGACAGTTCTCCAGGGTTTAATGCAGCTGATCCCTTTGCCAGGTCTTCCTAGAGAGGCTAGGGATAGCAATAGGATGTTCAGCATGTCACACATGCTCTCTACCACTGAGCCATAGGCCCATCCCATAGCCATTATTTGGATTTCTGTGTTTTATCAAGTGCTGCAAAGAGGGAATGAGGGTCTGATGAGGTGACTGCCTATTTCCATCTGTGAAAGTTCTAGCCTTGCCAGCCTCTCTCTGAGGCTACAGACAATTGGCTCCATTGCCAATCACATTCAAGATATGCCCTCAACTATCTGACCTACTAAGCTCAGGTGGCCAGACCTGGAGTGTTTAGGGCATGTATAAGAGCAGAAAAGAGAGAGGCTTGGGGGAGACCAGAGAAAGTGGCAGAGTGTGTGGGGGGTGGTGGTGGTAAAGGGAACATATAGTGTGTAACCCAAGTGCTGAAATCTCTGTGCAAATGTAGAGGTCTGACTTTATGCATAGGCTGGTCAGGTCAGAAGGCATGTGCCAGTTTCGTGTGTTGCTTTTGGACTGGACACTTCACATGAAATTGGAGTTCAGCCCTCCCAACTTCCTACAACAGCTAGTATTCTATTTATTTTGTATTCCATCCATCATAGAACTCAGGGCAGCATGCATGAGTTCCCTGGAAGTAGAGCAGGGAACATAAACTGGACTAGTGGCTCTCAAATTTTCCACAGGATATGGGACCCCTCCCCCCCTAAGTAGTTGCAGGGGTGAGTTTCTGCAACACCTGGAATAGTGCTGCTGCTATGCAATCGGGGTCTTTCCTCACTTACTAGGGGCCACTATGGCAGGCCTCCCCATGCCTCAGCACATTGCAGCAGTTGTGACTCACTTCCGGTTTTCATTATGACGGCCTCCTCTTCACATGCCTTCATTAAGGATTTCTACAGTATTTACAGATACATTTTCTTGTAGTGAACAAAGAACATTATTCTCCTGTCCACATTCTCTCTGGAGTGTTTCAGTGAAGAGTGTGGAACAAATCTATGGATTTAGAGCGCAATCCTAACTTGGAGTTAGGCTGGCACAGTTAGGCCAGCAAAATTTGGCTGGCACAAGGACCACCATAAAGTGCATTTGGACCACTCTCAGAGTCAGGAAGGATGGTGCATGTCTGTGTGCTGGCGTCTCTGACTCCAAGAGAGGTCCAAACATACTTTACAGTGTCCCTTGACCAAACTTTGCTGGCCTAACTGTGCTGGCCTAACTCCAGGCTAGGATTGCGCTCTTAGTGGTCTAAAACATTGTAGCTATTAATTAGTAAGTGTAACTAATCCTAAACTATAATTCACGCAATGCAAAGACTTACCAAATAAAGTGATACAAAGAAATGCAATATAAGTTCATAGGGAGTTTTAAGAGCAACCAAATTCATTTTATCAGTGAAAGTCACCAAAAGAAACCAATTAATATTCTGGGTGATAAACATCTGATATGACATCCTCCTGTGGAAGGGTCAATCAAAAATGTAGCATTCACCTTCTGTTTCCACTAAGATAAAGTTTTCAGATCTTGACTTCATGAAATATAAATATTTGTCATGCATTGTAATCCAAAACCTTATATGGTCAAAACAACCATTTTCGGCTACAGTCCTTGGAAAAGTAGGTCCCCTCACCTCCAGTGTGCACCTTCAAAGTTGGCCAGAAAGGAACACATAAGGGAACTTAAGAAAACTGATAAAATAGTATTGTTATTTTTGCTCTGTGTGTGTATATGTGCATGCGCACATGTCTTTTAGTATATAGGTTTAGTGCTCATGAAAATTATGTTTGAGACTGATGTCCTTCATTTATCCGCTAAGCTAATGTGACATAGCAACACTCTGTGTCAACACCTCCCAGTTGACTGATTATTTTAATTCCGTACCAAATCAGAGGAATGTTTTTATGTTTGGGAGAGTTTTAATATGGAAGACTGTTCTTGATAGTACGCTGATGTAACATGTTGTCTTTATGTCGGTCCACCTACGTCACAGGAGGCTATGAACCCATCACAGAAGGGTTACTCCTGATGTTTTCCTGTCCCTTTCCTATACCTGGTGCTAGGGGCAGATCTATATAAGTAATGAAACTTAAGCTTCAGGGCTGCTATTCGACTTTAGTCCACATTGCTTAAAAATTTTGGGTCAGTACAGCAAGTTTCATCAAATCTGAGATGTAGTGGTTAAATTTTTTAAAAAATTGTGGTGATCTGCCATGGAACAATTCCACTGAAGAAGATAACAGTGGTTGCAACCAGAACGCAATGCAAACAATTGAAGTTTCAGGGCCCCCAAAATGTAGGTCTACCACTGTTGCTTCCAAGATGTCATCATTAGTTTGATTCTTCAGATGCTGCAGATGCTTCTGGATAGGGGGTAGGACAGGACACGGGATGCCAACTATCCTCTGCGAATGCTTTCTCCAAGAAGCCTCCTGTACTGGTTCCAATCCTGTTATGCAAGGGTACCTTCTGAGAAAAGAGTACTGGCTCTCTCCATAGCACCTTTCTCCCTCCTGCCATTAGTCAGTATGTATCAGGAAGGAGGTGAGAGCAGTGATGGTTATTGGTTATGGACTCAGAGCCAAGGTGGGGCTTATCCAGAACTTGAGCAGGACTGGTATTTTGATGAGGCGTTCATTTCTGGCAGCAGGCATGGGAGCAGAAGCAAGCACTGCCGCGGCAAGTAATTCCCCATCACTGTAGCCTCACTCCACCTCCTCACCAGGGCTGGCCTTAAGCCAAGGTGGCCTATGTCATCACATTGGGCCCCACTCTTTGGGCCTGTGTGTGCATTGGCCAGCAAGCAGATCACTTGCTGCTGCAGCTAGGACTTCCGTGGGCTATATAAGCCAGTGGAGCGAATGAAACCATCCCACTTGGCCTTGCCTCCAAATGACCTGAAATGGACCTCCTGAAAGCACTTGGCGTCATCCCATCACTGCCAACTATTTCTGGGTGCCGCACGTCATGCACAGCACCACAAGCACCTTTTTGCCATGACTGTATGGTGAGTGGGTGGCCCTTGGGAAAGGTTAGGGGTCCCATGTGAATGCCCCACATGGGACCGTGCCACCCTGCTCCTCACACTCTTTCTTTTCTCCCAGCCACTAGGGATTGTTGGTGCCCTGCAAGTTCCCAGACAAGCCCACCCTCTAAAGCCAGCCCTGGGTACTTGGAATTAGAACTGCAGAACAGACTTTTCCTAAGCAGGCCAACGTTTTTATTCTAAGACATGGTCCTAGAGAGTCCATTTTCTCTCCCACACCATGGTTATTCTGATATAGTCATATTGACTGCAGTATAATTACATGATTCTCCCTTTTGCAACAAGAACAAAACCAAATCCTTTGTACGGTATAGAGGAATAATTAGTAGAAGCCACGTTGAATATTAGGTAGGTCAGGACAAGGCATATATGGCCCTATGCCTGATTACGCCATCCTCTGTAGCTATTCCTAAATAAAAGAGGATGAGATAAGACTTGACCTAATAGGAACTCTGGCTGATGCTACACCTAAATATAAGAGGATGAGATAATGATAACTATTACCCATTTCAGTATCTTTGCTTTTTTTAGAATATGACATAATCCTGACGTTACTTGAATGCCTTCTATTTTATGGGTTGATAATGCATCTCTTCTGGGCTTCCTACCAATGCAAACAGTAACTGTCTTACAATGCTGCCAAAAATGCTATTTTGCAATTTACAGCAGGTTGCAGGGGATGTTCGGGAGCTGCATAATAGCGTAGTCAAAGATACAAATTGGGGGCTTGCAAGATAAATGAGCCTCAGGATTGTGTTGAGTCCTGATAGTTGGGAGGCTCTTTGTGAGGTGCACAGGGGTGAATTGTTTTAACAAGAGGTTGTCTTGAGAAAAACTGTTGAGGTGATGACAAAGGGATGTTGTGTTTGGAGTTCTACTGGGAGGAAGATAGATTGGGAGGATGAGGGGTTTGTGGCACTTTGACAACGATGCCACATTGTTCCTCAAACAGTGTAGATTCAGCTGGGAAAGAACTGCAATGTCTGCTAGTCTGCCTGAAACATGTTCCTGTGCTCTGGGGAGAGATCCCCATATGGTACACCTGAGGCAGAAAAAGGAAGAAGTTGGAGGTGAGAAGTGCCAGTAATTCTCCTTGCCTGTTGGAGGAGTTCATGCCTTCTACAGCTGGTGTAACACTGTGCTGGAAAAATACTGCCCTGGGTTATGGCCCAATCCTAATGAATTGCTCCACTGGTGGAATAGGTGTTCCACCAGTGGCGCTGTCACAAAAGTGCCTTAAAGCACTTTGTGATAGCTCAGAGAGCCAGCACGCCAGTGGGAAGGCAGGAGTCTTCCCAAATGCACCAGCGGCTATCTGGATGCTGGTGGACCAAGTAAGTCCAGTGCAGGGGCAGGAGGAGGATGGGAGGGGTTGAGGCGGGGGACCGGCAGATCAGGCCCATGAATAGGGTGGGATCGGCAATGCCAGTGTGCACTGTATCCAAACCCTCTTCCCAGGCCTGATCCGCCTACATGAATCAACTTGGACTTGCACCAGCTACATTTGGCTGGCATAGGATGACATTATTGTTGTGCCCAGGGGCCTTAGACCTTTCTGTGGCCTTGCAACTGCAAACTCAACCATCTCCGCTGTGCCTTCAGTTGCTAGAGATGGCAAGGGAAGTGGGAAGGAACTGAATTGTGGGATGGAGACCTCAGGTTTCACAGAGGCCTTTGGTGCTCTTGCCGATCCATTCTGTGCCCAGGGAAACTATGGATAAAGGTCTGCTTAGTCAAAGGAATTGGAGAAGGTTGATCTCATTTCTAGCTTATCGCGGTATAGTTAGGGTGGCAAGACAAGATCAGGTTAAGGAGGAGGGTTACAAAGCAATCTCCCTTTAAAGGTGTCCAAATGCTATGCATTCGGTAATGAAGTCAATTTTAGAATTTATTAATGACCCAAATAAATGCAGTGTGAGAAATGGGCATTAATTAGCATGTAGGGCACTTCAGTTTAGAAAGTATGCACCTGAGGACATATAAATATAATTCATATAAAATTATGCATGGGAGTGATGGAGTGGATAGAGGAACTTTTCACTTCTGCAAAATACCACAACCAAGGGACATCCACTAAAATTGAGTGAACGTAGGGTTCAAACAGGGAATAGCAAATAATATTTATCTAGTAATTAATCCGTGGAACTCATTTCCACAGGATGGTGTGATTGCATCTGGCCTAGAAGCCTTCGAAAGGGGAATGGACAGGGAAAAAAAGGCTCATCACGAGCCATCAACTTCCAGGTCTAGATGTAGCCTATCGCTGGATCCCAGACTCAGGGGAGTGGCATCTGGTTGGCCACTGTGACAGTGCAATCCTATACCCCCCTTGTGACGGCTAAGCTCTTGCACTGGCCGAACGCTGTTGCAAACGTGCCATCAAGCGCATCCGCATCGGCGCTGTGGCGCTGGACCGGCACAAGCAGCAGTGCTGGCGCTCGGGCGCCGCTGCAATCATTGACAGCGCCGGCCATGCACCAGTCAAGCGTTGGCGTCATTTGTGATGCAGGATTGCCGTAGTGCCATCTCCTATCGCCCGTCCCCAGCCAGGGCGGCCCCAATTCGGACCGCTCCTGTCCACGTTCCTCTGCGCCTGCAAAACAGCAGGTGCAGATCCGAGCAGGCCCGTAGGACGACTGGAGCTTATGCGGGTGCAAGGGGAAAACTTCCCCTTGAACTGGACGTTGCAGCTGCTGCCTCCTAATAGGCTTTAGGATACAGCCCTGCTATGTTGGCCTCACTAGGCCGGCATAATATAGGATTGCACTCTGAAAGCGGAACTAGATAGGCCTTTGGCATGATCCAGTGAGGCTCTTCTTAAGCAGGCAAGGACAAGTGGAGATTGGGAAAGACAAGTGAGGAAGAAGGGAAAGGAGAGAGGCAGAGCTAAGGAAGAAATAAGCACAACTAGCTGAGGGTGGGAAGAGATGCCAAAGTACCTTCTAAGGACAGAGTGGACCATTGCCCTTATCTGAACAACTGAGAGGACCCAGCAATCAGGAATCCATCCTTGCTCCTGCAGTGACAGCTGGCCTGAGCTCTTCCCTGAGCTCTTCCCCTGCCCCAAAGGGACTGCAGATCCTCCCCTTTGACTGTGACTCTCTCCAGATCATGACTGAGGGTGAAGGAACTTGCCAGGGTTTGGAGGACTCCACTCTGCTTTCTGTTAAATGAATCCGTCCAGGACGGGGAGCACATTAACAAATAACCATAGAGCCTCATGCCAGTGTGTAAGGATTGTTTTACTATTCCCCCACAAGTTATCTGGTAATTTCCTTGCAGAAGAGCAGATGTTGCTGTAGTTCCTAGCAAATAATGCATGCCAACATATAGATAAAGGAAGCATGAACAAATGATCAGTGGTGCAAACTGTGGGTTGTATAAGCACAACAGGACTTGGCTGTAGTTTTTAGCACATTTACAATGGTAAAAGTCCCATTAAGTTCAAGAAGAATTCAGTGGATAAATGCTGTAGGATTGGACTATAGAGCATTAAAATAATCCAGAATAGGGGAAAGTATGACAGTTGTATTGGGTAGAAAACTTCCCCAAATGGGGCTCAGAATTTTAATACATTTGTATTAGGGAGATGTGAGGTTGTTGTTTTTCTTTTTGGTTTAGTCCCATTTCTGATTTTCTGCCTTTTCAGGGGGAAAAAAAGGTTTCCCCCCCCTGATTTCTGTTATTCTGTGATAAAGGAATCAGGGGAATATGTGACTTGCTTTGTTTTACTGATTGACTGCACGAAATGCTCAGCTTCATAAAACTGTTAATTTTCGTATTTTTTTAATCTTCTGCTTAGTTTGATTGTTGGCATCTCACCTGTTTAAAAGTAATTACAACAGGAAATATGAAAGTCATAGTATCATTTGCCCTGCATGCTCAAAAGAGCTTAATGGGGCTAATCACGTGAATAATGTTATGCCTAAAGGAATAACGGTACTGAACCATAGCAAGCCTGTGTATGCATTAGTTAATAGGTCTCCACTAATACCGATAACAGTCGCTGAAGCACCATCAATCTGCCAAAGTATAGATAAAGATATTCTTGCTGCCATACATTTCGATTAAACTTATGAGCTGGTGGCCAGATGTGAAGCCAAGACATAGGAGGCTGTACTTAAGAATCTGATCTTAAGTACATATTTGAGAGGCACAATGTTTAGGATCTTATAGAACTGGGTCCTCTCAGTTGTTCAGATGAGTGCAATTGTCCACTCTGTCCTTAGATTTAGGATTTAGGAATATTTAGGATCTTAAGGGTCAAATCCTATCCACACTTGCAGTGCTGACACAGCTCTGCCTTCAGGGTGTGTGCTGCCAGGGCCAGCTTTAAGCCAATGTGACCAATGTCGTCACATCGGGCCTCACGCTTCAGGGGGCCGCGCACTAGGAGAGTGAGCATATTGCCTGTGACTGCAGCTGGGATCTATATGGGCTGTAAGAGCAGAGCAGCTTTACCTTGGTCTCTCCCACCTGTGTCTGCCTCTGAACAGCCCAAAATGGGCCACCTGGAAGCAGTTGGCAGTGATATTACGATGTCACCACCAACTACTTCCACATGCCATGCTTTGCACGTGGCACGAACAGAGCTCTTCTTGGTGGGGGGCCCCGCAGGGAGGGTTGGGGGCCCCACAGGAATGCCCCACATTGGGCCCCGCCTACAGCCGGCCCTGTGTGCTGCATCCTGCAGTGGCGGGGGTGCAGTCACAGAGGCCTCCTCAAGATAAGGGAACAACATTGGATTGGACCCTTGGATTGGAAAATTTCTTATTTACCTTTTATACTCATTGTGATGCAAGAAGGAGCTCAGCCAACATATTTCTGTGAGCTGTGCATGGTATTTCAAAGTGTGGCATGTGGCTCGTGAGCCGTGGTTTTGGCCATCACTGAACGTGAATTTGACCACATATGAATGTGAAAATGAAGCCCACATTATAGTTGGACAGCCCTGAATATTGTCAATCAGAAATGAAGATAGAATAGCAAGTTCCTTTTGAATATCACATTTCTCAAATGGCGTTCTTACGTACAGCCAAGTGTATCATGTCAGAAAATTAATGCAGAAATATTTGGTGCACATCTGATGAGACAAATGTAGACTTATTACTAGGGGTGGGTTTTTGTTGTTGTTGAAAACAGCTTTTTGGGCATTAACAACCACCTTTTGGTGGTTAAAATAGCTGAATAAAAACACAAAGCACCATATTTTGCTGTTTAAGATATTTTCCAGAAATTAAAATAGACTACTTTTCCAATTAGAAATAATACTGTGGCTGCATCTGCTAACATTATATCACCTGTATTATCTACCTAGTACACTTCTAAAGCATTTAAACACATTAACAATGTGATTAACAATGTCATTAAAAATGAGTACTCAAATTGAGAATGAAGAATAAAAACACATAACACCGCAATTTGCTATTTTAATGAAGGCATTTTGGAAAAAAATATCCCCAAAGAACACACTCCAACTTTTTACACTGGTTGAACTTCTGTACGAATCTCAAATAAGAAAGAAGTTTCCAAAAAGAGGAAGAAAGGCAACAATACATAATCAAACTGGATCTTACGAAGAATACGTGGCCACTACTGTTCTCCGCTTCTTCCTTCTTTTCCCAGTAATTTTTAGGAAAGGAAAACATGAGACTTGACACAATCACATTGCATGCTTTTCATGTTCCTGTTAAGAGTTGCCAAGAAAGTGAAACTGCCAGAAAAGTCTCACTGCAAGAATGCTAAATCACACAATTTCTTTTATTAGACTTACTGGGGGGAGCGAGAGAGAGAGAGAGAGAGAGAGAGAGAGAGAGAGAGAGAGAGAGAG